>MU225013.1:114131-180812 GCA_018584345.1 Thuja plicata | reverse complement strand
TGTGTTATGTGTTATGAATGATTACATTTTCATGCTTACAGTAGATTAAATGAATGAATGGTTAGAGAATATAAAAGTGCAGAAATGTTTTAAAGTTTTAAGTGTTACTGATTCACCCCTCCCCTCTTAGTAACTTGGTTAGTCCTGAATATTTCCAACACTTTCCATGCTCTCCAAGTCATCTTTGCAATTGGCCCAATAGTCCTCAATATCATGTACATCATGAATGGCCTGACTCATCTGTAAGAAATCTCTGGCATAATTAACTGGATCATATTGTGGCCTTAGAATGTCATATGTTTCCAGAGAGAACTTCTTCGAGAATGTTTTAAGAACATTATTCACCTCCGACCGGGATGCACAACTGTAAGCTTTGATGGTCATTGGGAACTCGTAGCCTTTCTTCTTTACCTCTAAATAGATTAGGTTCACCTGGAGTGCTTGCCTCATGACCTCGATGAGCATGATCATGTTAGTAGGGTATCTGGGCAGATTCAAAGGAAAAGCATTGAAACCTGCAAGACGAAGATATGAGAAATCTCTAAACTGAATAAAATAGCATTTGAATTGGCTTATAAAAGCCATGGCTTCAGGAGAAAATCCCCTCTCTAGACAACCTTGTAGTTCCCTACACAGTCTCATTGTAAAGGCATCATTAACTATGAGATAATCAGCATAACTATTTTGTAGTTGCAAAGAAGGGAAAAACTCATAGCTTTTTACATCATCTGGGAATTCCTCTAACCTAGGAAGCCTAGGCAATATTTGAATCATAGCTAAATTATACAAGAGGATAGAAGACATGTAGAATTCATTCTAGAACTTGGCCCTATTGAGGACGTCTGAGAGATTATCACTCACCATCAGGGCCCAGTCAATGAAATGATGCTAAGAACAGATTATCTGAACTAGGAAGAAATGTTGTTCAAAAAAATTAAGAGCTTCACTCTCACCTCTAATCCTATAAAGCAATACCAGGATGTCCACGATCTCTGGCTTTAGATTTGTGCCAAATAATGTTTTGGGAAACTTTCCCTTGGCGCTCTTGGGTTCTTTAAACCATGACTTCATAATCTCTCTTTTCCATACCGGTCTCTTCACTGAGTATTCAGAGACCGCCTGAATATAAGTCATTTCAGAGTATTCTGCTTGCTCCAGGATACAGAGGGAATTATGGACAGACTCTCTATCAAAAGAGAGGAGCACCATGTTGTCAGGTAGGAGAATTTGCTTGGTGTCTGGGTTGTATCAGGCTATACATTCCCAGACCAATTTGGGAGCTTGAACGACCACAGGAAAACTAGTGGCTTCAACTAACCCACTTTCCTTAAGCTTCTCTATGATCGGGTGAATCTGCTCCGCTCTCAATCTATTCTAGAAGTTCTACATGTCAAAGAAATTTAGTGAGGTGTCTAAGATTTTGTGCCACCCAGAGATAATGCCATTCATTCCGTCGAATCCCACAAATCTAGAAGTCATGTGAGTATGATTCAACTTAGAGATTTGAATTTCTCTTTGGGATACAGAGACAATGAGCAACTAGTTTGAGCTACTTCAAATTCAAGCAATTTGGTGAACAATGGTGGTTCCAGTTCGAAATCTCCAATTGATTTTATACTTTTTGAATTCTTACCGTTTAACGACCGACTTCCCATGCCACACGAATGAAAAGACCTTTACATTAATGAACAAGTCCGTTACAAAGTAAAATGACCTTATTTGAATTAATTACTTTGCTTTACATGTCGTTAGAAAACATTTTTTTACTTTGGTAACAGTAACGGTAACTTTCTTGAAGCGGCAAAAAATTACTTTTTCGCTTCTCCTTTGGGCGGAAAAATACTTTTGGAGTGCTCGCTGTCTGAAAAACTGCCAAAGGAGAATTCTAGCCTATAGGGGTGCCAAAATGATATATATTGATTCCATTGGCCTTTTTATATGCTGGATCTCTTATGGGATGGATTATATTTCAAAACTTCTTCACCATGATAGTTTGGCGGAAAATGCATCTCGTGAGTCGAAACCCACCTGTAGGAGCAGAGGAGAAGCCATTTTTTTCTTTTCTGCCTATGGGCTAACTCCATTAAATTTTCTCCGTTTGATCATTTTTTTTTGTTTCCCATAGGTTTGATATGAGTACTTAAAGCTTTCTTGTTCCTGACTTCCTCATTTTCCATCTTTATTTACCTCTGATATTCTTAAATCTGTCAATTGCAAAAAGCGCACTTCACATGTGATTTTCCGCCATGGAGAAGCTAAAACTTGATTTCCCGTCAATGCTACAACTTGAAGATATGAGGCAAAGTATTTCATCTGTATGTGATTTTGAGGTTAGAATCTTTTAAAACATGGCCTTTACTAGATTGGGAACTTAACCTACCCGATAAAAACATGATTTCAAACCCAGAATTCAACCGACTTAGGAAGGAGAAGTCAAGTTAGGGAAATCCAATAAAGGCCTTCTATCCTAAGAGGATTTCTAGACTTAAACTCCAGACTTGCATGAAACTTCCAAGACTACTACTACACATTAAACATCCATTTTTGTCTTGAGATATAAAGACCAAAAGTGGGGCAACATGATCAAAATAATGTGCAAGGTGATGAAGAACAAAATGAAGATCAAAATAATGATCAAGATGATAGACAAAGAACTGTACCCATTCTTGCAAGATATGCAAGAAGGAACCATCTACAGGTCCAAATCATAGGAAATAAGAAAGCTGGTACAAGAACAAGAAGTAAGTCTTTAAACTCAAATTTTTTAATTTGTGAGTTTGAGCCAAAACCTGTCAATACTACACTAGATAATGAGGAATGGATAAGTGCTATGAATGATGAGATTGATCAGATTGAGAAGAACAAAACATGGTCACTTGTGCCAAGACCAGATGATAAGAATGTCATCGGTAAAAAATGGATATTCAGGAATAAGCTGAATGAGAATGGAGAGGTCACAAGGAACAAAGCAAGACTAGTATGCGAAGGGTATGCACAAGAGGAAGGTATAGACTATGGAGAGACCTTTTCACCTATTACTAGGCTAGAAGGAGTAAGAATACTACTTGATTATGCTACATATAAAGGATTCAAGGTATACCAAATGGATGTCAAGTTAGCATTCCTAAATGGAATACTTGAAGAAGAGGTATACATTGAACAACCATAAGGGTTTGTTGATCTAAACAAGAAGGACATGGTATGTAGACTTCACAAATCCTTGTATGGATTGAAACAATATCCAAGATCTTGGTATGAATGACTTCATTCCTATCTAATAAGTATAGGAATTGTAAGGACTAGTGAAAACAATAATCTTTTTTTGAAGGAAGATACTGATGCTAACACTTTGATTGCTGAAATATTTGTTGATGACATCATATTTGGAGCCAATGATATGCTATGAAAATCATTTTCTAGAGAGATGAGAAAAGAATTTGAGATGTCTATGTTTGGTGAGATCAAGTTATTTCTTGGTCTCTAGATCATGCAATAAAAAGAAGGTATTTTCATTACACAATCCAAGTACATCAAAGAGGTTCTGAAAATATTCAAGATGGAAGAATCCAAACTAGTTGGAACACCAATGGCTACTAGATGTAAGTTGACAAAAGAAGAAAAGACAACAGAGGTAAATTAGACTTTGTACAGATCAATGATTAGAAAACTCATGTATGTTGTACACACTAGACCAGATATTGCACATGCAGTAGGAATTGTTGCTAGATTTTCTGCTAACCCCAGGGAATCACATATGACTGCTGTGAAACAAATCCTAAGATATCTAAAGAATACTGAGGAATTTGGCTTGTGGTATAGAAGAGAAGGCAAATTTGAACTAAAGGTGTTTACCAATGTTGATTGGGCTGGAAATCTTGATGACCGGAAGAGAACAACTAGAGGAGCATTATTTATGGGTGACAGACTTATCACATGGATTAGCAAGAAGCAGGGATGCATCTCACAGTCTACTGCAGAAGCAGAATATGTTGATGCTGCTACAAATTGATCAAATATTCCATGGATCAAATAGTTGCTAGAAGGTATGCATATGAAGATCTTAGAACCAGTGACTATCTATTGTGATAACACTAGTGCAATAAACATTTCCAAGAATCTAGTCATGCATGCAAAGAATAAACACATTGCCATCAAGTATCATTACTTGAGAGAACAATTTCAAGAAAAAGAGGTGATACTTGAGTATGTGCAATCAAAAGAACAATTGGCTGATATCTTCACCAAACCACTACCCAAAGATACATTTGAGTACCTGAGAAAGAGACTAGGGATCAAACCCTTGTCTACCAGTCAGTAAAAGACTGAGGGCTGCATCAACCTACTTATTATCAAAATATCATTCATGTTGATGCAAGCAAAGAGAAGAACTTCAAAGCTACATCTATATACAGACAAGTATATATCAGAACTGAGCACCAGAGCATATTGTTGTATTGCTGATGGATAAGGGAAATTCAAGGAATATATTATGGATGGAGAGAAAAGATCACTTGACATTAGTGTAAGATATCTATAAGATATTTGTTTGGCATTGTTGTCAAAGGGAGAGAAAAGTATCCATATTATCACAGTCTTCAGAAAAAGAAGAAACATTATCCATTATCATATTAATCCAACAGGGAGAGATCATATCTATAGGGAGAGAAGTTGTATGAAGGAACTAATACAAAGGAAGAATTGCTGACAAGACAAAAAGACATCACAAAAGAGAGAAATCAGTAAATAGAAAGCTACAAGAATAAAATCTAAGCTAAAATAGAGCTTACCATCGGTCAGACATTTTTATCGGTTATCAAAACAAACTGTTTAGTAGTTTGATGAATCTCAACAATTGTATTTCATATTATATTAGAAATAGTATAGTGTGATAATATAAATTTGTTTCCATCAATGCCAAAGGGAGAGATTGATGACATATAACTGATTAAATGTTTGATAGTGTTAAGTTGAAGATAATGCAAGGCATTAAATCAGTTAATGGTTTGTAATGTCAATTATGTCAACTTGATATCATCTATACAGTCATGTACAAAATGCCAAAGACTTCAAAGAATCAATGAAACAAAGGTTATGCTTTCAACAATGCATAAAAGTCAAGTATTCACTAAAGTGATAGATAACACCGACAGAGTGCACACCATCGGTAAAGGCAATGAAGAAAAGTCATAGTGATACCCGACGAGCAGAAGACAGTGTTTCCTGATGAAGAAAACCACAGGATGCCCAACAAACTGAAAATAGAGTTGCCCAACGGATGGAGATCCCAAAGCTAACTGGAAGTCACATCGATGACTAACTAAAGAGTTAACCGAAGGAACAGAGAGTTTAGAAAATGAAAAAATATCTAGCTGGAAAGAGATAAAAATATACTTAACTGGTTATTTTCTTTGTTTTATTCAACCAGAGTCAAGTAATTGATTTAAAGAAGATTTGTACAGTTGTCATAAAGATAACTACGAGATAAATCAGGAGTTATGCTTTAAATCAGATTGGCTAGATTGTTTCTTATGCCGAGAATCAAGAATCAAGAATCAAAGAATATTATGTCTATATAAGAGACAAGCTTAATTCATTTCCTTATCACATTCATGGAAAGGGGATTAAGGGGAGTGAATAGAAAGAGGATGTTGAAGAGAAACTGATGGAGAACGACTTCATGCAGTACTGATCAATCAAGCTGAAGGAGAGCTAAGGAATTCTGCAGATATTGACAAATAGTGAGCACAACATCATAGAGCAGAAAGTATGGAGCACAAAAGAATTGAATTGATACATTGATCAGAGAGGTAATGTACTTAAATAGATATAAAAATCTACAATTCAAGTTGCATTAGAAACATGTCATTTTGTTTCAATTTAACCATTGAAGCATCAAGTCTCCTAATCGAGTAGGACTTAACAGTCTTTTATATATATTGAGGTACATCCCAAGGAGTGCCAAAAAGGTTGATTCATGAAAGTAGCATTGGACATGCCCAATGCCTATTGACAGTCGAAGAGAGAGGCTGATTCAAGGATTGCAACATTAGATGTTTGATAGTAAGTGATAACCTATATGTGTAAAATCCTCCAACAAGGTCACACCTAACAGTGTGTTTGTAACCTTTATCAGGGTTGGCTCTTAATAGGGCTCACTTCAGAAGAGTGAAAATTTGGCGTACCGGTCCCAGTGGTTTTTCCCTTAACATGGTTTCCATGTTAAAAATCTATGTGTTATGTGTGTATGGTTTATTACTTTACTATTTTACATTTCACATATGCATTTCTGGATTTATCGGTATACTCTGCACATTTACTATATTTTGGTAAATATTTTTACTGGTTATCAATAATCAAGGAAAATAAGGACAGAAAAGGTAAACCGACAAGTAGTTAATCATGATAAGTATCTCATGGCATGCATCTTGTAGGGACATAATAATCTGAGGTTTATTTGATTGGTGGTTAAGACAAGGTTAAGTTTTTGAGGCCATTGATTCACCCCCCCTCTCAGTTATTTTGAACAATCAACATGTTCAGAAGGCTAAAGCGGAGAGTTTAAGAGGAAAATTTAAATCTATGAGGATGAAGGAAGGGGAGAACATAATATAGAATAGTACAAGACTTAAGGAGATTGTTAATTCTATTAGAGGAGCTAGTGGGATCATAAAAAGAATGATGTTACAATAATAATGTTGAGAACCCTTCTACCGAGTTGTGCTATTCATGTATCTTCTATACCAGAGCTAAGATCTATACCCAAGATGAATATTTCACTATATGCTACTATTGGTAAGTTAACTGCATTTGAGTTAAATGATTTTGACAATAGTTTTACTATTCCTTCTTAGATTGAATCTGCATTTAATTCTACTTTAAAGTTTGAAAAAGCTAGCGAAGATGTTGCCAGAGATAGATATTTGAAAAGTGCTAGTGAGAAATTTAATAGTTGCACTGAAGGTCTTGAAGAGTTATTTACTGAATGTGATAAGAATGAAAGAGAATTTGAAGCTTTGTTGACTAGAAGGCTACAAAGAGAAATATATAGGTAAGTTACCATTGAAATGTTTTAATTGTGATAAAATTGGTCACTTTGCATCTAACTATCCAAAGAAAGATAAGGAGGAAAAGAAAGACAACAAAGATAAGGACAAAAGAGAAAACAGATTCAGGAGATACATAGACTACAAAAAAAGGTAATAAATCTTGTCATATTTCTAATGAAGGACTAAGTGATGATGATTCTTTTGATAGTGATGATGGAAAATAAGTTGTTTATTTTGCTATTAATGATGATTTTGATGAAGAAGAACCTAGAGCCCTAATATCACAAGTAAGTAAGAATGAAACATGGATTATAGATAGTGGTTGTTCATATGACATGACTGGTGACACACTTAAGTTTATTTCTTTGGAAAAGCATGATGGAGGTGATGTTAGATTTGGTAATGATGCTCCATATCCTGTGAAAGGAAAATGATCTACAATTCTACTAAATAACACAATATGTGATGATGTTTACTGGGTTGAAGGATTAAAGTATAATCTATTGAGTGTTGCACAACTAAACAATACAGGTCACCGATTGGAATTTCAATATGGAAGGGTGAAAGTATTTGATGAGAAGGATAATCTGATTGCTAGTGGAGAATAATATAAAAGTAATTTATTTTATTTTGATACTTCTATGAAGAGTTGCCTATTTGCTAAAGTTGAAGATGTTTGGTTATGGCACAAAAGGCTTTGTCATGTAAATTTTGACAACTTAATCAAAGTGAGTAAGAAGAATAGAGTAAGAGGAATAGGTGAGATTAGAGAAACCTGGGAATGTTATGTGTAGACAATGTTAGATGGGTAAGATGACTAAATCTATTTTTGAAAGAATGACTTATGTTACACAAGGAATTTTGGATTTAGTACATACTGATTTATGTGGACCCATGAGGACTCAAAGTTATTACAGAGACAAATATGTTATTTTATTTATGGATGATTATTCTAGAATGATGTCTGTAATATTTTTAAAAGTAAAATCTGATGCATTTATGTTTAAGTGGTATAAGGCTTGAGTTGAAAAAGAAACTGGAAGATAGTTGAAATGTCCGAGATTTGAAAGAGGAGGTGAGTTTACTTCTGACGAGTTTACATTATTTTGTAATGAGAATGGACTTAAGAGACACTTGTAAACACCAAGAACACCACAATAGAATGGAATTGCTGAGAGAAGCAATAGATCTATTGTTGATTTTGCTAGGACACTGATGATTGAAATAGTAGTTTCATAGAACTTTTGGAGAGAAGCTGCGAGTAATACTATTTATACATTGAACCGAGCACAAATGAAGAAAGGTACCAATTGTTAGGAATAACAGTCCATAAGCACAACTAAGAGGGGGTAAATCTGTTGTGATATAGAATATTAAACTTTAAACTTTATACACCAAAACTACAATGCAAATAATAACACAGTAAATGCCAACACAATAACACAATACTTGTTGTCGAGGAAACCCTATTAAAGGTAAAACCCCAGTGGGAATTAACACCCACAAATAATGTACTGAGAGTATAGTATCCCTATTAAAATATTTAGCCCTGTTAGGAGCTTATTACAACATTATAGTAACAATCCTTGTTAGGAGACATACCCTATTAGGAGTCAAGAAAAGTAGTAGGCTCACTTCCCAGGCATAATTCCCAAAGAAGGTTAAAGCTACCCTAAAGGATTCACAACCCGAACAAGTTTATATAGGAAATATACAATCCAGTGAATTGTCTGATAGCAACTATCTTTTCTTGGTTAGTTCCAATAAAGTATTCTTATCACAAAATCTTCTCTACATCCAGCACCAAAATAAGCCTCGCATCTTACACTTCTCTTTCTTTTCAATCTCTATCTCATCTTTCCAAAATAAAAGATCACTCATATATACCCTATTACAATAATCCATTAGGTCGGCTAATTAAGCTTTCTACATACACAAATAATTAATTAGGTCAGCCAATTAGGCTTTTGCAATGTACAAATAATTATTTAACCCCTTGCTAAGATAAAAACGGTACCTATAACAAGTAAACATCAATTAAAATCCACTTGTTATACTCCAAGATCTGCTATCCATACTCATTATTCATAATACACGCTACATATCTGAAGTCGGCCACCAGAATAGGTCTCCTCTAGAATACATGCCATAGATGTTGTCACCAGTACTTTCACAATAATCAATCATTAAAAAAAATTCTTCAATGTGTCCTTAGTCATCCCATAAGCTTGCATGCACTAAAACATCTTTATCTATAAGATATACACAAAATACAGAGAACTGCTTTGTCAAGCATTACTGTCATTGTCCAGAAACCAGTCTTTACTAAATAATCTATAACATCATCAATATGTAACCTCAAATCAAGAGACCTTAGGAATAAGGTCATCACACATATGTCTTCATATCCCTATCTTTGATCATTATTAAACATCCATACAGTGTCCATACACTTCTGTCAGTCAATTAACTAGTCTGTCCTCTTCATAGAAACATATGTTGACATCAATGCCAAAGCTGACATCAGAATACATGCCACAGATGATGTCACCAATACTTTCACAACAATCGATCAGTAAAAAAAATTCTTCAATGTGTCCTCAGTCATCCCATAAGCTCACATGTGCTAAAACATCTTTATTTGTAGGATATACACAAAATAAAGAGACCTTCTCTATCAAGCATTACTGTCACAGTCCAGAAACTAGTCTTTACCAAATCATCTGTAACATCATCAATATGTAACCTCAAGTCAAGTGACCTTAGGAATAAGGTCATCACACATCTGTCTTCATATCCCTATCTTTGATCATTCTGAATCATCTGTATTGTATCCATACACTTTTTCCAATTAATTAACCAGTCCATCCTCTTCACAGAAACATATGTTGACATCAGTGACAAAACATAAATATCAACAAAATGGATAGTATCCAAATCTAATATCATCCAACACCAATAAGGAACATTATGAAATCTGGTATGAATACAAACCTAATGTTAGTTACTTAAATTTTTTTGGGATAAAATGCGATATCCTGAAAGATTCTAGAGAAGGAAAGTTTGATTCAAAAGGAGAATAAGGGATATTTGTAGGATATTCTACAAGGAGTAAAACTTACAAATGTTTGAACAAGGTTACTAAAAAAATGGTGGAAAGTGAAAATGTAAGAATTGATAAATTTTCAAAAAGGATTGATGAATATAGTAAGAAGGAACTAGAATATTATGAGAAGTTTGTATATGTACAACCTGATGTCCCTAATACCTTACTGAGAGCACCTACCGAGGAGGAAGATGAACAAGGAGTTCCACAACCAAATATTGATATTGAAGAACTGATAGCTACAAAACCTATTGGAAAGGTATTTGAGAAGGCATCATTCCCCGAGAAATATTTTTGGAAATAAGGATGCTGGAGTGATGACCAAAAGAAAGGTAAGAGACAATACATGTTTAATATCTTCATTTGAGCCAAATAAAGTTAAGGAAGCACTAGATAATGAATATTGGAGGAAAGCAATGAAATAAGAGTATGATCAAATTGAGAAGAACAAGACATGGACATTAGTACCTAGGCCTAAAGACAAAAATGTTATTGGTACTAAAAGGATTTTCAGAAATAAACCGAATGAGCATGGAGAAGTTATGAAAAATAAAGCTAGATTGGTTTGCAAAGGTTATTCACAAGAAGAAGGTATTGAATATGGAGATAATTTTTCACCTATTGCTAGATTAGAAGGAGTTAGAATACTTCTAGCATATGCTTCTTACAAAAGAATCAAAGTATATCAGATAGATGTTAAGTCCACAGTTCTTACTGGGATACTTGAAGAAGTATACATTGAGACACCTAAAGGATTTATTGAGAATACAAACAAGAACACAGTATGTAAGTTACATAAAGTTGTGTATGGTTTGAAACAAGCACCCCAAGCATGGTATGAGAGATTGGACTCTTATCTAATCAAAATAGGATTTTGAAGAATAAGTGATAACAATAATGTTTACTTGAAATGTGACAGTGATAATAAAGTTTTGATTGCTGAAATTTTTGTTGATGATATTATTTTTGGAGGCAATGACACTTTATGTAAAGGATTTGCTGATGTAATGAGAAAAGAGTTTGAGATGTCAATGATTGGAGAGATTGAGTTCTTTCTATATCTACAGATACAACAAGTTACTGGAGGAATCTATATTACACAAGCGAAGTATATCAAAGAGATTTTTAAAAAAATTTGTATGGAAGATTCAAAACCTATTGGAACACCAATGGTTGCTGGATGTAAATTATCAAAAGAGGATGAAACACAAGATGTGTATAATACTCTTTACTGATCCATGATTGGTAAATTGTAGTATGTTGTTCACAGTAGACCTGATATAGAACACAATGTTGGAATTGTTGCAAGATCTTCTAATATGAAGGAAACACATATGTCTACAGTAAAAATAATTTTGAGATATCTGAGAGGCACAAAAGAGTTTGGTTTATTGCACAAAAAGGGAAGTAATTTTGATCTGCAAGTCTACACTGATGCAGATTGGGCTGGAAATGTTGATGACATAAAAAGTACTAGTGGAGGCACATTCTTTCTAGGTGAAATATTGGTTACATGGATGAGAAAGAAACAAAGTTTTATTTTACAGTCTACTATCGAGGCTGAATATGTTGTTGCTGCTATGAATTGTGAAAACATAGTATAGATTAAGAAATTAATTGAAGGTATGCAAGAAGCTATCAAATATCTAGATACTATTTTTTGTGATAATATAAGTGTTATTAATATATCAAAGAACCCGGTCATGCATTCAAAGACCAAGCACATTTCTATCAAGTATCACTACTTGAGAGAACAAGTTCAAGAGAAGAATGTGAGATTGGAATATGTGAATTCAAAGGAACAATTGGCTGATATCTTTACAAAGGCACTACCTAAAGATGATTTTGAGTATCTTAGAGGTAAACTAGGGGTTCTTCCCCTATCCAATGTTCACTAAAGGGCATGATGCATGTTGCATCAATTCTATATTTCATTAGACTATCTATTTCTGAATTGATGTTAGTATGACACACTTTAGGTGATTCCTGAAGTTGTGAAAACATTTTTGTATGTAATGATTTATGAGTACATGTTAGGTATAATCCACTACTGGAACAAGTTTTCAGAAGTATGACTTTTTGGCATTGTTTTCAAAGAGGGAGAGAATGAATTGATGACATTTATCCTTAAAGAAGATATTGATATTGAGAGAGAATGAATTGCTAATATTTACTCATGAAGGAGATTCAGAATGTATGTTATAGAAATAGAAGATTTATCCAAGAGGGAGATTCATATTAGAGATCAAAGTGGAAACATGAATATCAACTTAGAGGGAGTACAATAATGTATTTGAGAGTTGCCATCATCAATTTCTATAACAATATTATAGTAGTTTCCATCAATGCCAAAGAGGGAGATTATTTATTAACTGATGAATATCTAATGGAGATGAAGAAGAATGAGTGATACCGAGTATCATGATTGTAGAAATGGTTAGATCAGTTATTGTTTTTTCATTGATGTCAAGAAATTGATTAATTGATTTTTATTATGTTACATATATTAAGAGGAGAAGTTAAATGGGTGAAAAATATAAATCAAGTAATGATGATATAGTTGTTTTCTACTATTTATTTGATGTTATCAAATTGGTACAATTGATTGACCAAGTAAAAAACTGCAAAGAATTAAAGTTATGACTGAAATAGTTACTTTACCGAGCTAGATAGAGTCAGTTGGTAGAATGTTATGTGAGTCAGTCACAAGTTACCGAGCACCGAGTGAAAGTCAAGCATCAAGCACTAAAGATGAGTTAGAAACCGAGCAGTGAATGAAGTGAGTTACTAAGTTGCAAAGCAAGTTTTACAGAGTACAAGATATTGATAATAAATGATGATAAGATCAAATTTAATATGAAGAGATGGTGAGATGGATGAGGAAATGAATTAAATGAATATTGTTACAAGATCTACAAATAATAAAATTCAAGGTGAAGATCTAAGGTGAAGATCAAGTGGTTAAATAGAATTATGAAGAGTTCCAAGAAAAGTTCAAGTTCTGAGGTAAAAGTGAGATGGTTTAGTGAGTTGTGAATTATGAAGAAGATGATCGAACGACAAAGTGAAAATGAAGGAAAATAAAATTAAGCAGATTAAGAGGCAAATTATGTCTATATAAAGAATGAGAAATATGAACAGAGCAAGAGGGTTGATAATGGAACAGAGAAGAAGAAGAAGCTGAAGAGCAACAATTACCGAGCATAATAGAGAAATAGAGATTGAAGAATTGACAGTTTGAGAAAGACATCAATGGAGTATGCGATACTAGTATTCATTTAAGAATAAAGGATCTGACACAAGAAAAGGTAGTTTCTATATTTATAGATCAAATTTTACTATTTCTTATTAATATTTGTA
Source organism: Thuja plicata (assembly GCA_018584345.1). NCBI lineage: Eukaryota > Viridiplantae > Streptophyta > Pinopsida > Cupressales > Cupressaceae > Thuja > Thuja plicata. Next base: position 167,300 of record MU225013.1, on the reverse strand, counting down.
ATAGAGAAATATCTTAACCAAGTGGATTTAACAGTCATATTTGTAAAACCTAGACTTAGGTGACATTCCAAAAGAGTTTTTAAAGACTTCCAAAAAGGCCACTCCTAACAGGGTGAAGACCTTAACAGATCTAAGGCAAATCCCCTAACAAGGTCACATTTAGTAAACATGTTTCTAATAGTTAACAGGATAAGTTCTTAACCAAGCGTACTTCAGAAGGGTACATTTTTATTGTGGGATACAATTCCCATAGAGTTTTCTCCCAAATTGGGTTTCCTCATTAAATCTGGTGTCAACATAGGTGAATCTGGTGTCAACTAAGTTAAATATGGAGTTATATGAGTTATCTAATGTTTCTAAGTTTGAATGGTTGATTTACATATATGAGATGTATTGTTGCTTATGTTATTGAGTTATTTGGTGAATTGGTTATTTACTCTATTCAATATTACCACGTGAATTAGTGAGTTTAGTTTTAAAGTGTTTATGTTTTTATTTTTCAGATTCACCCCACTGTCAATGGGACCAAAAGCATGATGTTTGGTTGATTTCTTTGTGGAAACCTGCAAGACCATAGATTAGTAGTTTTTCCTCATCTTTGGCCTATGTATCCTTTGTGAAATGTCTCATAAACAATGTTAGGCTGCGTAAAATCAATCACATGCATCAAATTCACCCATTAGCCGTTAGAAATAAACTAATATTTCAAATCAGAGTACCAAAAATGACTGAATAATTTCACTAAATGAGAGAATTCCTAAATGTGATTAAGGATTCACTAAATGCGACGAAGGACCCTAAATGTGATTTGGAATTCACAAAATGTAAATCTTACTAGATGTGATCCTGGATTTTTAGGATGCGAGCTAAGATTTACCAGGTGTGATCCTGTTCATTGGATGTGATAATGTTCACCATATGCAGATCTGGACTACAAAAAAAGAGTTAAAATGATGGAAATATTCTCAAAAAAGAGGTAAAATCTGGGGCTCTGCCCCATGATGGGCACCAAAAATGTGTATGTATTTATGTATCAATCACCTGTACCTACAAATTTGTAAACTAAACACTCTATAAATCATTAAATTAATTGTTATCATAACAAATAAATCAAAGCATACAATAAAAAGAGAGCTATAGCTTCCTATTTAGAATGAGTTTTATCTAACTATGATAATGCTCTCAGAGTTATGCCTTAGACCAATGAAATACAATCCTAAAATGGAAGATTCAAATTGAAAAAAACCCATTAGTATGCATCTTTAAGCTAAAACATATCAATTCTACATTCATTTGATCTCATTATGAATTTCAAATTTTAGCTAATTAGCTAGATGCATGAAATAAATTCTACAACATAAGGTTAGTGCAAGAGTGTAAAGAAATTGGGACATTTTGAGCTCAAAATTCACTCCTTTTATGGAGGATGGGAGAAAATGAATGGTTGAGATTTATTCTTGATTCTTGATGAGGATTGAACTTTGCTTGATCCATGTGAGGTGATGCATGTGTGCCAACTCCCATTGGTCTATCAATTGACTTTGTCATTTTAGTTGTGAGTTTTAATCTAGGATCATTTATTAGTTTATTTTAATTAATTACTTTAGCCAAGGACTTAGTAAGGTTGATTTAATTAAACACCAAGGTAATTAATAAGAAATTTAGTGATAGATCACTAATAGATGATGCTTTATTTGAGTGATTTTTTTGATTTTGTTGAATTGTACCAATAATCAGATAATCAGGTTAGCATAATTAAGAGGGAGATCTTTAGTTAAAGAAAAATAGGGTATTTGGTTAGAGAAGCCTAATTTAGGGTGATTACATTGATGAGCCTCTTAAATGGCCATCTTTTTATGTGCTTTTTATTTTCTTTTCAATAGTTTATTTGCAAAGTAGATACATAAACTTATGGTTTTATATGAATATTTTATATGTGTAAAGACATTAAGTAGGAAAGTGGAATATAGAATAACATGGTATATTTGCTTGAAACTGATCGATATAAATGATAGAATGCAGTAGTTATATATGCTAATGAATGATCCTTTCTCTTATGCTATGTTTGTGGGTATTTTCCTTCCTGTAACCATGTGCCTTGCAAGAGTATCAATTAGAACTTAACATTTCTTTCTTGATATTAATGATGAGAATATGTATGTATCGAAGGTTGTGTGTACATTATTCATTTTGTAGGGATCAGTCATGGCGTATTTAAAGATCATAATAATGATGTTGAAGAATTCAAAGCCAATCGTTGTTGCAAGATGTCATCATGTTGAAGAATTCAAGCAAGCGCTTGAGCAAGTTAAGGAGTTGCTACAAAATCTTCGCATAAGGAACAAGTCAATATAGTTTTTTTTTAAATCTAGTGCGTGGATCTAGAGCTCACCACGTACTATATTTTGGGAGGATGGATTATTGATGAATTATATTTCTGTTATGAGACATTATGTATCTGTAATTCTCCTCATTAATGGAGTGATATTAGATTTAGGGAGTACTTGTATTTAATTTTTTAGACTAGAAATCATTTCCATGCTTATTAAGAAGTAAAGTAGAACTATGTTGTTCCTGCATCCACTAGTAACAGAACTAGTAGATTGTTCGTGCAACATAGGCGGGTAGAGTATTTCCTATCCTTGATTACTTGTTTTCCTAGAGTAAGCGCATTTTCTTGTGTTAGAATAGATTTCCTGAAGATCAAAGCATTTCAATTCCATAGGATTAGTCATGAGGATCAAAAGAGTTTGAAGCATATACTTTACATATGCCATTCCAAATTTACGTCCTTGGTTGATAATTAAATGAGACTGAATGATCTAATTAGCAACCATTTAGGGTGTCCAATCCTAAAGTAAGTAGTCCAATGCTATGATTTTCTAAGAAAATTGTTTATCCAAGCATTTTTGGCACCGCTGCCAGGGATGGTGTTAATTCAAACTTAATCTGGTGTTCATGTTCCCAGTTTTCATAATTTAGGATTGAGTTTTAAGTAATCCTTTTATGTATAGAAGAAGAGACCCTTGTGGGAGATTCCTTCCTCGCCAACTAGGTCGAACCATTTGATATTTTTAATCCTGAACCTGAGGAACCCCGAGTTGAGAATGAAGAAGAAGACCCATTTGAAAACCCATTTTCTAATGCCCAAGGAGAAATATCTTTGCCATCATCCTCTGAAGGATCACTACATTTGCATGACCTTTTTTCTAAACTTGAGTATCAAGAAAACATATTAGCTCTTATTATCTCTCAGCCAAAACAACCAGGTCCTCCTCCAAGGATGGCTCAACCTACCTTTCCTTTCCCCATTCCTCCTCAGCATGATAATCATAATATGAAAAACATACCTGCCTCTACACTTCCAAAAGTTTATGTCCTTATCACTGAAGACCCTGAAACCTTCCTTTTTGAGTTTGATATCCTCTGTAGGAGTTATGATTACACAACTAATGCCCATAAGCTGAAATTTTTTCCATCTACTCTTAAGGGGGCTACTTTTGGATGGTTCATGAGGTTAGGTGCCAATACTATAGTGGATTGGGATGCAATGAGCAATATGTTTCTTTCTAAATAAAATGAATACTATAGGGGTCATGATTTGAAGGGAGATGACATTTTCAAAATGTCACAAAAAGAAGATGAGACCTTGGAAGACTATGTCTCAAGGTTTATGTTTAACCTACAGCGCAACACTTAACATTGGATTAATGAGGAGTCACAAAACATCTTTCCCTAAAAGGTAAATGATGGAAGTACTGAGGCCTTAGACCTCATGGCGGGCGGAGACATCACTCAGAAGAACTAGGCTGACATAAAGAATATATGTATGAACTATTCAAGAGCTACTGTGAAGAAAGGAAGAGGACTCAGATATTTGCCTTATAAGTCCAATGGTCCAGGAGTACCTAAGATCAAGTTTCCCAATCTTTTGTCTGATTTCAAATAGTACACCATCAATGATATTTCCACTTAGTTGGACAACATGCAAGCAAGAAGGAAGAAGGAGGATGCAGAAGCTATGCTGGATGAATTTTGTTCTCATTGCAGAGAGAAGAAAAGGAACTGTAAGTGAAAAAAAGTTGCATCTATGGACACTAATTCAATGCCCACCAAATTTAAATCTATAGATGAGGAGAATGGAGAGGTTTTCTACATTTCTCAAAGTGACCATGGGATCAAAGACAAGGTACGTCTCAAGACCCATTGAATAATTTTGGTTATAATAATATTAGTCAATGGAAAAACCAAAACCCTCAAAATTATGGACCTCAAGGAAAAAATTGGAATTGTAATTGGTCTGACTAGCAGCCACAGTATAAACAAACCTATCAGCAACAACCTCCATTTAACCCATACCTACAACAATTTAACCAATATCAATAGCCACAATAGAATAACCAATGGAAACCACATGGTAAATGACAATAACAACCTCAATGGGGAGCCAATCAGCCTAATCAGCACCAAGCCATTATGCCTCCACCTCAGCAACAAGCTATTATGCCTCCACCTCCTGCAACCAATAATAATCCTCAGAAGCCCACATAACTGCTTGCACAACCAACTCCAAATCCTAATAACAAGCAACAAGCTTGTTCCCTGCAAGTGAATGATATTCACTTAAGGTCATGAACTAAATTTCCTACACCTAAGGAACCTATCATAAATGAAGTTTCTGATAATGAGTAAATACATGTGAACCAAACCACTGCTGCTCCACCTATTTTGCAACCTATCCCAATTTTGAAAAGTCCACCTTATCCACAAAGATTGGTTCAATCAGCACCCTCAAAAGGAAATCCTATTGCAACTAATTTGATTGAACAACTTAAGCAAATGACTCTTCAAATACCTTTACTAGATGCCCTCAAAGAAGTTCCCATTTATAATAAGGCAATCAAGGAAGCTTGTATCAAGCAACCTGGTAGAAAGAAGAAAGATCCTGACACTGTCCATGTCCTTTGGCAACTTTCTGATCTCATGCTCAATAAAGTTTTAATGCCTAAATACTTTGATCCATGAAGCCCAATGGTTACCATTCATATCAATGGTATACAAATATAGAATGTCTCAATTTATTTAGGAGCATCCATCAATGTAAAGACTATGAAATTTTTTTTGAGACTTAGCATAATTGGTTTAAGGGAAACACCTACAATACTTCAGTTAGCTGATAATTCCACTATTAAACTAGATGGAATGGTAGAGGATATCATTGGAACACTTGATTCCTTGGATTACCCCTCAGATTTCATCATCCTTTTCCCCAAATCCACACTGGGAGGATATCCATTAATCTTAGGAAGACCTTGGCTAGCCACAATAGATGATTGCATTGCATGTCACTCAGGAAAAATGACGATATCTGATGGGATACATACCAAGAAGATAACTCTATATTCTTTGGCCAAACCCCAAGTTGAACTTGACCAAGATATATGGCCAGATTTAGGTGATGCCACCCTTGAAGAAAATTCTATGAAACAACTCATGGTTATTGGAAGAGATCCATTTATGGTCTCATAATAGGAAGATGACATACTAGTGGAAATTCTTACCAATCAGTATGGATCTGAACCATCATCTTTTCATGACCCTAACTATTCACTCCAAACCATAATGCCTAGGTAAACCTCACCTAAGCTTCCTTTAGCACCTAATTACCTCCATACCTTGTTACCACATGAGATAAATTCACCCTCATTTGCAGAATTTATGATGCTAGATAAAGTCAAAAGGGTAGAAATTGCTTTAGGTAAAGAGTTGAAAGTCAATTAGAACCTCACAACATCTCAGATGACCAATATTCTCCAGCTTTTGAAAGAAATTCAATAAGCCTTTGCATGGGACTATATCAATATGAAAGGGTTAGACCAAAAGCTTTGCACCCATAGGATTAACATAAGTCCTAAGTCTAGACCAATTAGACAAGCCTAGAGAAGAATTAACCCTGCTCTGAGAGATATAGTGAAGACTGAGTTACAAAAGCTTCATAAAGATGGCTTTATATATCCTATTACTAATAGCTAGTGGGTTTCTCCTTTAGTAATTATTCCAAAGAAAAGGGGGAAATGGAGAGTTTGTGTGGACTATAGGGATCTTAACAAAGCCACTAAAAAATATCACTTTCCATTACCTTTCATTGACCAATTGCTTGACAACCTTGCTGGTAAAAAGTATTTCTCATTTCTAGATTGCTTCAGTGGATACAACCAAATCTAGATATCACCAGAAGATCAGGATAAAAAAATGTTCACTTGTCCATGGGGAACATTTTCTTATTATGTCTTGCCATTTGGATTGTGCAATGCACCTGCTACTTCTCAGTGAGTGGCAATTGGTATTTTTTCTGACATCTCTGCAGACTGTGTGGAGATATATATGGATGACTTCACTGCATATGGAACTATGTTTGAGGAGGCTCATTCTAACTTGGAGAAATTTCTCAAAATATGTTAGGAATATAACCTCTCCCTTAACAGTGAGAAGTTCTACATGATTATGGAAGAGGGAGTTGTTTTAGGACCTTACCTTTCATGCTTTGGCATTCAGGTTGATCCTACAAATATTGCAGTAATCACTACACTTCCAAATCTAGTAAAATAGAAGGATGTCAAGAGTTTTCTTGGTCATGCCGGTTACTATAGGAGATTCATCAAAGACTTCAGCCAGCTTGCAGCCCCATTGTACACCTTGTTGAAGAAAGAAGCTAAGTTTGAATGGACATCTGACTATGAACTATCATTTCAGCAGCTAAAAGATGTTCTGACAAAGACACCTATCCTCGGAGGACCTGTATGGAAGCTTCCCTTTCATATTCACACTGATGCATCTAACTATGCCATTGGAGCAGTGTTAGGACAAAAGGAGGGTACAATTGAGCATGTTATTTATTGTATTAGTATAAACATACAAGGTGCTAAACTAAACTATACTGTTACTGAAAAGGAATTGCTAGCAGTAATCTATGCACTTAATAAATCCAAACATTACATTATTGGTTATGAATTATTTGTATACACTAATCATTCAACAATCAAATACTTGATGAAAAGCCTTGCCATCTTTGGTAGGTTAGCAAGATGGTTACTCCTTATACAGGACTTTGATGTGACAATCATTGATAAACTAGGTACAACTAATGTGGTGGCTAACTTCTTATCTAGATTAAAAGTTCCATATGATCCTACAACAATTGATGACATCTTCTCTGATGAGAACCTGCTCTTTGTTGATACTTACAATCCATGATATGCTGACATCACAAACTACCTTGCTACATGAAGGACACCACCTCATTTCTCACCTAGAGAACATAGACTTCTGGTTGAGAAAAGATTCAATTTTTCATGGATCTCAGGATTTATGTTTTACACAGGTCTTGATCAGGTCACCAGAAGATGTGTTCATGAAGATGAGACTTATGACATCCTTAGGGATTGTCATGATGAGCCATGTGGTGGCCATTTTGTAGGAAAGAGGACAACATACAAAATCTTGACAATGGGATACTATATGCCTACCCTACATAAGGATGCAAATAAGCATACATGAAACTGTGACTGATGCTCATGCATGGGATGCCCAACCAAGTCAGCTGAAATTCCCTTCCAGCCTTAGGTGGTGATGACACCATTTGACAAATGGGGCATCAATTTCATTGGACCTATCAAGCCATCTACTCACGGTAAGTCATATATCTTAGTGTGCACTGACTATGCAACAAAATGGGTAAAAGCTCAAGCAATGAGGCATGCTAGAGATCATAAGGTAGCATAATTTCTATATGAATATATCTTTACCAGGTTTGGAGTACCTCATGAGTTAGTAATAGATCAAGGTGCACAATTTAATTCTAATCTTATTATTGAGTTGATGCATGAATACATAGTGAGGCATGGTAAATCTTAACCATATCATCCTCAGGCCAATGGCCAGGCGGAGATAAAAAATAGGGAGATTGAAGAATTCCTAACAAAAATAGTTGTTTTTCACAAGAATGACTGGGCTACCCTCCTTCCTGAAGTCATTTGGGCTTATAGAACAACTTGGAAAACAATAACTAGTTTTACTCCTTTTGAATTGGTTTATGGAAAATCTACATCTATGCCTATCAAGTTTCAGCACAAGACTCTTAGGATGACATTAGAATTGGACATTGAACTTATTAAGGCACAAGAGGAAAGGCTAAATTGCAACTTATTGGACTGGATGAGTATCTAAAGTCTGCACTACATAATACTGAATTGATTTAGAAGAAACAAAAGAAGTGGCACAAAAAATTCATCAAGGAGAAGAAATTTTTTGTTGGTTATTGGGCCCTACTATATGACTCACGATACCAGCATACCCCAGGTAAATTTTAGACCTAGTGGCTAGGACCTTATGATATTTTTTCCATTTTTGACAATGGAGCAGTTCAACTATCTACTATTGATCTCGTGTGATTCAAATTGCTTGTCAACAGTCATCACCTCAAGATATATCACAAGCCTGTGAGACATGAAGACTTCCTGCTGCAGTTCTAGCAACATGATGATAACATAACTCCTGTAGTAGAAGCATCTGGTTCTTCCACCCAAGTTTCCACTAATCCTTGATTTCTATCATCAATTTCATAATAAACATTTCACTTCCTGTGAAATAATTTCTCCGTAATAAATTCACCTCACCTCCTCTCTCTTCCATTTTTTCTGCACCATTGCATCACTCCATCAGTGCATGTCACATTTCAGAACACTCTTCCTGTAGTTCTTAATAGGTTAGTGACACATACCTTTGTTCATATATTATTTTATTCATTTTTATTAGGATTAAATGTTCTTTTAATTTTTTTTTACTCTTGCATGCCGTGGCCTGGTGGGACCTATGCCTTAAACTTAGTTGGGGGGAGGGATTATTTATATTTTTCAAATTTAAACATTAGCATGTAAAGGATGAAATTTATTTCTTGTCTTTTCAAGATGAGTGTCATCATGTGTTAACCCATCTATCATCCTGTGATTGCATCATCATGATTGAAAGTAATTAAAAGATTTTAAAAGATGAATTTAAATTAATGATGATATGTTTGTGACGTGTTTAGGGTGGCATGCCTTAACATGCATGAAATTATTATGAAATATCATTCATTAAAATGATTTTAATTGCCTGGAAGTAAATGATATTCTGTACTTCATTGTTCTCATCTGCAACACTTTGAGTCAGTAGCATTTTCCATTTTTAGCTTCTATAGAGCTTCTGCAAAAATTTTCTATCTATAGCAATGGGAGGTGATCTTCAGATGCATGAGCTAAGAGATCACATAGTTTTACTTGGAGATCCATCCAGCTATGAAATTTGTCAAAGGAAAGGGTGGATGGATTACTGTCTTAGCCTCAATGGTTTTGACAAAGAAATTGCTTTGCAGTTTTTAAACACTCTACATAATGGGTTTGTAGTGGTAAAAGGGTTGAGAATTCAGTTCATAGAGGACATTGTGGCAGAAGTGATGAGGTTGTTGCAGGAAGGAGAGAAATGGTCTAAAGAAATTGATTTATTCTCAACTAGGGCATAGCTCACCTTGCATGGTGATCCACAGCTAGACATCGACAAAAAGCAAGGAACCTCAAGGATATCATTGCCCATGGATTACATTAAGCCAACTATGTTTATCATACAGTACTTTACCTACAAAGGGTGCTACAAATATCTTCACGGGTTACATTTCAAAATTATGAGCTCCCTCTGCCATGAAAATAGACCAGTAAATTTACCTAGCTTTTTTTAACATTGTGAAAAAACAAGCTTCTTTAGTTCAATCGGGAAAATATCAGTCCGTTTCCCATCATTTCTTAATTAAATTAATTGTGGAAAGAGAATTAAATAAGCAATTGATAGGAACTTGGGATGAATTATTAAAAATGGATGAAGTAGAGCCTAGAATGGTCAGCCCTAGAGGCTAGGGTATAGGAAGAAGGGTGAACACAACAATGATGATTTGCAAAGTAATTCAAAGAACAGAAGCCATTCCTGAAGCCTCTTCCTCTAACCCTAACCCACCTAGGAAGAGAGCTTGTAACATTAGTACTCCTATTTCCAGTATGAAGAAAGGTAAAAGCAAGGAAGCCGATGTTATTCTTGACACCCCACCTTCTGTGAAAACTAGGCTTTCTGCAAGGAAAGACAAGGGTAAAACCCTAGAAACAGAGGAAGTAATTCCAGAGCAACAGCCCCACAATGATAATGTTAGTGACAAAGTTGATGAAACCTTTCCCTCTTATGAGGAAGAAATGCCATAAGAACCTCTTGTAGCATCTACAAAGGAGGTGTCTACCAGCAGGAGGAAACACAAGAATCCTCCATGCTCTTTCCAAACCCTTGCTAGAAAAATTTCAAGGCTTTCTACAAACATCAGCTGGGATGATAAGTATCAAGTTCAAATTGTGAATGTAGAATCCTTCGAGTCTGTAGAGAAGTCCTCTTCTAAGGCAATGGTTCATAAAAGTGCAGATAGTGATACTAGTTCCCATAATATGAATTTTGAAGCAACAACTAACCCTAATGTTGATTATATCCTCATTGATAGTGATGGAGATTCTGAAGAGGCGGAGGAGTTTTTTGATGACTCTGTTGGGCAAGATATTGTTGAAAAGGTGTTAGAAGAAATAAACAAGGATGGGTTGGACACACTGGCTAGAGCAGCTAAATCCGTTCAAGAGGATAATGCAATAAAAAATCTTGTTGTGTGGAAAGGGAAGTCCTCCAAATAGGAAAATATAATAAAAATCTCTTAGCTTGCACCAAGAAGGATTAATATTCTTAATCAAGAACCCATCCCACCACCATACCTATCTACGCCCCTAACTGTAGGGTTGAGCTTGTATCAGTATTTTGTATGTGAAAGGGCACAATAAAAGTTAGAAAAAATAAATTGAAATGGACCATTGATGAGAAAGCTCATCAATTGGAGTATAAAATAGACCAAATTATAGTGTTGGAAAGAAGGGTTAAGCAAATTACTGAATTAATTCCTGAAGTTATGGCATGCAGATCACCGTCACCAGTCTATGCTCTATATCTTAAGGAGAAATTCATCAATTTCAAATTAACAAGAATTGTGGAAGGACTGAATCCTTCTGTTTCAACATCTCATGAGTTCTATGATGCATTTCAATCAACTCTCATATCTTTCAAAAAAAAATTGTGTGAAATGTATTTGCATAATCTTGTTGTACCAGATGACAGGAACTGAAATTCACTACTATATGTGGGAGATGTGAAATTAAGAGTAGTAATGTCTTGGATGAAAAATTAGATAAGCAGGGAACATAAAGCTTTACCTTATAGGAATAGTGAGATATAGACACCTTTTTTATGAGGCTTTAAGTTCAAAATTCCAGAGAAAATTTTCTTGATTGGCTTCCAGTCACTGTGAATCCAAGTGGAGCCGGCAAAGTTTATCCGGTTAGAGAGAAAGCATATACAGACTGGTATCAATACTCATCAAATGATATTGATGCTATAATCACTTCTTTTAGGAATATATGGGTAAGAATTTCCCTTGATCTGAAGCTTAGAGAACCCCATTCTCCACAGAACCCGATTCTTGCCACTAGACGAGCTCCATGGTACATAATGCTAGGCAAGACACTGCTTAATTATTGGTTTTTTGTTAAGCTTCCAACCACCTATTCTCCTGCAACCCTTACTAGAATTGAATGAAAATTCAGAGGAACATGACATGACCAAAGAAGTCAAGAGATGGGAAAGAATCAGTGAGAATCACAAGTACTTCAACTGCGCTGTTGATGAGTCACAAGAGAAGATTGCCAGTGACCTAAGGCTAAGAGCCAGAATCCGCAACTTTATGATTGTTGGAGACCAGAAATATGATAGTTGGGGGGAATGATGAGCCTCTTAAATGACCATCTTCCTAAGTTCCTTTTACTTTATTTTTAGCAGTTTATTTGCAAAGCAGATACATAGACTTATGGTTTTATATGCATATTTTATATGTGTAAAGACATTAAGTAGGAAATTGGATGATAGAAGAACATTGTATATTTTCTTGAAACTGATGGATAGAAATGATAGAATGTAGTAGTTATATATGCTAATGAATGATCCTTTCTCTTATGCTATGTTTTTGGGTAGTTTCCTTCCTGTAGCCATGTGCCTTGCAAGAGTATTAATTAGAACTTAACACTTCTTTCCTAATATTAATGATGAGAATATGTATGTATCGAAGGTTGTGTGTGCATTAATCATTTTACAGGGATTGGTCATGGCATATTTAAAGATCAGCATAATGATATTGAAGAATTCAATGCCAGCCATTGCTGCAAGATACCTTCATGTTGAAGAAGTCAAGCAAGCGCTTGAGCAAGTTAAGGCGTTGCTGCAAAATCTTTGCATAAGGAACAAGTCAATATAGTTTTCTATAAAATTTATAGTCAGGACTATGATAGTCAGTGTTTGACTAAGGTGGGAGATTATTATCATGAATGCATAGGGAGGAGTACTCATCACTACTTTTCTAATCCACAAACAGAGGATTTGATGACGCATCAGTATGGATTGGCTCCAAGATTGTATCATCCTTTTGGGGATGAGTATTTTCCATCTGCAGTAGATGATATTAGAGGCTGTAAGTTGGATTACTAGTAGATTTAGCACATCCATGGGAGTTGTGCAGAGTATGGGAATAATGGTAGCGTTACAGACACCTTCAGATGTTAGTATCTCCATAGTACAAATGTGGTGTAGAGCACCAAAGCCAAGGACGAACACAAGGGTCACTTAATGATCCTGAAGGAGCATAATAGGGAATATGATTCCAAATAGCCTATAAGGTCTTCATGTGATGTAAATGTGGCCATTAGAGCCACCAAATGTAATAAAATGCAAGCTAAATGCTAAAATTGTAAAAGTTGCCATATGGGAAAGACAAGGTCTAAAGGGCTAATTATGGGGTTAAATGGTTAGTTTGATGGATTTAATAATAAAATATGTTTTTAAAGGTCATTATTTTACAGCTTGAACTTAATGGGGAATATAAAGTTTAAAATGGTTAAAGGTTGCCAAAGTTGACAATCCCATTGTCAACTTGGCAACACAAATTCAGGGACAAACTAATGTAACCGAGCATTGGGGAGTTAGTTGGGAATTTTGTGGGAAGTTACAAGGAAGTTGGTAGGTCTTTAGAGTCCTATATATCATGTAATAGCTAAAGGAAATCAGGGTGGTCATGTGAGACAAATTTTGTTAGTTTGGAATTAATAAAGATTATGTTTTCTCTGCATTTTTCTATTTTTCTACTGTAACAGTCATCTTAAGAAGGAATTTTATTCATCCAAACATTTATTCTTTGAAGGATTATTATCTAGGGATGATAATATTTTGTTTCTATAGCATTTTGATCTTTGGATGACTCCAATTAGTTAAGTTTTGAGAGAGATATCTTTTTTTTGGTAAAGACTGTCGAAACCCTCCAATAGGGTTTCCCAAAAGACTAATAATGTGATTTCCTTTAGGATCTATGTGAAAGTAACCTCTCATCTTGGGACATGATGAGAAGGGGGTGTACACTAACTTACCTAAGGTTTTTAATAGCATCATGAAATGGATAGCACAGGCTTGAAGCAGTGGAAAGTATTTGGTTGTGAGGAAATGAAGGTATGACTATTGTAGAAAATACAATCTCAGTATGGGGCCCGTATCTCATAAAAAACCTTTGGATCAGGATAAGATTTGGATATTTTGGTTAGAATCAAATTTATAAGGATATCACTAGACTGATTGAGGAAATTAAATCAGGTTGAAAAGTTACAGAGGATAGTGAAGAAGTGTGATCAGGCTTTGTCCATTTGGTTGATGGTTAAGAGATGGTTATGAAGACCATGTGAGGGATGTGTGAATTTTTTTTGAAATGTGGAAGGGATCTAATAATTTTGAAGACTTGAGGATTGGATTTGATCATAGAAGTTGCAGAAGTTTGAACAAACTGTCATATTAGTACAGTAAGGTAATATTGTGTTGTTTCATTTAAGTACTTGAGTATATGATACTTAGTGAGTCAAGGTTGGATATGGGTGTGGATAAGTCTCAAGGATTTTAAAGTGTCTTTCATGGTAGGGATAAGTGAGACACCCTATGTTAAAGTTCATATATGGTTGGGTTATCCTAAATGTTGATGTGATAAGTGCAAGTTGTCAAGTGAGGGGAGTTGTCTACAAGGTGTAGAGTCTAGTGGTAAGAACCATTTTTGACTATTGAGAGGTATATTGTGTGGGTAGGGTCTAGGAGATTGATCCATTGAATGAGGATCAAGGGGATTTGATAGGATATTTAATAGTAACCACTAGCCTCTGCATCAAGTGGTATTAGAGCGAGTAAAGGTCTGGGATTTAGAAGATTGAAATCCATTTGTTGAGACCTTGGAGATGAACTATCCTCCTTGAGTGTTCCAAAGTGGTTGCTTGAGATCTAATTAATCCTAGATTGGTGTGAGAATATGACATTGAACAAGAGTGAGTGAGAGAGAGTTAGCCAATTTGTTGAAGGAATACTTGGTTGAAGGAAGAAAAGAAGAGAGGAAGTAGAAAGAAAGAAGAAGGATGAAGTACAAAAGAAATAAATAGAATGGATGAGGCAAGAAGAGTTTAGAAGCCTAAGAAGGGTTTTGGAGGAGAAGGAAGAAGAGAGAAAGGAGGTGGAAGAAAATTTAAGAAGCCTAAAAAGAGCCTTAGAATAAGGTGAAGAAAGATTAAAGAAACTTGAGAAGATTATTAAGGATGCTACAAGTTGGCACTTAAGGTTAAAGAGGAAGGTGAAATGGACTATTCAGAGGCTAAAAGAAGCAACAAGGAAGAAGATAAAGGTTGAAGAAGAGGAGGGTACTAGCAAGGGTACTCTTAAGGAAATTGCACCTATGATAGAGGATATAAAGGCTCATGACGGAGTCTTGGTTGATGCTAGAGGAGAAAACATAGAGAAAAGTCTAGAGAGGCTTGAGGTAGAGGAACCTAGTTTATGGGAGAGGTTTGCTGGTATAGTTGAAGAATGGAAGAGTTATGGAGGTGTTTTGAAGGTACATGAGGGAGAAACCTTCAAAGAAGGAATTCAGATTGTAGGGGTGGGCCATGAAGAGGCTCAAAATGAGATAAAAGTTTCTCCTAGCATGGATATGGTACAAGTGGAATCAGAGGTACAAATTGGTATGATGGTGAGCAAGAAGATACAACAAAGGAAAGCAGTATTCACCTTGTTAAGAGAGGGAAAACATAAGTGAAAGATGAAGATTCTTGGAGGAAGGATAACATGGTTCCAAGAGGACCTATATGTTCCTAAGGTAAAGATGAAGGCCTAAATTTATTTATGCTAATAATTTGTTTTTCAGGTTTCCAAGAGGACTTGGAACACCTTTAAAGCTGGGGAGTATAGTGCAAAGCACCAAGGCCAAGGAGGAATAAAAGGGTCACTTCATGATCCTGAAGGAGAATAATGGGGCATATTAGTCCAAATTTCCTATAAGGTCTTCATGTGATGTAAATGTGGCCATTAGAGCCACCAAATGAAATAAAATGCAAGAAAAATGCTAAAATTGTAAAAGTTGCCATATGGGAAAGTCAAGGCCTAAAGGGATAATTATGGGGTTAAAGGGTTAGTTTGATGGATTTTAATAATAAAATATGTTTGTAAAGGTAATAATTTGACCACTTGAATGTAACAGGGAATATAAAGTTTAAAATGGTTAAATGTTGCCAAAGTTGACAATCCCATTGTCAACTTGGCAACACAAATTCAGGGACAAACTAATGCAACCGAGCATTGAGGAGTTAGTTGGGGATTTTTTGGGAAGTTACAAGGAATTTGGTAGGTCTTTGGAGGCCTATTTATCATGTAATAGCCAAAGGAAATCAGGTTGGTCATGTGAGATAGAGTTTGTAAGTTTGGAATTAATAAAGATAATGTTTTCTTTGCATTTTTATGTTTTTCTACTGTAACAGTCATCTTAAGAAGGAATTTTCTTAATCCAAACGTTTATTATTTGAAGGATTATTGTTTGAGGATGATAATATTATTTTTATAGATCATTTTGATATTTTTATGACTCCAATTGGTTAAGTTTTGAGAGAGATATCTTTTTTTTGGTAAAGACTGTCCAAACCCTCCAATAGGGTAGCCTGAAAGACTAATAATGTGATTTAATTTAGGATTTATGTTTAAGTAACCTCTCATCTTGGGAATTGATGAGGAGGGGATGTAAAATAAATTCCCTAAGGTTTTTAAAAGCACCATGCATTGGATAGCACAAGCTTGAAGCAGTGGAAGGTGTTTGGTTGTGAGGAAATGAAGGTATGACTATTGTAGAAAATATAGTCTCAGTGTGGGGCCCGTACCTCATAAAAACACCGTTGGATCAGGATAATATTAGGATATGTTGGTGAGAATAAAATTTATAAGGATCTCACTGGACTGATCAAGGAAATTAGATCAGGTTGAAAAGTTACAGAGGACAGTGTGTGGGTCTATCAAGATGGACCAGTAAGTTCTTGTTTTTGTTTTGACAATGAAGAAGTGTGAACAGGATTTGTCCATTTGGTTGATGGTTAAGAGATGGTTATGAATACCATGTGAGGGATGTGTGAATTTTTTTTGAAATTTGGAAGGGCTCTAAGAAATTTGAAGACTTGAGGATTGGATCTGATCACAGAATTTGCAGAAGTTTGAACAAACTGTCATATTAGGATAATAAGGTAATATTGTGTTTTTTCATTTAAGTACTTGAGTATATGATACTTAGTGAGTCAAGGTTGAATATGTGTGTGTACAAGCCTCAAGGATTTTAAAGTGTATTTCATGGTAGGGATAAGTGAGACTCCCTATGTTAACGTTCATATATGGTTGGGTTATCCTGAATGTTGATGGGATATGTGTAAGTCATCAAGTGATGGGAGTTATCTACAAGGTGTAGAGTCTAGTGGTAATAACCATTGTTGACCATTGAGAGGTCTATTGTGTGGCTAGGGTTTAGGATATTGATCCATTGAAGGAGGATCAAGGGGATTTTATAGGATATTTACTAGTAACCACTAGCCTCTGCATCAAGATGGGTGTGAGTACAGTGTATTTTAGGACTCGAGTGATGAAAGGTTTCACATTGTGTATTGGATGGGTCCCAGGGGATTTATTCATGACTTAGGGAATAGTGAAGTTGAGTTAAGAGATGAGCAACACAAATTTGAAAATTTACTTCTTGGCAAGATTTTGTTCAGAATTTGGGATCCTTACAGTACATTGGGATTTTTGACAAAGATCATTAACGAGTTTTCAATATTTTAGACAATGAGGAGTGCCTGCAAATTTTCTTTTGATCCTCCTGTGCATAACCCCTTATAAATGCATAGTTAATTTGCACATGTGTTTGAAAAGTGACTATGAAAACTTACCTTGCATAGTTCTAGGAAGCAAGCTTGGTCAAACTTTCAATTTGCTTCTCTATGAGATGTTCACTCCTATGAAACCTATAGTTAGATTTGATCAGTTTGGCAGATTCTATCAGTTCTACTAGCGATGATGTTATAGGAGCTAGTTGGTGATCATAGGGACATTACACAGTTCTATCCTTTGGATTTGGGTGGACTATTGTGTTTTTTGTTTTTGAGATTTCTTGGGGACAAGCAATTTCAGAAAGGATAAATTGAAATGTTCCCAATTTTGTCAGTGTCAACTTCCAAAGGATTAGCCTATTTCCTAACCACCATAGGCTAATGTAGTTGTTTAGAGGGGTTCAGTTTGAAGAGATAGAGGTCAGTTCCCACTCCAGTGGTTAGGGATAATAAGGTTTTTCTCTTCATTTGAGTCATATTTGCACACTACCTATTTATAGTAAGTTACTATTTTAGGATATTCAGGGTTTCTATTCTTAGCAGGGCACTTAAATAGTTGGTGGACAGTGCAGAGTCTTGGGGACATCGATATAGCTTATGTTTTAAGACTTAATATTGATAGTAAGTCTATTATGGCTAGTTTCTTTTCTTGGTAGGGCACCCATGCATCTGGCTCTGCCAAAGAGCACTTGGATTTAATGAGGTAATTGTTGGTTTGTAATCATTGATTGAGTTTCACTTAATTAATTATTAAATTAAAATATTATATTATAAAGTTTGGAAAGTTCATTTAATGATTAAATTATATGTTTAATTAAGACACCAAGGGTTGGAGGGAGATATAATAAGTTATTATATTTCACACTTAGGAACAAAGGAAAATATATCAGAATGACTTAGTTATTTTTTAAGTGTGATCAAGAATCCTCCAACTGATTTGCATTTGAGAATTATAAATGCATTCAATGCAAGGATCAAATGATTCTACTATGCATTTTTTACTTGTAAATTTGATGGGGAGTTGTGCCAAGGGTTTCAGATATTGAGAGCTAGGAGAATATATAATTCTTGTAAGTGTTTATGCACTATGCACTGGTGAAACTATCTAGTGATATTGTGCCTAGAGGTGGATTATTTCAAAGCTATCCATTGCTACAAATTGAGGTTGATTTGTAGAGGTTTTTTAGCATGTGATTTCCAAAGATTGTTGAAAAACTGTGGTGTGGTATTGTATTAGGAATTACAACTGATAAGGGGGCCATGTCTTTCAATTTTGATAGCCACATGTCTCAAAAATTGAGTCAAAATTCATAACTGGTTGCAATATCAATTAGAGGGCTAGCGTTGATTTTTAGAGAGTCTATTTTTCTCTACAGTTGTTGACACTTCTTGATCCAACATTCACGTTAAAGAATACATAAATTCCAAGAGGTTGCAATCTATCATAAAAATAATTCAATGATATTGCAGACAGTTCCAGGTTTCATAGATTATTTATAATCAATGTTGTTGCATTCAATTTAGCATTGTAAGTTATTTGTATTTAGAGATTAGTGAATAAAGTCGATAGGAAGAATTGCATAATGATAACATATTATGATTTCTCAACAATTAGTTTGCATAACTTATGAAATTTATTGCATGGTACTTGAATTCCATATATTGTTGAAAAAATACAAAAAAGGAAAATATCCAAGAAAAACGCTAAGGAATTATAAACTTGAAAAAAAATTTCATCTGAGGCAGTTGAAATCAGTGAGAGAACCATCTGGGTTCTTATAAATTTTGATTAATAAGAAAAATAAGGTTATGAAGGGACTCAAAACCCTTTACAAACTATTACATCATAGGAATAAGCATTAAAGACCACCAACATAAAACATGAAACAACAAAAAAAGAGGTCTACTAAGAGGCAACAAATTTAATAGGGAAAACACCAAAAAAACTAGTAGGAAAGAAACCACCCAGAGGAAAACCCAGCTCAGACACCAGCTAAAGAAGAATGACCATCAGGGTCTCATCTATTTTTTCTTGAATTTCCTCCATCCTACCAATTATGGTTTTGATTTCATTGACACTCTTTTCTATAGTAGGAGACTTCTTCTTGGCACTAGTCCTTGGCCTCATGCATGGACCACCACTCTCACCTTGTGCCTCGCCCCCTTGTTCTCTACCTTTGACCAAAATCTTATCCAACACATTAACCAGGGCTTTAAGATTGGTTCTAGAAGCCTTCATGCTATCATGGCTATGCTAGAGCATCTCATAGATGGTGTTTCCAATTTGTTCACCCCGCTGGTGATGACCTCTAGAGAAATCCCCTTCTCTTGAGGTTAAGTAATCCTAGAGTCACTGCTCCACCTACCCATCCTATCCTATAGCCCATTATACTTAGCCTCCAATGATATTTTAGGTTGAGAATTTTGGTTTCCTAAAAATATCATTTGTTAAATCTAAAGGAATAGAGGGCCTCCTCTTTTGTAGTTTGTAACACACCAAGGGTAACATTTCTCTGTCATTGAAGTCATAACAAACCATCTTAATTGAGCACTCCCTAACTGCTAGTCACTAACATCTTCTATATCATCCTCTATTTCCTCCAGGTTCTCATGAGAAATAGGAACATCATGCCTAGTACCCACCACAAAGTTATCAAAAGTGGGAACCTTGCCAGTCTTGTCATTCCCATCATTACCATAATTATCCATAGAAACAATTTGAACAACCTTGTTAACTAAATCCTCCAAATTTTTAGAATCATGGGTTAGATTCTCACAAGAAATACCTTAAATGTTGGGAGGACCATCATTCATAGGTTCTGAAATGACATTATCATCCTTCACTATGGCCTGCACATCTTTGATCTCAATATTCTTCATTTCCATACCTTGAGCTTGAACCTCCTTCTGGGCCTCCTTCACCATTGATTGCTCTTCTTTATTCTTAGTATTCTCTATTTCCATCCCCTTAGCCTCAAACTCTTCCTGGGCCTCATTTTCTTTGTCAGAATCATTAGTCTCTTTCTCCTCCCCATTTGAACTAGGAGCCATATCCATAGATAAATTATCTTCATCAGAAGAGTCATCTATCTCAGACTCTTCCTCCTTGTTGTTGGGTTTAGAAATTGAATCCATCTTAGTAGCACTCAACCCTCCTTTCTTTGAGCTTCCCTCAATATTATCCTCAACTTTCCTTTTTCCTTTACCAAAAACTGGGATCTTGTTTAAGGGTTTAGGGACATTGTCCCTGATATGCTCGAAGATAAGTAAAATTAGCCCCTCATGAAACACATGCTTCTTATCCTTCTTCATATGCTCAGTAAGACTCATAGACAAAGAGCTATGAAGATAAAAATGAATATTAACCAAATCTGTGTATCTAAAATGGTTCAAAAGCACAAAATGGTGCAACTGAGCCTTGTGAAATGCCCATCCAAATTTATATACTCCATAATAAAAATCAAAATATTGTGCCAAACCTCCTTAATTTTGTGTAATATAAGATAATGGATATATATTTTATTGGTTTTTTAGGGTTTGCTATTATCCTGTATTACATTTAAAAGAATGATTTGATTTGATTTGTTTAATGAAATGTAGGGGTAAATAACATGCTCTCCTTCTATCCTTAGATGTACAAATGGAAGATCCAATTTGATTAATCCAAAATGGAAGGATCAATGCATAAAAGATTCCATCATTCATAAATAAGAATAAAAAGGAAGATCTTAAGTACCCATTTATTTATTTGAATGTGAAATAGATTTAGATAGATTGATAACCTTAATTGAAATGAATAGGAGAAATGTACTAACCTTGAAATATTGCAGATCTTAAGAATGTTGTTTTCTGAAGCCTGTGTTGAGTTTCTGGAAAATCTGAGACCGGATCTGGAATGGAAACGCAGATATGAACAAAACCTAGAAATATTTTTCCATTTTGACACAGTTCCAATTTGTACCCTCAAGTCAATGTCACCATTGACCCAAAAAGGTCAACATAGGGCAGAATTGACCTAAAAAGTCTCTGACAGGAATTCTATTTTTGGATCCCAAAATTTTTCCAAAAAGGGTATTCGAATCTCTATCCCGATCTGCTGTTCTGAACCTGTACCTACAATAAAAAATGGTTTGTTTGTGGGGGAGGGGTTTTCCTTGGTCAAACTCTAGTTTTGGAATTAACCTTAAAGTATAATTGAAATTGCATAAATAAAAACAAAGTAAATGCACAAATTCACCTTGCTTGTAGAAGTCCTTGTGGCGGATTCAAATCCGTGAATCCACAAGTATGTATGCACCAAAAAGGATGTAGAATGTAGACTGTAGGATGTCTTCAATCAATTTCCTGCAGATCTTCAACACCAATCTTGAATGGGTTCTTGAATTGGAAGAGGCTTGGAGGAATGTGGATGGAGAAATCTTCAACAAGAGGGTTCCATGGAGCTTTAGTCCTTCAATGGCCTCCAATGGATCTCCTTGATGAAAATGAGTGCTTGAGAAGTGCTTGAGAATGGATGAATGCTTCAATGGCTACTTGGCTTGCTTCAAATATTTCTTCTTCACCTTAGGATCTCACTCTTCAAGTCTTTGAATTGCTTTAAGTTCATGTGGATAATGATGGTTGCTTGTGGTTAGAGAAAATGAGAGGAGAAAGCTTCCTTTATATGAAACTAGGGCGTAATCTTCTAGAGTAGAAGACATAAGAGAATTAAATCATAATTGGACCCATGTCCCTAGAAGAGGACCTATATTAAATATAATTTAATATTTTTTGTCCCAAAGACTAAATCAGCCAACCCGGAAGCGGGAATTAACTTTTTCCAAAGACTGACATCCAGAGACCCTTAAATCCTGAAATTTGAATCCCGAGCCTGGAAAAGGTTGATTGTGACCTAGGTCAAGGTCAAGGATGACCTTGACCTAGGTCAAGGTTGAGGTTGACCTTGACCCAAAAATGTTGACCTTGACCCTGAGGTGAAAGTCCCATTTTTTTAGTTTGTGGTGGCAGAAATAGGTTGGAAAAAGTGGAAATGGGGCAGAACAAGGGGATAAAGCTAGATCAAAGTTAGGAACCCATTCAAGGCCCTTGAAATGACCCCAAACCACTTACTTGAAAGGCTAAACCAGTCTACCA
Organism: Thuja plicata; assembly: GCA_018584345.1. Classification (NCBI taxonomy): domain Eukaryota; kingdom Viridiplantae; phylum Streptophyta; class Pinopsida; order Cupressales; family Cupressaceae; genus Thuja; species Thuja plicata. The sequence continues at coordinate 144,792 of MU225013.1, read as the reverse complement.
TGGAAGTGCTTCCATTTTATGACTATACATTTTGTTAACATCAAAGAAAACATTGGCCTTAGCATTGATAAAATAACCTTTCTCCTTCTCTAATTTTGGAATTTTTTAGCCACCATATCTGAAATATTACAACTTCTATAGAAATTCAGACCCTTGTTGGGAATTCTAGTGACTTTAGTGATAAGATCAACCGTGAGATCTATTGTCTTCCTGTCCATATTAAAAGAGTCATTTCACCATCTATAAAAAAATTCTACATAATGGCTTTGTCATACCCACAAAGCTTCTCCAAATAGGGAGTGATGCCCCTTCCTCAAATTTCACAACACCATATCCTTCTCCTTGACCTTCAGCTTCAGGCAGTTATTAGGCTCTTCCCTTTTCAAATCCCCTCTCATAATTTTCACTTTCAAAGAAACAATGCTCTTCAAAAACACAAAGTAAGAAATGCCCAAGTAGTTTCCTTTAGAAAAATGAAGAAAGACACATAAAACTACCCATAAAATGTGTGATGAGAAAGTGTTATTATTTTTTCTATCGTCGCTCCATTCTTTCCAATCACCTCCTGCATAGGTCATAGTCCTTAATCTATTAACCATTAATTAATAGGTAATTTACCTTCTTGCTAGTAATCTTATCATAATTAATACTAGCTTTGGTCTCATCATTAAGATCCTTGTAATCCTCCCAAATTGTGATCATGTCATCAGACTTAACACCATAGTTAGCCAAGTTGTTTTCCACATTGTTATACTAGATTTTTTAATTGAATTCTCTATAGTTCATGATGGGGGAGAATCACCTCTAAGGAATTTAATTATGTTCATAGAATCCCCTTCAACCCAAATATTTTTTCAATCTAAGTTTTTGGCTAGGGTTAAAGCATAGAAATCCCCAAGGGCTTCAGCCACATGGTTAGTTTTAGATCCCAAAGGGACCAAGATAGCTGCCATAAGATTTCCTTTGTAGTCTCTAATGACCCTACTGATCCTCGCAGGAACACAATTTTGTTTAGTAGCACCATCAAAATTAATTTTGACCCATCCATCAGGAGGGGAGGTCGAGGCACAGTTTTACCATTTTTTGTTTCTCAACCTAGTTTCATTTAAGCTTCAACAATCCACCATATGCTGGTTACATCCCCATTCTAGATGAATTTGGTCGCCCAATTTGCATAAATCCCCCTAAAAAAATTTTTTAGACACCACAAAGGGAGGAGACTGCTACTCTCTAAAATTCCTATTATTTCTCTTTTTCCACAAATTCCACACCACATGAGGAGCTTCCATATGCCATTTAAAACTAAATTTATCATTAGAACTCTGACATATCCACTACTGGAAGAAGTCCTGGATAGAGAAAGGGAAAAACCAACAAATATTCCATTTCTGCTCAAGAAGAGACCAGACCTATTGAGAAAAGGGGCAATGTAAGAAAAGGTCACTAGCACTCTCTTCATCCAAACACCAAAAAAAACATTTTTTAGGGAGGTAGAAACCTCTTTTAATAAGATTATTTATAATAAGAGCCTTATTTTGAATTAAAATCCATAAAAAAAATCTCAATTTTAGGGGTTAAAATATTGTTCCAAGATTTCGACTAGAAAGGCTTGATGGCTAGACTTTCAAATTGCAGGGTATAAGCAGTAGCTACCGAGAGATGAATAGAAGGTGTTTTTCCACAGATAATGAAATCTTCCCTGTCACCAAAAAAATTTTGTGTTAACAAATATTTGTTTACCATGACCAAAGAGTTACTAACAAGAGTTAGATCCACCCAGCCACTACTCGACCAATAATCTTCCACTTTTTGGCCACATTGAGATTTACATATTTCCACAACATTGTGAGTATCAAGAATAGTACAAAGAGGTTTATCCATGAGACAAACATCTTCCTACAATTTAATCTTCTTGTCACTCCCCAATCTCCATCTTTTCCCTTTAGCAACAATCTCTCTAAACTTGTTTATAATGTTCCATATTTCAGAGCCAACAAAACTTTCCTCACTAATGAGGTATTTATCTAAGGAAGGAAGATCATAAATGTATTTTTTTTTAAATATCATATTCTATTCTTTATCATTTACATATAATCTCCAAGCCTTCTTAGACATAATATATTTTTTGATTACCCTAATAGGTCTTAGACCTAGACCCCCTATATTTTTAGGTTTGCATACCTTATCCTAGGCCACCAAAGGGATATGATTCCTCTCCTCAGATCTAGACCAGATAAACCTTTTCTGGATAATTTGAATTTTCTTAGCATACTTTGCTAGGATCTTGAAAAGGCTTAGAGGATAAATGAATAGACTCTGGATAGTAGATTTAAGAAAAGTCACTTTTCCAGCTTGAGATAGGAGCACTCATTTCCAACCAGCTAGATTTTTTTTTCTAAATTTATCAATTAAAGAATTCCAAAAAGACTCTAACGCTTTAAAACCCCATGATGTGAGCCATTATTCTTTGTCTAACGTCCAGGGTATTACTAAAAAGTAGAGGATTGTTATTTTTATTGGTTAATTGACCAATGGCTATGGTATAAGTATTAAGAGGTTATTTCATAGACCTATCTTCCTTGAAAGTGGAAGAAACCATAGTAGCAGTATCATCCACAAATTGGGCATGCAAGTAGATCAAATTATTTGAAGAAGGCCATAGACCCTGGATGGCTCCCTCCAAAACCATCTTATGCATGTATCTACCCAAGCACTCAACCATTATAGTAAAGATAATGGGAGAAATCGAATCTCCCTCCCTTAATCCTCCAAAGTTTTTAAAAAAGTGGAAGCAAATCAATTAATAATGAAAGAAAAGGGGGCAGTAGAAATAAGATGGAAAATAACCTGGATAATTCTATCACCAAACCCAAATTTATTTAAAACCTTGCATAGGAAGCTCCAATCAACACGACCATAGGCTTTGGATTGGTCCAACTTTAGGAGAAACCCTTGTTTACTAGCCATAGCCAAGGAGTAGATATTATCATGCACAATAATGATGTAATCAAGAATCTTCCCGCTAGGAATAAAATTGTTTTGTTAAGGGGCAATCAACAAAGGGAGAATAGACAACACTAGTAGTGATCACCTTTGAAATTATTTTGTAAATAGAATTGCAGAGACTAATAGGTCTGAACTGATCAAAAGAATCTGCTTCCACCATCTTAGGAATGAGCACAAGGAAAGTGTCATTAATTTCCTTCAACATATTTTGGCTTCCAAAAATTCCTTAACAACATTAGAAGTATCCCTCTCCAGAATATGCTAGAATTTTTGGAAAAAAAAATAGGGAACCCATTTGGTCCAGTGATGTAGATCCCTTCTTACTTAGGATCTTCAAACCCCTAACACCATACAATCGCTAAAGGATGGGGTCCAAAAGAAAGACTCTAAATCTCAAGATAAACTCTCCCAAAACATATTCATGAAACAATAGACAAGTATTAGGTGATCCCCTCACATATACTCCCTTCTCCTAATAGTATAAGGGCTTATTTGGACATCAACTCGCTGTCAAATTCACCCTCTATCAAAATGATTCAATTCTCCATGGGTTTGATACCAAAATGGCTCAAAAAACTCTATCTATGCATTAGAATAGGTATTTCAATTCTACTAAGGGTATTTTCTTCACAAAGACCTATTAAGGCTTGTAGCCCTAGTAAGAGTTCAACTAAGAAAAAGACCAGAGACCTAATGTGGAAATTACGTCTTGATTTACAAAGGGACTACCATCTCCACTTTCTATTTCTCCAAGCCAATGATGTGATCTTCAAACATCTAAAAGTTTCTAAATCCAAAGGTAGACCCTTTGGTTCAACACCCATATCTCAAAACATCAACATCTTCTCTAAACCGAAGGTGGCCACATCCAAATGTCCACCTAGGGCATCAGATTTCCTCTCGACCCCTACAATTCAATCCTATCTTTAAGAATATAAAATTACATAGGCCTAAACTTTATTCCAAAAATAATCATCAATTTTTTTATGGTGGATACATAAGTTAGACCCATTTTAACTCCAAACCCTTATCTCAGAGGGTTTCTCAGGAAGATACAAACCAGTGAACTCAAAATTTGAACAACTTTCACACCCGATAACTTAAATCTCTCAAAAAAATTTAGAAATGAAGATATGTAAGTGTAGAAAGTTTACCAATCAATTAGATTCAAAATTCAATCCGTAAATGCTCAGGAACACAGAATTTATAGGAAATCTAACAGTTTTTATTTGCTTGCAATCTTCAAAATTCTGTACAATCTCCCGCCAACCTTTGAAAATGGAAGATTTAGGGTAAATATTCCTTATCCAAATGTTTCATAACCACCATTTTAAATTTAGATCCTTTGGGAAAAAAATCACACTTTTTGCAAGAAATGTTGTCAAAATGCAAAATTGCATTTTTGACAACTTTTACAAAGTTGCTAGGACAGTTGCATTTCCTTAACAAATTGACCCCTCATGAAATGGGGCTGTTAAAAAATTATTGAAAAAATAAAAGAAACTCAAAAAGGAATCTAAATCCCTAAGGACTCACCACTACTGCCCCTCGGATCATATGTCCATAGTGGTTTATAATTAACCAATCCGTAATATTGAGTTATAATCTAGGGGAACTTTATTACAACCATTGAGAAATTGAAATCCTAACAAAAAAGAGACATAAAATATGTACCACTTACTATAATTCATCACTTTATTCAGAGATGGGTGCTCTTGCACCATACTCCCCTGGAGAAAAGATCTCAATCCCTCTTGAGATGAGTTGTTGAAAATCTGCACCATGATCTAGGATTTTTTGTTTAGTCATCCAAACTGCCTCAGAGTCGGGCTTATCCTTCCAACGGAACAAGTAATCCTTGGAATCCCTATTTTTGGTCATCTTTTCTATCCTAATGTCCAAGATCTTATCTAAAATATTGGATCATGTTTTGGTATTTCATCATCAACAAGGACTTCCTGTATTGAGGAACTATCACCTACATCCATATCACATACATTAAAGATAGGAGACAAACCAAGATCAGGAGGGAGTTGAATCTCATATGAATTCTTTCCACACCTATTGACAATTTTATAGGGTCCAATCTTCTTCTGTATAACCTCTGTGTACTTTCCCTTTGGAAGCTTCTCTTCTTTTTGTCAGCGTGTTGTTTGTACTTTTCATCAGACTATTGTAACTATGAATTCTCTTGTTTCTTCACATCTTTGATGGCATTGGAAAAATTTTAACCATCTACATTGATTGGCTCTCCTTGGTGAAGATCTCTAAAATCCATTACACCCCTTGGATGTAAACCATAAACAATTTGAAATGGTGAACGACCAGTGCTCATGTTAATTGTATCGTTATAGGAGAATTCATCTTGAGGAAACACCACATCCCACTTCTCACCATGTTGTCTAGTTAGACATCTCAAAAATTTTCCAAGGGACCTATTTACTACCTCTGTTTGACCATCTGTTGGAGGATGGTATGCAGATGAGAAAGCCAATTTAGTACCAAGTTTTCTCCATTATGTCCTCCAAAATTTCCCTATGAACTTCACATCCCTATCTAGCACTATATTCAATGACAAACCATGTATTCTTACAATTTATTTGAATAAGAGGTCAGAAAAATAGGAGGCATCATATGTGGTCTTACATGGCAATAAATGAGCCATCTTGCTAAACCTATCATCCACTACATAAACACTGTCATACCCCCTCTTTATTCTAGGAAGACCTAATACAAAATCCATACTGTTACTCTCCCATGATCTTGATGGAATGGGTAGAGGTTGGTAGAGATCCACATTAGTATATATTCCTTTGTCTTTTTGGAAAATCACACATGCTTCAAAAAAAATTCTAATGTCTACTTGAATCTTGGGCAAAAAATAATTCCTCTTTACCAATTCCACGGTCTTGTCAAGACCAAATTATACTGCCACGGCTCCACAGTGCTTCTCCCTGATTATGTTCATCCTCATGGAACATATGGGGGGATACGCAACTTTCCCCCTTTAAAAATTAGATCATCTTGTATCAGAAATTCAGAGAATTTAATATGATACCTGTCACCAAATTATGCACATACCTGATAGGTCTCACCAAAATCTTCATCAACTTGGTACATGTTCTTCAAGGCTTCTATCCCAACACTCTACAAATTTACTTGTGTCACATCAAAACTCTCTTGCTGAAGGAATCAACCACTTTTTTTCACCCATTTCTTGTGCTTAAGAGAAAATGTATATGATTGTAATGTTTCAACCCACTTCATGTGCCTATGATTTTGTTTTTCTTGACTATTAATAAAACTTGGGGCCTAATTGTTAGTGAATACAATGAATTCCCTTGGAATTAAATAGTGTCTCCACTTCTTTAGAGAATGAGCTAAAGTATATATTTGCAAATCATATGAGGAATATCTCCTTTTTGCTTCATTTAATTTTTCATTGAAAAATTATATGGGCTTACCTTCCTAACTGAGAAAAACTCCTATAGCCAGGTGGCTTGCATCACACTCCACTTGAAAAATATTTTTGAAGTATGGTAAAGAAACGACATGTTGTTGAGCAACCTTTTTCTTCAAAGTTTCAAAAGATTCATCAGATTCATTCGTCCAATAAAATTTACATTTCTGCCCTTCTTTTATGGTCTCAAGCATTGGAGCACAAATATGACTAAACCCCTTTGTAAAATCTCTATAAAAGTAGACAATCCATGAAAATTTTTGACATCACTCATTGTCCTAGGGGTATGCCAAGAAAGTATTGCACTCACCTTTTCCTGATCTATTTTCAACTCACCATGTGATATTACAAAGCCCAAATAGGTTATCTCCTCTTGCATGAACATACACTTTTCCAAATTTATCAATAGTTCTTCCTCATATAGCCTTCTTAGGACCATTTTCAAGTGTTTTAGGTGCTCTTCCTTTGATCTTCTAAAGATTTTTATGTCATCTAGATAGACAATTAGAAAATTTCCTATAAAATCCCTAAAGACTTAATTCATTAGGCTCATAAATGTACTAGGGGCATTGGACAAGACAAAAGGCATGAAATTCCATTCATATAAACCCTCAATTATTTTAAAATCCATCTTCCACTCATACCCTAGCCTTATCCTAATATGGTGGTATCCACTTTTTAGATTAATTTTAGAAAAGTACTTAGCACCCCCCCAAACAATCAAGAAAATCATCAATTCTAGGATTGGGAAAACAATACCTTATTATTATCTTTTTTATTTCTCTTGAGTTTGTACAAAGCCTCCAAGTTCCCTCCTTCTTAGGTGCAAGGACTACAATTACTATAGAAGGGCTTAGACATTTGCCAATAAGTCCCGATTCTAAAAATTCCTCAATCTGTCTGGTCATCGCTATATTTTGTTGGGGTGTAAGCTTGTATGCTTCCTTGTTAGGTAGAGTAGACCTAGGGATGAAGTCTATGTAATGACTTATGTCTCTAATAGGAGGTAGAGACCTTGAAATTCCATCTAAAATGATACCCTTATACTGATCCAGTAACTATTGTACTACATGATCCACTAACCTTTCTCTATTTGTGTTGTCATCTCCTTCTCTAACCACTACTATGGTTCTTGAGACAAAGATTCATATATAAAAATTCTTCTCCAACAAATTCCTTCATGAACTCTTTTCCTTCCATCGCTAACACTTTGGATTCCTTTCCCTTAGGCTCCACTTCATCTTCCATCAGAGGTAACAATTCAATCACCTTCCCATCTTTTGTTATGGAATATGTGTTTCTAAAACCATCATGGTATGCTTTGGTATCATATTACCATGTGGTCTCCCAAGTAGGAGATGAAAATCATCCATCTTAGCAAAATCAAATAATAATCTATCCTTATAGGACCCTATTTGAAAATCCACCCAAGCCTTCTCTTCTACAATATCCTACTGACCTTGTGTGAGCCGAGAGACCTTATAGGGAGAAGGGTGATAAAAAAAATTTATCTTAAGATTTTTTACCATTTCTAGAGACACAAAAATTTCAGTAGAACCAGAGTTAATCAAAACTTTAGATATCTTACATCTTGATTTGCAGGTTATCTTGAAGAATTAATTCCTTTGTGTGGGTTCCTTGCTAGGTATCTTCATGTTAGTAACTACCCTTCTGATCACCATGGCCTCTCCTCTCTCAGGATATCCATATGCATCTAGATAATTCACACTTTGGTATGATGTAGTTCTTTGATAGTCTAATTCTTAGACCAGATTTGTCCTCCTTCCCCCCATGGAGCTTGTACTTGCCTTCTCTAGATATCTATTTTCTTTATTCCCTTATTGGTTGTAGTTGAAACATATGATAGGTCCTCTCCCTTGTGTTATTCCTCTTAAGTTTGGTCTCCTTCCTATGAATTTACCCCTATTGTTGAAACCACTATTGTTACCTTCACCTATGTGTTGTTCCTGATTTGAATATCCTTGGAAACAAAAACCATTCCCTCTTCCTCTAAAAGGAATCCTTCCCCTTTTCTGTCTACCTCTTCCTCTTCCATTCTAATCTTGTCTCCTTTTGAAATTTTATTCAACCTTAGAAGCCAATTGATAACACTTTTGTATTGTCCCAGGGTTATGTAGATTCAATTCTTCTTGAATGGAAAATTTTAGACCATTCATGTATCTGGCTAACTTTTCTCATTCTGTATCCTTTTTTTTGGACTTGATACAAAACTTCATGAACTCCTCAGTGTATGTGTTAATTTCCACTTCCTTCTATCTAATATTTTGTATTCTCCTTTGTAGTTGTACCTCATAATCTTTTGGTACATATGATTCTTTCACCAAACCTACCATTCTCTTCCAAGTAGACATCCTTCTCTCTTTCATCTTGTATAAAATTCCACCATGTCAAAGAAAATCCTTTCAACTTTGAATTTTCTATCTTCACCTTCTGGTGTTCAAGATTTTCTTCACATTCAAAGAATCTTGTGAGGGATTTTGTCCAATCCATGCCCAAGTCTGGATCTATTCTTCCACTAAATACTGACCGTTCCAACTCACCATCCATAGTTCTCCTCTCCCTGAACTTTAGGGCATTTAGGAGGGGTATCTGGTCTGCATGAAATTCCTCTTCTTTCCACCTTGGGATCTCTTCTTCATCCCAATCTACATTACCTCAAGAGTCTTCATCTCCCCTTCCTCTCATTTGGACCCTCATCTCATCCATCTCTTCTCTTATTTTTCTATTTTCTTTCATTTGTTCTCTAACAAGATTTGAAAGTTCCACATTAGTCATTCTCAATGGAAGTTCATCTTCTTTTTCCAAAATTCCTTAAATTATTCTTCCCAAGGGTTCCCTTGCCTTTCTCTGATACCACTTGATGCAGAACCCTTCTTACTTAGGGTATTCAAACCCATAACACCCTAAAATCCCTAAAGGATGGTGTCTACAAGAAAAACTCTACACCTTAAGATAAACTCTCCCAAAAAATCTCCATGAAATAATAGAAAATTATTAGGTGACCCCCTCACATATAATCCCTTCTCCTAAGAGTGTAAGGGATTATTTGGACATCAACCCACCCTCAAATGACCCCTCTATCAAAATGATTCAATTATCCATGGATTTGATCCCAAAATAGACCAAACAACTCAATCTATGCATTAGAATAGGTCTTGCAGTTCTACTAAGGGTATTTGCTTCACAAAGACCTACTAAGGCTTATATCCCTATCCCACTAGTTTTTAGGACACGAATCCAAATTAATCCAAAAGAAAAACCAAAAAAAAAAAAGATTCTGACACCCTTTTGGGATCTCCACTATATCCTAGAATTATTTCTTTTGAACCTCACTGGTAAGAGTTCAACTAAGAAAAAGACTAGAGGCCTAATAGGGCAATTAGGTCTTGATTTACAAAGGAACCACCATCTCCACTTTCTATTTCTCCAAATCAATGATTTTATATTCAAGGTACATCTAAAAAAATTCTAAATCCAAAGGTGGAACCTCTGGTTCAACACCCATCTCTCAAAACATCAACATCTTCTCTAAACAGAAGGTGACCATATCCAAATGTCCACCTAGGGCATTAGATTTCCTCTCGACCCCTGCACTTTCACAATCCTAGCTTTAATAATCTTAAATTAAATATTCCTAAATTTTATTCCGTAGAGAATGATCAAATTCTTTTTATGGTGGATATACAAATTAGAGCCATTTGAACTCCAAACCCTTATCTTGGAGGGTTTTTCGGGAAGATACAGACCAGTGAACTCAAAATTTGAAAAAATTTCACACCCAATAACTTAATTCCCCCAAACCAATTTATAAAGGAAGATATGTAAGTGAATAAATCTTACCAATAAATTAGATTCCACATTCAATCCATACATTCTTGGGAACACAGAATTTACAGGAAATCTGACAGTTTTTATTTGCTTGCAATCTTGAAAAATCCATACAATCACCCCCCAACCTTTGAAAATGGAAGATTTCGGGTAAATATACCTTCTTCCAATGGTTCATAACCACCCTTTTAATGTTAGATCCATTGGGAATAAAATTGTACTTTTGAAAGAAATGTTGTCAAAATGCAAAATTGCATTTTTCACAACTTTTACAAAGTTGCTAGGAAAGTTGCATTTTCTTAATAACTCGACCCCTCATTCCATGGGGCTGTTAAAAAATTATTTAAAACTTAAAAGACACTCCTCAAGGACTCTAAATCCCTAAGGATTCACCACTACTATCCCTTGGCTCATATGTCCATGGTGGTTTATAATTCACCAGCCATGACATTGAGTTACAAGCTAGGGGAACTTTATTACAACCATTGAGAAATTGAAATCCTAACACAAAAGAAGACATCAAATATGTTCCACATACTATCCTTCATCACTTTTTTTAGAGATGGGTGCTCCTACACCATCTAGGGGCTTTGTCCCCTTCAAAAGAGAAGACCACAACATTAATGTCCCTTACAGAGGGGATGACAGAAAGGTCTTTATTTTTATATTCTGAAAGAACATTAGGGGTAACCTCTAAAATATTATTCTCATATTCCATATCCAAATTGGCCTCCTTCCCCAGAAGTGAAGAGAAGAATTGGACAACCTCCTTTTTATTTCCTCCTCCTTACCGACTATCCTGTCATCTTTAGAAATATGAGTTAATCTACTGGAAGCTCTATCCTTAAGAGTAGTAAGGTGGAAAAATTTAGTATTTATATCCCCTTCTTTAATCCGTAGGGCTCACAATATTTGCCTCCAAAATATTTCTTGTTTAAGCCATAGGGTTATTATATGATGTCATAAATGAAAATAGGGAAAACTATTGAAAGTGGGAGTTTGTTGATGTAGCAGAGTTTTTGATGTAATTTGTTTGCATATAATTTTGTTGGGTGTTGTTGATGTATTAGTATGGTTTTCATTAATAACAACATACTGCTTTGGTGGTTGGATTGTTCTTAGTTTTTCTTATATTTTACAAATGTAAATTTTTTGATTTGATGGTCCATAGGTTGGTGCTTTGGAAGGTTGGCGCTATAAAAATATGTTTTTGGTGATGTATTCATTGATGTTTATGTATGATAGTGGTCCATAATTTCTTATTGTTCTCGATATGATATTGTCAATTTTTTTCGTATCACTCAATGCTTTAACTTACTATATTATATTTTTGGTTTGTTTTGACACAGTCTAGAGGTGTGGTTGCTAATGGTGTTATTTATTATTAGGATATGATAATTGTGGAATTTTTATAATATGTTTTTTTTTTGAGGTAGTATGTGTGGTATGGTTGAATTTTTGTTACTCCATATCATAGGAATGTTTAGTTTGTACCTATTTCAAATTATGTTTTGATGGATTACTTGATGATTTCATATTTTAAAGATCAATATAAATAAGAGGATGAGTATGATGGAATAGTGAGGAATTTGTCTAAAAATAAAAACTGTTAGATACTGTGCGAGGTTATGTGAAAGTGTGGAGTTGGATTGTGAGAAGAGCATGTGTGTTTTTGCTATTAAACATTAGAGATAGTGAGCCAAGGGTTTCTTACAACACTTGTACTTCAATGGTGGATTTCCTTTTTACTCTTCTTCTTAGAGCAGTGAGCCCATCTGTAGTGAGTGTTTTGGAAGTTAGCCACCTTGTGTAAAAATTACCTTAACCAATGGTTTTATTCATGAATATTAACTTCTCCATGGTTTTACCCATATTGGGTTTTCCACATAAAAATCTGGTGTTCATTGTGTTTGGTTCATATGTGTTTATTCATGTTTACATTTGAATTAATTAAGTGGTTAAAGAATTAATTTTATAGATCCAGATTTGTTGAAATTGATAAAAGTTTTAATCTACAAATGACTCTCTCTCTCTCTCTCTCTCTCTCTCTCTCTCTACCTTTCCCCATCCCCTTATATAATGTGTATTACTTAAAATAAATACATACATACATTATATATAATTAACCATGTATAGATGCATTAGACATTCATATAAATATTTTAGGTATAATATATGAGATATTAATCTAATATATGATACCTATTTCAGAAGGGCACCAATGGTAAATTCTTGGCATCCTTGTGATTTTTTGGCGATTGTGTTAAATATGTCAGATGTCAGATTAATATTGGATATTTGATATTAATTTGACAGCTAATACATGAGGCACACAAAATAGGACAATGGGAAAATTTGTGCATTCCAACTCTCCCTACATTCTTTTTATAGGCAACAAACATGGGGTTTTAAACATGAAGAGACAAAATCAGACTTTTTTGAGCATCAGTTTAAAAAAATTTATCAATGGAAATCATTTTTATCATCTTTTTTGGAGCTATAATGGGAAGCAAAAATTGTCGAAAGTAAAAACAAAATTTAAAGCTTACAAAAGACCAAATTGAAGCATCTAGCAAAGAGAGAGAAAATCATAGGAAGGGGAGACAAGGTATGCCAAATATTAGTGAAGGTGAGGCCTCTAGTCCACTTGTGAATGTTATTTCAAGTTAAGAGGAGAATGAATTTGAGAATATTGAGCATGATTTTTAAAATTAGAATAAAAATATAGAGATTGATACTGAAAATGTTGAACAAGATATTCAAATTGGGAATGAAAATGTTGAAATTGATATTAGTGATGTTCAACATGATATTGAAGTTTTAAATGAAAATGTGGTAATCAAAATTTAAGGTGAAAATGTTGGAATTGGCATAGAAAATGAAGTTGATTAACCAAGTCAATGTTGTACAATGCCAAACTACATGAGAAATGAAGTCCCTAGTGTGGAAGAAAGACAAATTCCAAATTCAAGACCTTCAAGAAACCCAAAATGGTCACTTGAAATCAATGAGAACATTATAAGAGAATTTGAATACAAGAGATGAATTAGAACCTTTCGGTTGTGAGATATGAGAATTTTCAATGAATATTTTAGCAATAGGACATTGATCGAGTAATGCCAACTTTTTGTACAATTGCTAAAGATGAGACAATTGCTAGAAAAATTGAAGATTCATGTGAACAAGAAGACGAACAAAAATGCTATTATTGTCAGAAATAATTTTAATGCTCTCAATTATATAGCAAAGAATAGAACGAAAAAGATATGAGAGTTGATCAGAGGGTTACTACAACCACCTTAGTAAGTTATCATCTGAGAAAGGCTTTCTTTATGAGGAAAACTTGTGTGTGTTGATTTCAACATAAATCATATAACTTTAGATAGAGCACTTGCAAGAAGAGAAAGAATTGACAATCATCTTCAAAATTATATATGGTCTTTTGGTGGGAGGCTTCCATGTGTTGATAAGAAACTAACCAATAGTGTGAAGGATGAAATTCAACAATTTTGGCAATCTAACTTTAGAGTGTCAGCCAATGTAAATGATGTCTTGAAGTTAATAATTGGCAATCAAGACCACACATCTCATCCTAATTCTTTTTTGGAAGTAAGTGCTAATCAACTGATGAAGATCTAATGGAGATGATAAAGACCAAGTGATACCGAGTATCATAATTGTAGAAATGGTTAGAGCAGTTGTTGTTTTGTCATTGATGTCAAGCAATTGATTAATTGATTTTTATTATGTTACCATATCTTAAGAGAAGAAGTTAATTGGGTGACAAATACATATCACACAATGATGAAGTAATGATGATATAGTTGTTTTCTACTATATATTTGATGTTATCAAATTGGTAAAATTGATTGATTAAGTCATAAATTGCAAAGAGTTAAAGTTACAAATGGAAGAGGTACTTTACTAAGCTAGATAGAGTCAGTTGGAAGAATTTTATCTGAGTCAATCACAGTTACCGAACACCGAGTGAAAGTCAAGCACCAAGAACCAAAGATGAGTTAGATACCGAGCAGTGAATGAAGACAATTACCGAGTTGTAAAGCAAGTTTTACCGAGTATGGGATATTGATTATAAATGATGATAAGATCAAATTTAATGTGAAGCGATGATGAGCTAGATGAGGATATGAATCAAATGAAGTTTAGATCTACAAATGTGAAAATTAAAATGAGAAGATATAACGTGAAGATCAAGAGGTTAAACCAAATTATGAGAGTTCCAAGAAAAGTTCAAGTTCTGAGATAAAATTGAGATGGTTTACTAAGTTGTGAATTATGAAGAAGATGATCAAACGTTAGAGCTCAAATGATGGAAAATTAAATTAAGGAGATTAAGAGGCAAAAGTGTGTCTATATAAAGAATGAGAAATTAACAGTGATTAAGTTGCTAGTGAATTAAATATAGAAGAAGAAGAAGAAGCTGAAGAACAACATTTACCGAGCATAACAAAGAAACAAAGATTGAAGAATCTCTAGTCTAAGAAAGAGATCAATGGAGTATGAGATGCCAGTATTCAATTGAGCATAAAGGATTTGACACAAGAAGTAGTGTCTATATTTATAGATCAAATTTTACTCTTTCTTATTAGTATTTGTTACAGAGAAATTTGTTGGCAAGTTGACACTCAGGGTTTGTATGACTTATTTTATGTTTTCATACGGTAAAAAATTCATATGAAGTTTTGACAGTAAACTTTGAAGATCAAAATTGGCTAAGTATAGAAAATAGAGCATTATAGAGATATGCAGTTGATCAGAGCACAAGCGCATGTGTGTACAATCGAGTCAGACTATGCACCTGTATACTTAAGCTTTATGATATGTCATCAAGATTAGTCTATACATGCATGGTATGGTATGACAATACAGAGAATTTATAGCAAGATTATGTACCACTAGCAGTTTAGGAAACATAGTATGAAGCCGACTTCAGATTTTGGATTAGCGTATAATATTTTAGTTTGTAATGGCCATGCACCTATTTTAGTATGTTTGTAAATATGTATTTAACACTCATGTAAACATGCTTAAGAAAATTTGTTTGGAAGCATTATGTATGTTGTTTTTGGGTCGACTAAGGTCTTATTTTTTGGTCGCGTCTATTCAGGCATGTATATATACTAGACGTGCAGTTTTGTATTAGGTGTGTGAATGGAAAATAAGTAGAGAAGATATTCAGAATAGAAATATAAGAAAATCAGTATGAATTAGAAGTCTTCAAGAGATTAAAGCATCACAGCATAAATGGAACTGATCAGACAATAGTGTTAGAACAACAGTTCATCTTTATGATATAGTGTATATCTATTATCTGAAGGTTGTAGCCTTCATCCTATTGAGTAGTGAGCTCTGGAAGTGAGCCAACCACCCTTAATAGGATTTTGTAAAATAATCCTAACAGGGTCATTGTACTTGTATTGTAAAGATTGATCCTAACATCGAAAAGGAACTCTAACAGATTCATAAGACTAGTACAATCATTTATGGGTACTAATTCCCACCGGGGTTTTCCTCTGATCAAGGTTTCCCCATAATCATATCTTGTGTTATGTGTTGTTGTGTTATGCTTCATTTATTATCTAGTTGATTTAAGTTTAAGTTGCTGAAGAAAAAGATAATTGTTACAAACATCGATTCACCCCCCCCTCTTAGTGTTTCTAACAATTGGTATCAGAGCTCTGGTCCTCTGAAAGAAATTTTAACCACTTGAGGAGATCATGGATTTAGTAGTAGAGAAACATCTGAAAAATAATCTTGAAGCATCCCTTGATGATCTTGACAGATCTGAAAAAGAAAATGAATAACTTAAACTAAAATTTGATGGCTCCCAAATGATTATCAAAAACTTAAGGAAAGATCTGAAAGATTTCTCTACAAATGATTTGGGAAAAATGGTCAAAAATATGAATGAAGAAAACATGTCTCTGAAGGAAAAGATTGAAGATCTAAATGAACAACTTACTGATAGCCTAACTACTATTAAATAAAAGACCAAAGAAAGTAAACAATTAGATGATGAACTTATGAAAGAAAATATGAAGATCTTGGAGTTGGAAAACATCAAGAAAAATATTGAATCTGAATTAACAAAAGGAAATGATAAAATTGAGAGATTACACACAAGTTCTGATCTAATTCAATCACAACTTTATGCACAGAAGCTAAAAGGTGATATTACTGGTGTTGGATACAGTGTAGCTCAAATTGAAATAAATGCAATGCAAGAAAGAAAGAAAGAAAGAAAGAAAGAAAGAAAGAAAGAAAGAAAGAAAGAAAGGACAAGAAGAATCCACAGAAGCAAAGAAAATTGAGAATCTTGTAGAGGGTAATACACAACCTCCTAAAGATGAACACAAGCTAATTAACTAAAATTGTTATGCTTTTAACAAGCATGGACACTTGGCAAGAGATTGTAAAGAGGTAAGACCTTTCAATGGGTATTGTTATTCCTGTAATAAATTTGGTCATAGGGTTATTCATTGCAGAACAAGTCAAAGAAATCAATCACAGCAGAACCATAGAAATATGAATCAATACAATCACAGAAATCAACCTCAAAGAAACTATCAGAACATTACATGTCAGATATGTAATTATAATGGACACACAGCCAAGCAATGCAGCATGATAAACAATATCAATAGACCTCCAATCATTTGTGACTCATGCAACAAAGCAGGACATATCTCAAGGTTTTACAGGTCAAGAAATCAAAAACAAGAAAAGACTAAAGAATCATTATTTGAAGAATCTGGTGAAGTCAAGTTTGTAAAATCTACAGAAGATTTAGGTAAAATATGGGTTGAAGTAAACAAAGATGATGATGTTAACAAGGTAGTAGATGCATCCACAGTGGGCACAACTTCTACTTCTAGTTAGTTGACCCTCATGGTCTTAGGGGGAGCTATTCTAGCTCTAAACCCCTATGCGGATGGTATACTCACCTCTAAGTATGCACCTATGGATTCATGTATTTGGTGACGAATTAACAAAGTATGCATGGATGCATAGCTTGTACTTCGAAAAGAACAAAGATTGAAATTCACAGTAGACCGCATTACAACAACAAGCATTAAATGCAATAACCTTTTATATAAGTCAATAAAAGATATTTTATCCTCACTTTGTATTTGAGATTGAGAATTCAGAGAGCGTAGCAGCAATTAGCATCAAAGTGTTGAATGATAAATTATTGGTTGGTTAGAAAGATGAATCAAAGTTGAAATGGAACCCTAGCGGACGCGTCATTTCAAAATCTCGTGCAACCCTACTTAAGAAAGTTAAAAGTAAGTAATGGCTACTGCTACAGTGTTTGACATATCTGAGAAAAAGAGATATGTGTTTAAAAGGCACCCATTCAAGTCTGTGCTAGATGATGTAGAAGGGGCATTCTCCAAGACTCCACTAGGAGTCATGCATGTAGAGGAAATTCATGCTTACATCTATTGTAAGGAGTTTGTTGGTGAAAACAACATAAAAACTCTCATGGCATCAATGATGAAACTAGATTATTCATTCAAGGATGAATACGTGCATCCCACTGATAACCCTATCTTTGAGTATACAAATGCGCATGATTTTTATGAACCAGAATGGGTTAAAATTCTACTTAGTAGGATACATGATGATCTATATTGGATTGGTGACGTTCCTATCCTCATTACCGCTGACCTCATTCATGAGATGACTGGACTCTCTAAGGTTGGACCTTTTCTTCCTACTGGAAAGGATGTAAAGAATTAGTTTGAGCAGGCTTACTTATCTAGAAGTGATAGACACGAGATGAATGTTGATCCCATTGTGGAAGGAGACATCAAAATCCTCACCATGATGCTTGGTTACAAGTTTCAGCATGCAAGCAGACTGAATAGTGTGTCCGCAACTACTATTCTGGCAACAATAAGGATGGAAAGAAATAACACACAATATAATCTCTGTGAGATATTGTGTGCACAACTAATTGATAACATTAGAGCTATCAAGAATGACAAGAGAAAAATATTTAGATTTGGTTCCTTGATTATCTACCTATACTTCCACATTGTTGGTAAAGTCTATAATCTTTCCCTAGATAGGAGCAAACCTACTATGTCCCAAATTTCATTAAAGGCTACATCAGAAATCCATGTAAAGGATTCTATAGACATGGAGATCAAAACATTTAGGATCAAGATCTAGAAGAGGTTTAGGATACCAGAGAAGATAGTTGAAAAGTAAAAAGACACCATATGTTTCATGGTGGAAATTGACTGTACTTGCATGGAAGCAGTTGAGCCAAGAACCAAATGGATCCACCCACTTGGTTATGAAGTTGAAGAACATGTGTTGGAAGGATATACACAAGTTCTTTTGTCTGCACCTAAAGATCCAAAAGAGCCAAGATGGGGCACATACAGAGAGAAGACAAATCAAGTTGATTCTGTCTTATACAGTGCAGATAATAAAAGAAAGGCATCAAGGATTACATATAACATCCTATAGGTTCATGGGGTCACACAAGAAGACTTAGATAAAGCTAGGGAAGCTAAAATTGCAAGAGAGCTTAAACAAACACCTACAGTAGTCAAGATGGAGAAATCAGATGATATCCACAAGAAGAAGAAGAATAAATCTGATGAAGGTACATATGTGCCTTCAACTACTATTGACTTGGAATCAGCTCCACCTTTGGTACCAAGAAAACTAACTATAAGAAGGAAGCAAGTTCCCATAGGTCACCCATCTTCAAGGACAACACGGAGAAAAGTAAAGAACACTCAAGCCCCTCCTGAGGTAGGATTCAGACTAGTCTTGAAGTCTTAAGGAACAGAATCATTAATGAAGGAAGAATTGACTCAATTTCAAATGTTTATGACAAGTACCAAGAGATAGATAAAGCATAGATATATTCTATAATTATCTCTCATATGATCAAGTTCAAAAGGTCAGTATTGGAACTCAAGACAGTCATTCCAGACAAAGTATGGAACATACTAGACCTATTGAAAAGATAAGAAATAGAGGAAGATATGAGGATTAGAGAAGAAACATTAGACAGTCTTCTCCCTATTTTCTCACATGATGAGAAATCGATTCTCTTAGATCTCGTAAAACCTCATCTAAGAACCAAAACAAGAACTCTTCACATCATGAACAAAGAGTATGATTTGGTTGGAAAAGAGACTGAAAGAGCATTTGAGAAAGTATTTTTGGATAGACACATGTATCCATCATGACACCTACAACTAAAGTGACTCCAAGCCCCCCAAATAGGATAAAGAACCAGAGATTCCAAATGTGCCTATGACAGGTCCACAGGATTCAGTGCCCAAGGTTACATCACCATCTGATAAAGTCAAGGATTCAGATGAAACCATTGTGATAAATGATGTTGAGATCACCATGTCAGCCTCCGAAAATTATTTAAATAATTTTGAGGAAGCATTTGTAAGCACTGAAGAAGCTGAGAAGGTATGCACTGATAACACTTCTTTTCAACAAGAACAAGTTCCTACAGAACAAACACCAGGTCAAAATGAAGAGAGAAAGGATGAACCTAATGAACCACCCTCTATAGATATCCCAATGAAAATTGAATGCATGGATGTTAGTCAAAATGCTATATTCACTCCATCTAGCAAACCATCAGTATCATTATTGTTAAGCTTGATCCCTGACTCAGCAAACCTAGATGCTTGGGGAGAAGAAGACCTGATTAAAATCAGTGTATTAGCCATGGAGAAAGCCAAAGAGAAACAAGTTATGAGAAACCCTCTCTTTCTAGAGTCAGTGAAAATTTTGAATGACTTAGTACCAGTAAATAAGAAATTGGAAAATATCCAGTCAGTGGATGATGTTGATAGCATATTGACTTGCTTCAAAGAAAACTTCACAATTTTAGTAGGTTCAGCTACTAAAAGTGTAGAGTAGAAGTAAAAAAGGGAAAGATTGGATGAACTGATAAAGAACTTCCAATTAGATCTCAACTCCTTGAAGATTGGTCAAACAATTCTGAAAGAGTTAGCAGCAAAAGGCAAGAAGGTAATAGAAAATTGTATAGATAGAGGAAAATTCACTTCTGAGCACATCAAGAAGATTGAAGAAGCAGACATCTTGGTTGAAAACATTAGGAAATCATTTGAAACATCCTCCCAAGACATCAACATCTGCAACAACATCTATCAAGGGCAGATAGAAAAGATTGAAAAGGCCAAGGTAGAGATCAACAAGATAAGGACCAGGCAAACACAACTAAGAAATGCACTTGCACCCTCCTTAGATGTCTTGACTGAGAACATAAAAAATATAGATACAACAATTGTTACATATGATCAAGGCCCCTGCATAGATCTAAAAAAGATGGAGAAACTCACATATGCATTATGTGCCCATCTTCAGATTGTTGATGTACTGAAGGCATTTTGGCAGCAAGAGATCAAGACTCTTTAGATTGTGTATCCAGATGTGTACTCCTAGTAAGTACCTAGAGACTTACAAATTTTGACACATTTTTCATTAATGTCAAAGGGGGAGTAGTGTTTATAAGGAGTATGATATATATAGCCAGAGTTATGATATACAGTTTTTTGTTGTTAAGTCAAAGTTTAAGCAACTTGGCCACATTCCTTTGTTGCCATTAATGAAAAAGGGGGAGATTGTTGGAAAGTTGACACTCAAGGTGTATATGACTTATTTTGTGTTATCATTATGGAAACAAAGTCATATGAATTTTTGACAGTAAACTTTGAAGATCAAAATTGGATAAGTATAGAAAACAGAGCAGTACAGAGATATGAAATTGATTAGAGCACTAGTGCATGTGCGTATAATCAAGTCAGAATATGCACCTATATACTTAAGATTTATGATATTTCATCAATCTTAGTCTATACACGCATGGTACAGTATGATAGTACAGAGAAGTTACAACAAGATTATGTGCCACTAGCAGTTCAGAAAATAGAGTATGAAGCGGACTTTAGATTTTGGATCAGTGTATAATATTTTATTTTTTAATGGCCATGCACCTATTGTAGTATGTTTTTAAATATTTCTTTAACACTCATGTAAACATACTTAAGACAATTTGTTTGGAAGCGTTGTTTATGTTGTTTTTGGGCCGACTAAGGTCTTATTTTTTGGTCGCATCTATTCAGGCATGTATATATACTAGACATGTACTTTTGTCTTAGGTGTGTGAATGGAAAATAAGAAGAGAAGATATTTAGAAGAGAAATAGAAGAAAATAAGTTTGAAGTAGAAGTCTTCAAGAGATTAAAGCATCAGAGCATAAATGGAACTGATTAGACAACAGTGTCAGAACAATAGTTCATCTTTCTGATATAGTTTATTTCTATTATTTGAAGGTTGTAGCCTTCATCCTATTGAGAAAGGAGCTCTCGCAGTGAGCCAACCACCCTTAACAGGGTTTTGTAAAAGATTCCTAATAGGGACATTGTACTTGTATTGTAAAGACTACTCCTAACAGGGCAAAGGAACTCTAACAGGTTCATAAGACTAGTACAATCATTTGTGGCTATTAATTCCCACCGGGGTTTTCCTCTAATCAAGGTTTCATTGCAATCATATCTTGTGTTATGTGTTGTTTTTTTATGCTTCATTTGTTATCTATTTTATTTAATTTTAAGTTGCTGAAGAAAAATAATTGAAAAACACTGATTCAGCCCCCCCTTCTCAGTGTTTCTAACAAAATCTTCCACAATTTGACTCACCAGATACTTGGTCATGTTTAACCTTACAAGACTCTAAACCACTCAAAAAGGACAAAATAACCAAAAAATAAAAAAGGACGTCTCCATTAGGTCAAGTAGCTTAAATGGGGAATGTGTTGTGGAGCCACAAAAAATAGCCTAGACAGAAGGAGAAATAACCGAGGCATTTCTTTATCAGAAAATATACTTTTGGAGACTTGTCTTGCAATAAACCAAACATAAGTACCATCTATGAAAATATTCTTTCACTAACTCTCAAAATTAAAGTCTTCTGCTACTTCTTCCATTGTGTGCACTTGTGTGTTCATTCCTTTGATACTTTGATGAGGGTAATTTAACAAATATCAGCCAAAAACCAACCTTCACAATGTTGACAAGGGCTTCTCGGGAAGAGCTTTGGTGTCATTCAAGCATCCATATCCCTAAAAAATATTCCCCCAAGTCCCAATCTAACCTTTCTCTACTATCGGTCGGGCATCCATAGCCCTGGTAGATATTTCTAGAGTAACCCTTCTCTGTCTTATGATGATATTTGAAGTTGAGGTATTTGGAGGATTCTTTCTTTGGAGTTAGTTTTTCTTTCTTAACTCATGCCTAGTTTGTGACACGTGTTCTTTGATTATGTTAGTTCTTGAATGCATTCATGTTATTACTTCTGGTAAACCTAGGTAGTGCTTAGACTGTGCTACCTTGGTATATGATTTTGATCACCGCAATGACCATTGCTTTGAATGATTCATTTTGCTTTCACATTCCTCTCCTTTTATCCTCCTTTTCCTTCCCCTCCTTTTTTTTAGTTAGGTAGTAGACAGAGAAGGGTTTGGGGAGTGGTGGGTACCCAAGTCAACATGTTGGTGTTGGCTCTAACTAACAACCACCTAAGACGCCAATGTATCCATAGTCATATTTTAATATATTCTTATGATTTAAGATAATCAACATGGAACATCACATTGATTTCTAGTATAAGGTATCACCATTTATAATCTCTGAGTATAGATTCTTGCAAGATACTTCTGTTTGAAAATTTTGACAAAGAAATACCTTTTCCTCTCATCAAAGACTAGTTGGGATGAACCACTTGTTGAGAACAACCCCAAAAAAATACACTTACCTCCCAAACATGTATACTCAAAAAGGAAAAGATGCAAAACACAACCAAACAAAGAGGAAAATATAAACTACTATAAATATGGGGAAAATGATGCCCATCTTTCAAAGAGCCAAAATAATGTTTGAGTAATTGACCATTGATTGGCAATGGAATGAACTCTCCATCCAAAGTACTGATTCTAAAAGTATTTTCTCCCAAAAACATTTATATCTTATATGGGTCAGTCCACAGTATTTCAAAATTGGTATGGATACTTGTCTTTTCTTTCACCTTATCCCACATGAGGACAAGGTCAGAAAATTAAAGGTTTTTATAGTGGATCTTTTATCAAACCAATGCTTGATAATAGCCTAATGTTTTGATACATGCTCTAGAGCCATAATTATTTTCTCTTCCAAAATAAGGAGGCTCATGAGTCAAATTAACACCCTATCCTCACCTTCAATGTATTGATCCATGAATTTTAAAATTGGTACCTTTAGGTTCATAGGAAAATGGGTTGAAGAACGCAAACTAACTAGTAGGGGGATGTTCCTAAGGCATTTTTATTTTGACTCGATCGGTCCATGGGGCTTACTTCAAATGTGTGTGCCAATACCTAGGATTATTATCTAAGGGGTGTTTGATTACTATTTTTAAATTTTTGTTAGTGGATTCTACAACATCATTACCCTATGGATAGTAATTGGAAGAAAAATTGATAATTACCTAGTTTTTAAAAGACCATTGCATAAGTGCAGTAGAGGAAAATGAGGGTGTGTTATCAGGTACTAGATAGAAAGGCATACCAAACCTCATTATAATGTATTCCTCTAGAAACTTGGTCACCACTTCGGTAGTGAAATTCTTCAATGCATGAGCTTCCATCTAGCATGTGCAATAGTCTGTCATCATAATAATATACCTATGATCTACAAAGGATGGTGGATTAATGGTCCCAAAAAAAACCAAGCCCCGTTGGGAAAACATAGGTACCTCATATATTGGCTGTAAAGGCATTGTAGGGTTTCTCTCACATGTGGCACTGGTTTGGCATATATGAAAATATCTTACATGTTCATTTGTGTCTTTGAATAGAGTTGTCTAGTAGTATCCTAATATCAAGATCTGGTGAGTAGTAGCTTCACCAGATCCATGGCCCGTGCCATATTTGTTGTGAAAATCATTTAAGACTTGTTTTTCTTCCTCCCTATATAAGCATCTCAGGTACAAACCATCATAGTTATGTTTTTATAATCGCCTATTCCTTAGCATATATGAATTACTTTTAATCTTAAGGGATCTTCTTTATGAGTCATTCAATCCTTCTGGGAAAAAATTTTAGAGGAGATAATAGACCACATCTTGATACCAAATGTCTAAAATAACTCCTTGATCTATATAAGTTTTTCATACCAATCCTTCTTCAATCTTCACCATCAGCTTTGTTAGGGTTTGGCCTCTCACTAGTTTCATAGGCTGAATCTCAAGATCAAACTCTTGTAGAATTGCCATCCATTTTCCTCTCTGCTTGCCTAATTCATTTTACATTAATAAGGACTTTAATGCTACATCTAAAACAATGCCAAATAATTTACTTCTCAAAATGTTATATGAAACTGCTTCACAACTTTCACCAAGGTGAATGACCGTTTATCCAAATTTGGGTACCTTATCTTAGCATTCTTAAGAGGACATTTCATGAATCTGATTGACCTTTCATTCTCACCATCCTTCTTTTGATTGAGTATACCTTAAAATGTATAGTGTAATTTGAGCTAGCTAAGATGGGTGTCGGGGCAATGGAAACTTTTATCTCTTCAAAGGATTTCTTTACCAGAGTTGTCCACTCAATCTTGGAATCCTTCTTAAACATGTCATTCAATGTTTCATTGTCTCTATAAAGACACTAATAAACTTCCTCACATTATTTATCTTTCCAAAAAAAGATTTTAGTTCTTTTCGGCTATTTGGTGGGGTCAATTTGAGAATGGCCTTAACCCGTTGAAGATCTATTACTATCTTAGCCTCAGAAATGATGTGTCCTAAAAATTTTCCTTATGTGACTCCAAACATTCATTTCCTTAGGTTGAGTAAGATCTTGTACGTCTTACATCTTTTAAACACCTTGTGCAGGTCATCTATATGATTTACCTGGTCTTTAGAAAACATCGTCAGATCATCCGTGTAGATAATTATACATTTCTCAACTAAAATAGTGAAAGTAATGTCCATCACCCACTGAAAGGTTTCTCTAGGATTGATCAAGCCAAACAACATTTGGAAATACGCAAACATCCCCCATTTGGTGGTGAATGTTATCTTTAGTTTGTCTCCTTCTTGTACTATAACCTAACTATAGCCTAAATAGCCATCTAGGAATGACATCTTTTGGGATCCATTCACCACTTGCAACACTTTGTCTAGAGATCACAGTGGGTAATTTTCCTTTTGGGAAGCTCGGTTCAAGTTCTAGAAATCCACACATAACCTAATCTCCCCACTCTTCTTTCTTACTGGGACCAAATTTTCAACCCATGTGGAATGTCAGATTGGAAAAATAATCTTTATGTCCAAAAAAATTTGAACCTCCTTTTGTATCAATGATTCCATCATTGGGTTTAATGGCCTCTTCCTCTATTGAAAAGGTTTGGAATCTTGTTTCAATGAGATATTGTACACTATGGTAGAGGTGTCATAAGTTTTCAATTCTTCATAACTCAAGGCTATGACATCTCAGTACTTGGTAAGGAGTTGCACCATCCTTTTCTTCTCATATTCAGTGCCAACCTTCCCAATATGCACCTCCCTCAGTTCATCCTTAATCCCAAGGTTGTATGTTTCACACTTGTCACCTCCAAGTATTTTCTCCGGTTGCCTTTTCACACCTAATTCATCTTTGTCAAAAATCCTTTCCAACGCCACCATCCCCTTGGGTATGAATTTAGTTTTTAAATTTATGATGCATTGATCACTGGGTTCCTCTAGTTAGGTTGGCCTATCTATTTCTAATTCTTCATCAATAACTTATTTTTTCAACATAAATGTGCACATTATGAACTGGATGATATGTTGATCATCTTGGAAGACTTCTAAATTTTTAATACTATCCAGAATTGTTGAAGCAACAACAAGTTAAATTGAGAATTTTTTTCAATTTGTGTTGGAAATGAGTTGAGTAAATGAGAGGGGAGGGGTGAATCAGTTACCACAAAAAAAATCCAAGTCCCTTAGATGTCTTAATTCAAACTTATCACTGTTACTCGGTTAACATATATATTTTGTTGTCACTCGATTAACAAAGTAAATCTTAAGATATTAACTGTGATTTATCCTTTAGTGATTAAATGTAGAAAAATAAAGCATAAAACAAATAAAATATACATAGAGGACACCAAGATTTAACGTGGAAACCCTATTTGGGAAAAACCACCAATTGCAACTAGTTACTATTTTTAACTCTTCTAAAATGAGCCATGTTAGGAGCCAACCCTACTAAAGGTTACAATACACACTGTTAGGTGTGACCCTATTAGAGGATTTAATCACCCTGTGAGGAGTGACCTTGTTAGAGGTCTTCAAACACTTCAATGTATAAATGTCACCTTGTGAGATGATTTACAAAAGACTATTAAGTCTACAATGTAAAGAGATTTTGATCATTGCTACAATTGTTAGAGAGTAACAATGGATTGACCTGTTTGACGAAGCAACTGTCTTTGTTGATTCATATATCTGCTCTAGTTTTAAACTAGATCCTCACTGATCAAATATTCTATTGCATCTCTGTATGTTCTGTCCTTAATCAAAATCACATCTGATTTTCCCTCCACACTTCATATCATAAACTTTTCTACTTCTTACATCTTACATACATTCAATCCAAACTTGACCTTATATATATATGATAAGCCTTGTCAAGTCAGCTTGAATAACCTTCCAAATAAATAATAAAACGTAACTCTATTGGCTGCATATAACCAATTAAACATAAAATGTAAACTGATGTTAGTCGAATGACACTAAAAGCATAACTCGGTTAATACTGTAATCCTTCAATGCCCGACTGATACTGTAATGCCTGAGTGAACTCGGTTAGAAATGAAAATCACTTTGGTCTTCTTCAATGCCTGAGAGAACACAGCATACACTGACTATGCTTGGCTTAGGTACAGACACCTATATAACATCGCTATATTTGTGTAAACATCAATGAAAATATATAATTGAATAATTGTCATCAACAATCTCCCTCTTTGGCATTGATGGAAACACACCATGTCATAATATAAAGAATTATACAGCAACAGTAACAAGGATACAATTTTATTAATGTCCTTAGCTTCATTCTGATCCTCATCCAAAAAACTCCCCCTATCTTCACAATCATTGAAATACAAATTTCTCCCTCTTACATCAATCTCTATTTATGATAAAATTTTCTCCCTCTATCATCAATAGTCTCTCCCTTAATAATCTTTCCTTTAATAGTTTATTTGGCATGACATCAATAATATCTCCATCTTTGACAAATAATGCCAAAGACACTATCCATTGAATTTTAGTGTACCTAATGTACTGATTCATATGCAATAAGCTCTAACAATCTACATCAACATGTTAAATCTGTTATGTAGATCAGTTGATGCATTACTATTCTATCCATTAGTGAGCCTCAGTTAGGGGAATCACCCCTAGCTTTCCTCTAAGATAAAAGAATTCATCCTTAGGTAACAGTTTTGTGAATATGTCTACAATTTGATCTTTAGTATTCACATATTCCAACCTTACTTCCTTGTCTTGAACCAATTCCCTCAAGAAATGATACTTTATTGCAATATGCTTAGTCTTGGTATCTATCACAGGGTTCTTTGAAATGTTAATTGCAATAGTGTTGTCACAGTAGATAATAATTGGTTCTTTGATTTCCTCCTTCATACCTAAAAACAACTATTTGAACCATATGATATATGAACAATTCACTACTGTAGCAACATACTCTACCTATGTTGTAGACTGAGAGATGCAATTCTGTTTCTTGCTAGTCTAGGAGACTAACCTCTTACCAAGGAATAACGCTCCACCACTTGTGCTCTTTCTATCATCAACACTTCCTGCCCAATCAATATCAGTAAACGTCTTCAAATCAAAGATTCCTCCTTTCTTATACCATAAACCATACTCTTCAGTACCCTTAAGATATCTTAGAATTATTTTGATAGACATCAAATGATTCTCTCTAGGATTAGCTGAAAACTTTGCAACAATACCAACTGCTAATGCAATATAAGTTCTAGTGTGAACAACATATTAAAGTTTACCAATCATCAATTTATAGGTAGTTTGATTTACTTCCTTTGATTCATCATCCTTAGACAACTTATGTCTAGTAGACGTAGGTGTCCCAAATGGTCTGGAATATTCCATTCCAAATTTCTTCAGTATCTCTTTGATGTATTTAGTCTGAGTAATGTAGATACCATCTTCATCTTATAAACTTGTAAACCAACAAAGAATTTGATTTAACCAAACATAGACATGTCAAATTCCTTACTCATAGATTCCGAGAATGCTTTGCATAAATCATCATTTCTAGTAAATAGTATATCATCAACAAATATCTCTGGTAATAGGATCTTGTTCTGAGGTCCTTCTTTGATGTACAATCTACTATTGTCATTAGTTCTCTGAAATCCAATACTTATGAGGTAAGCATGAAATCTTTCATACTAGGCTCTAGGAGCTTGCTTCAGTACATACAAGGCTTTGTGCAAATTTTAAACCATATTCCTTTTTTTAGGATCAAAAAAACCTTCAGGTTGCTCAATATAGACTCCCTCTTCTAGGATTCCATTCAAGAATACAGATTTTACATCTATTTGGTATACCTTGAATCCTTTATGTCCAACATATGCCAGAAGAGTTTCAACTCCTTCAAGTCTTGCATCAAGAGAAGAAGTTTCTCCATAATCAATACCCTCTTCTTGAGCATATCCTTTACACACTAGTCTTGATTTGTTTCTAGAAACTTCACCTTTTTCATTCATCTTGTTTTTGAAAACCCACTTAGTACCAATCACATTCTTGTCTTTTGGTCTAGGTACAAGAGTCTAGGTTTTGTTATTTTCTATATGCTCAATCTCTTCATTCATGGCTTCTATCCAAATTTCATTATTCAATGCATATTTAATGGATCTAGGTTCAATTTCACTAAGCAAACATGTACCTTTAATCTTGTTCCTTTTCATTATACATTCTGTCTAATCTCCAATTATTTTCTGAGGTGCATGATGCCTTCTGACATATTTTGAAAGTAAGTTCCTTCCTCTTTGATTCTGGGCTTGTTCCACTTGGTTCACCATGTTAAAACATTATGTTCTACTCTTCCAACTGATACTCAAGTTCCACTGTCTAAGACTCAGACGCCTCTGTCTGAGACTCGGGTGCCTCGGTCTGCGACTTAGTTCTCTCTATGTATGACTCAGTTTCTTTATTCTAAGACATAGTTTCTTCAGTTAGCATCCTGGGTTGTATAGGTTTCAAAAAGGTTTGTGTTGATGAATTCAGTGGTTGACATGGTTGTTTTCCAATGACCATTTCATGTGTCTTAGGTATAGTATCAGGTTCATAATACACAAAGTTTCTGTAGTCCTCAGGATCTTTACTACTCTATTCTTCACTTCTCTCCGCAAACTCATCAATCTTTACATTAAAATTTCTATGAATTTATGAGTAGCAAGATTCAAACATTTATATGCTTTGCTTTTGCAAGAGAAGCCTAGGAATATACCTTCATCACCTTTTACATCAAATTTTCCATTTCTTGCTTCCTTCAAGATGTAACATTTACTTCCAAATACTTTGAAATAATGAACATTGGGTTTATAGCCATACCATAATTCAAAAGGTGTCTTCTCAGTACATTTCTTCATTTGAACTCTGTTCAAGGTGTGAATTGCAGTGTTGATGGCTTCCTTCTAGTATTTTGTTGCAAAGTTCTTTTCAATCATCAAGGTTCTTGCACAATCCATAATAGATCTATTTCTTCTTTCTTCTATCCCATTTTTTTGTGGTGTACCTAGGGCAGATGCTTGTCTCTTGATTCCTCTTTCATTGCATAATTAATTGAACTCACTAGAAATGAATTCACCTCCTCTATCAGATCTTAGGCATTTAAGTTTATTTCCCATTTCCTTCTCAACTCTGGCAAGGTACCACTTAAACTTCTGAAAAGCTTCTATTTTTTTCTTTTAGAAACATAACAGTCATCATTCTAGAATGGCCATCAACAAATGGAATGAAATACCTCTCTCCTATGTAACTTTTTGTTCCAATTGGTCCGCACAAATCATTGTGCACTAACTCCAAGTCTTCTTCTATATTGTAATTATTTCTCTTGAAACTAGTTTTTCCCATCTTCCCAATTTGACATTGTTTGCATATTGCCAATTTAGGTTTCTTCAGAATAGGAATACCTCTTACTCTTTTGTTCTTGCTTATGTTGACCAGGTTATCAAAATT
>MU225013.1:96595-114081 GCA_018584345.1 Thuja plicata | reverse complement strand
TAGTTTTTCCCATCTTCCCAATTTGACATTGTTTGCATATTGCCAATTTAGGTTTCTTCAGAATAGGAATACCTCTTACTCTTTTGTTCTTGCTTATGTTGACCAGGTTATCAAAATTCACATGACACAACCTTTTATGCCATAACCAGATTTATTCTACTTGTGCAATAAAATATGAAATTTTAGTGAGATAAAGATAGAATAGATTACCTTTTGTTTGCCTCCCAGTTCCAACTAGGTTTCCCTTACCATCTTGGAGCTTGGCCTTCCCATTCAATAATTCTACCTTGAAAGAAATTTTATTCATCTATGCCAAACTTAGTAGATTACGCCTTAGTACTTCAACCCAATAAGCATTACATTTTATTCCTTCTGTTAGAGAAATACAAACTTTACTTTTCACATAGCAAAGTTCATCATTCCCAAAACTAACACTCCCACCATCATAGTTCTCAAGATGTTCAAAATTAGTTTTATCACCAATCATGTGGTGAGAACAACCACTATCAATTATCCAAGTGTCATTTTTGCTAATATGAAAGTAAAGTGCAATATTTTAATTATCTTCATTGTTTGACTCATCCTTAATAGCAATATAAACCATTTCATCTTCATATTCATCACTATCAAAATATTTTGAAATATAACAAGATTTTTTACCTTTGTCCTTGTAGCTTTTGAAAAATTTTAAATCTTTCTTGCCTTTGTACTTGTTCAAATTTCTCTCATCTTTTTCTTCTTTGTTTGGACACTTAGCAGCAATGTGACCAACCTCATTACATGAAAATAAAATCAATGGTATTCTTCCTTTGTACTTTCCTTTGGCAGCTCTCTTTGCAAGTAATGCTTCAATGATTTCCAAATCCTCATCATCAGAATCATCATCACTATCACTGTCAATTTGTTTTCCTTTTGATTTTCTATCCATCTTACCAAGGTTTAATTTAGCTTTGAATGCTGACTCAAAATTGCTAGGATTAGGAGAATAATTGTCAAAATTGTCCAAATCAAAAGTTGTTAGCCTTCCAACCAATGTGTCTAGAGTTATATCATTAATACACCTCATGTCTTGAATAGATGAAACTATAATAGCATATATAGGAAGTAAAGTTATTAATACATTACTAACCACTATTTTGTCTTCAATTGTTCCATCGACAGCTCTGATGGCACAGACACTTTTCTTGATTCTTTCACTATATTTTGTAATGTCTTCTCCTTCTTTCATTTTCATCTGATCAAACTAACATTTGAGACTTTATTCTTTGGCTCTCTTTACATTTTCATCTACTCCATGTACATCATATAGTTTCTTCCACATATCATAGGAAGTAGGGTAGTCCTTGACTTCATCAAATTCAGAATAGCTGAGTGAAGAAATTATATCAATCATCATTATGTTATGATTCTTCATGTCCACCATCTGATCCACAAACATAGGTCTTGATGGTTCCACATACTTGTGATCCAAGAATTGTAAACCAGTATCTCCAATAGTTGATAGATGTAGCCTCATCAAATCTTTCCATGCAGCGAAGTTGTCTTTGTTAAGTTTGGGGATCTCCCTTCTATAAAACATCTATGATATTTAGCTTAGGACTTGAAATCTTCCCTAAAATCACCAAATTCTCTAATACTAATTGTTGGAAATGAGTTGAGTGACTAAGAGGGGAGGGGTGAATCAGTTACCACAAAAAAATTCCAAGTCCCTTAGATGTCTTAATTCAAACTTATCACTATTACTCGGTTAATATAGATATTCTGTTGTCACTCGGTTGACAAAGTATATCTTAAGATATTAACTGTGATTTATCCTTTAGTGATTAAATGTAGAAACATGAAGCATAAAACAAATAAAATATACACATATGACACCAAGATTTAACGTGGAAACCCAATTTGGGAAAAACCATCAATTCCAACTAGTTACTATTTTTCACTCTTCTGAAGTGAGCCTTGTTAGGAGCCAACCCTATTAAAGGTTACAATACACACTGTTATGTGTGACCCTGTTAGAGGATTTAATCACCCTGTGAGGAGTGGCCTTGTTAGATGTCTTCAAACACTTCAATGTAGAAATATCACCTTGTGAAAGGATTTACAAAAGATTGTTAAGTCTACTCTGTAAAGAGATTTTGATCACTGCTACAATTGTTAGAGAGTAACAATGGATTGACCTATTTGACGAAGCAACTATCTTTGTTGATTCAGATCTCGGCTCTTGTTTTAAACTGGATCCTCTCTGATCAAATATTCTATTGCAGCTCTATATGTTCTATCCTTAATCAAAATCCCATATGATTTTTCCTCCACACTTCATATCATTAACTTTTCTACTTCTTACATCTTACATACATTCAATCCAAACTTAACCTTATATATATGATAAGCCTTGTCAAGATGGCTTGAATAACCTTCCAAATAAATAATAAAACTTAAGTATGTTGGCTGCATATAACCAATTAACCATAAAATGTAAACTAATGTTAGTCGGCTGACACTAAAAGCATAACTCGGTTAACATTGTAATCCTTCAATGCCCGACCGATACTGTAATGCCTGAGTGAACACGGTTAGAACTAAAAATCACTTTGGTCTTCTTCAATACCCAAGAGAACATGGAATACACTAACTATGATCGATTCAGGTACAAACATTTGTGTAAAATCACTACATTTGTGTAAACATCAATGACAATATACAATTGAATAATTATCATCAACAATTCAGACTTCTCCATTTGATGCAATGAACTAGCAGACATTGCTAGTACGTCTATTACTCTTTCTTCTTGGGATAGAATTAATGTTGAATGAATCAAAATATTCTATCAAGTCCCATACTCTATTCTGATAAGTGATTGGCCTTTCATCATTGCACAAATACTGTCTGTGAACCTGTTTACTAATCAATTGAGAATCACCTTCTAATACCATAGACTTTATCCCCTTTTTACTCACCAAGAGGAGAACTCAAATTAATACCTTGTACTTTGAAATATTGTGAGTACATAAAAAATAAAATCTATATGCAGCATACAAGTAATTACCTCTTAGAATAATTAGTTCAATCCCAGAAACATCTCCTTGTTTACACTTAGAACCATCAAAATGTAGCTTTCATATTTGATGTATCTTTACCATTGAAGCTTGTCTTCAACTCTTGGTGCCTCAGGTCCTTATTCTTTATTCTCAACATCATTTGAAGGATTAATTTACTCTTTACCCTCCCTTTGTACATCACCAAAACCCGAGGACATTTTACCTTTGATATTTTCAGTGGGTTGGGATTTTTTATAAGGAAACAAGGCACCATCATCTAAGGAACTCCATTCGCCATCCCCACTCTATGTGAGATTTTTTTCATCTGAATCTCATTCTTCACCCTCTGCTTGAACTTTTGTTTGAGGCATATAATTTGGTGGTGAACTACCCTCACCTAATGAAGCATCACTGAGAGTCTATATGCAAGACTCTCATCACTCAGTCCCAAACCTTGAACTTTCACAGTCGGTTGAGTGATCTAGGTCAGCACTCGGGATAGTGGATATTGACAACTCATGCATGTGAATAAAGAATGGACCAAATGATGTAATAAAAAATACCCTGGTAGTAATAGTATGTTAGGATCCACATCATGACTCAAATGTTTCAAGTTCGTAGTCATATTATTCATGAAGTTTTGAAAGATCTACTCATCAACTCGAAACTCTTGTAAGCCTTATACGAGACTACCATCAAAACCATCATTATATTTGATTTAAAGTATAAGGATGTTGTCCAATTGACACACCCCCATATATGATTGGGTAAACAACACCTCATTTGGGGCATTATAATTTGTAATCATTTTCTTGAGTTTGGGTTCAGCATCAATCTTGATTTGGTTTTTTAATCCCTTCCATAGTAACCATAGCTAAGTAATATTGGTAGAGAGACAACCTCTTAAACACTTAGTTAATTGTCTACTGAACAACATCACATAAGTTTTTGGAATGCCAAAAATATGTATGTTAATGTATTCTTGCACCCTTGGATCAAAAACCAGTTGAATATGTACATCTTTCAACACACCAATAACCATGACCTCAGTATTTTGTAATTATATTACCACTCTATTTATGGTCTGGAGAAGCATTCCTAACTTCTGGTAGATAGAGAGTGGCATAAAATTATATGAATCCCCTAAGTCGATCAGATAGTTGTGCAAATTTTTACCTAATATAACTAAATTCAATAGGATTGAGGGCACCTCCAACCTATCCTTAAAAAATGTTGGGAATGACTCTGAAGAGTTCATATTTGATATTGGAGTTCATGTGTTATTACTTGTAATTTTTTTAGAGTGGTCCAAGGACTTTAATAATGCTTCCCTTTAAGAAGGACAACCTTGTAACATGTCAAACATTGAGATATTCACCTTCATCCTTTTAAGCTCTTCGACTGCACTATACTTTTCAATTGACCAAGCTGGGTTTCTATGCATAGTGGGTATATTTCATGGTGACGAAGCAACATCATTGAGACCCTTTGGTATGATAGGATTCTTTCTAGCTTGTGGATCTAGTGGTGTTGGTTGCGTTCCATGGGGAACACCATCTATTAGAGGTTCCTTTTGGTTTCATAAATTATAAGGGCTTCAGTTGTTGTTCTAAAATGTGTGAACTTCATAGTATTCAGGATCCTTTCTCTTTAGAATGGAAACACAAATTATTCTTCCTGTTTGTTTTTCCAGAACCTTCCCTTGTCTCTGGCCCATAAGAATCAAATAACATTGCATTAAATTGAACAGGGGATAAACAAAAATTAGAGGGTTATTGATTACGCATATCATTTCTGTACCCATTCTTATCTTGGTATGCACCCGTAGTTCTTGTAAAATTTACATTAGTAGATTCATACACATTAGCATTATCAGTCGGTATACTACCATTATTAGGTTGGGTGTTGCAAGTTTGGCTGAGCCTCTACTGGCCAAATCATTTACCCTCTATGTTAATGTTGTAATTATTATAACTTTGATTATGATTTTGAGCATAAGAATTCATGGAAGCGGTCTGTCTTTGATAATTCCCTTGGTTTTGAGACAAGTTGAGTTTCATTCTAGTGATCTCTCTGGTCAATTGAGAGAAAATATTTTTCATGACATCTAACTCATAGGCTAAGTGATTATCGGTCTATCTAGGAGGTGTTGTTTGTTTCTCAAAGAAAGATTTCTTATGGGCCTCATAGATTAGATAGGTGATAGTCGGTTGTGGTACAATGAGCTATTGGGTTGGTATATGATTGAGCAATGAATTATGATTGTTAAAGGCATGGTTGATGGCTGGGAATGTGTTCATAGTATTAGCATTGCCAAATTATGGTAGGGTACCAAAATTCCACCATCTTGTGGATCCATCTATTGTGTAAAAGTGATCACTTTGTTGGATACTTTTCTAAGGTATCTATATTTTTAAGTTGGAGCCTTCTCAAGAAAATTATAGTCAATGGATCTAAGGTGCTTAGGTACACTTGTATGGAAGTGGGTGTGGATATTGTGTAGGAGATTTAATCTTTTAATACCGTGTGTGTGAAAATGTGTCCTGGCTAGCAGCACGAAACACTTCAATGAATCATTTCATGATTGATTAAACAAATTAACTAAAGAAACACAAATAAATCAAAGAGCCACATTGCCTTCTAGTAAATAGGAGTATAAATTATGCTCTTATATCATCGCAAAATATAGTGACTATAGACTCTATTAAAATGAAGGATTTTGAAAGCTAAGATAAATGAAATGCAAGTACATCCAAATTAATCTAAGATTAATCCATCATTTAAGAAAATGAAAGTAATATTCCTATGATTTTATCATGCAAATGCAATTAAACTAAATGACAATGTAAATATGATAAAAAATAAGAAATTAACAATAATCACAAGATCTTATGATGAAAATACTATTAGAATGGAGGCAAAAAAAAATTTTAAAAACCTTCTCCAATAGGATAAAGATCTTGACCAGGAAGCTCAAAGGGATTTTTTGGAATGTATTCCCCATATCTTAAATGAGAACTAGAATGCTAGTCTTACTGCTATCCCTTCTAATGCCGAAATTAAAAGGGCTATCTTTTCTTTTGAAGAGGACAAGGCCCCAGGCCCTGATGAGTTTCCCTTGTTTTTATTTCATAAATTCTGGTCAGTAATTGAAAAGGATGTTACTAATGCTGTGAAGGAATTCTTTGGATCCAGGAAGATTTTGAAAGAGTTGAATGGTACCTTTATTTCTCTTATCCCAAAAAAACAAGGGGCCAAAAAAATGAAGCAGTTTAGACCGATAAGTTATTGTAATACAACTTATAAGATCATTACTAAGGTGTTGACTACAAGGATTCTCTCTATAATGCCTTCTCTCATATCTTGGAAGTAGAATGGATTTGTCCTAGGGAGGAAGATGGTGGACTCTATCATCTTTGTCCATGAAAATGTGCATTCCTTGGTTATGTCTAAAAATGAGTGTTTCATTATGAAACTAAACCTATTCAAAGATTATGATAGGGTTGAGGGAGATTTTCTTAAGAGGTTGCTGAAGGCTTTTGGATTCAATAACAAAAGTACAAATGTCATCTATCAATTGATCTCGTCTGCAACTTTTTTGGTTCTGGTTAATGGTTCTCCTACCCCTTTTTTTAAATCTTCCAGGGGTTTAAGGCAAGGTGATCCCTTATATCATGTCCTCTTTGTTATTATGGTTGAGTGTTTGGGCTAATACAATGAGAATTTGGTCTGAACTGGGGAGTTCAAAGGCCTAAATCCTTCTTCATCTACTCAAGTTTGTTTGCACCAATAGTTTGTGGATGATTTAGTTGTTATGTGGGAAGCTTCAGTTAAAAATGCTAAAAGAATCAAAAGGGCTTTGAATAGATACGAGATAGCTTCAGATCAGCTCCTTAACTGGGGAAAGAGTTCATTGTTCTTCTTCAATTTCCATAAAAAATACAAATAAGAATTAAGAAGATTCTAGGGTGTGAGATAGAGTCTTTGCCTAGTACTTACCTCGGTCTTCCTTTATGCTTGGAGCCCCCTAACTCTTTCTGGAGTTATTTGGTGGAAAAATATCATTGTAAACTAGCTGGTTGGAAGGGTATGTTGTTGAGTCAAGTAGGTAAGATTCAGATTCTTAGATCTACTCTTCAAAGTTCATGTATTTATGCACTTAGTATTTTCAAAATCCAAAAAAAAATTGGAGAATATATTGAGAAAATCCAAAAAACCTTCTTGTGGATTGGGATGGGAAAAAAGAAAGGATATCTCTTATTGCCTGGGAAAAGGTTTGCAGACTAGTGAATAAAGGGGGACTTGGTTTGTGCAAAATTAGAAAGCTAAATGATCGCCTTCTTGCTAAACTTATATGGAGATACTACAAGTCTAAGGGTGAATGGACCTTAATATGGGACAAAAATTACAATAAGTTGCATTATAATCTTGTCAACTTTCTTGGTAATGACAATGTCTTTGGGGGGTCCTTTATATCAAGAAATGTTTTAAAAAATAAGGAAATCATCATAAAAGGTGTTAAATGGAAAGTGGGAAATGGAAGGAAAAAATAGTTTTGGGAAGAGGACTAACTGATGCACAAACCTTTAAAGGAGATCCCCGATTGGAAGGACTTTGAGGGTCAGTGTAAGTTGAGGTTTGGGGTCAAAGTTTCTGATTATTGGGATAGGGATTACTGGGTGGACCCTACTGTTATTGACCAATCTCTGGGGAAACTTAATAAAATCATGAATTCTTTTAGTTTGATTGAAGAAGAAGACAACCTCATATGGAAGTATAGTCCTAATGGGAACTTCTCTATCTCCTCTCTGTACCATTAGGATTTTGAGAATCTAAATGAACCTTGCTGGGCTAAA
This sequence comes from Thuja plicata, assembly GCA_018584345.1. Taxonomy (NCBI): domain Eukaryota; kingdom Viridiplantae; phylum Streptophyta; class Pinopsida; order Cupressales; family Cupressaceae; genus Thuja; species Thuja plicata. Next base: position 106,184 of record MU225013.1, on the reverse strand, counting down.
GCATGGAATAAAGGTCTAACTCCTAAGGTTAATGTCTTCTTCTAGATCATGCTCCAAAACAAGGTTCTTACAAATGACAGATTGAGAAGAAGAGGTGTTACTATGGTCAACATATGTTATTTATGTAATCAGGATGAGGAAATAGTTAATCACATGACTCTCCATTGCCCTTATGTGCTTATTATATGGGAGAAAATATTTGAACTTCCTAATTTTGATTAGGTTATCCCTCAGGATTTGCATATCTTTTTCACCTCCTGGAATCCTCCCTCAAGGAATGAAATTATTGCTAAGGTATGAAATTTCATTTTACCCTATATATGCTGGGGGGTTTTGAAAGAAAGAAATGAGAGAGTTTTCAAAAACAAGGTTTCCATTGAGAAAGTGGTCTTCCATAAGATCAAAAGAGTTGTTATGGAGAATGTATATTTAAGGGATAACCTAATGGAACCTTCTAATATGGAGGTTATTACTTTCTTTAATAACTAGAAAATAAAAGGCAACATGAGTAAATGCAAGAAAAATTCAACAACAGATGAAGCTAGATGGGATTTCCCTCCTAGGGGATGGATGAAAGTAAATTTTGTTGGTGCATCGAAAGGCAACTCAGGGGTGGTTGGGTGTGGTATGGTGATAAGAGATGAGCATGGGGTTTGTAAAGTTATAAGAGCTATACCTTTAGGTTTTCAAACAAACCATGTAGTCAAGGCTAATGCTGCCTTTCATGGCTTAGTCTTAGCCAAGGATAAGGGATGCAAGAATTTATGGCTCGAAGGTGACTCCCTAAACATAATTAAATGTCTTAATAATGAGTTTAAAGCCTCTTGGTCTATTCATAATGTCATGCAAAAAGAAAAAAATCCTAATTAAATCTTTCAAAGAATGCATCATTACGCATAATTTTAGAGAGACCAATGGAATTGCTAACTGGGTAGATACTATGGCATGAAAGATGGAGGTGATGATGCATTGGAATGATGGGGATGAAATGCCTTTTCAGGAAAAATCATTAATGGAAAGTGACCATTTACGGAGAAATAAAAAAGGGTTTTAAATGGTAAGTTTAATGAAGATATTTGATTACGAAGTGAGGTTTTATAATTACTTTTTCTCGGCAAAGTACATTCTGGTTACAATGCTCCTTATTTGGCATAGATATTGGGTGATTTTGGGTAAGTTGAGAGAAGCCAGTTTAACCCACAACATCATTAGTATCTCTTACAAGGATACAAATAATTTTCTTTAGAGAGAAAAAATGGGAGGAAGCAAGAAGTGTTTTGAACCTGTGAAATGTGAAGATTGGAAGGAAAATGAGGAAGTGTGGAGTATCCTAAAGAAAGGAGGGATGATAGTTTTCATGGAAAGATTACATGGTAGAAACCCTACAGTTTCCAAGAAATTCTCCAAAACTTGGAAGAATGGGAAGGTGCTCATGGGGACCCAGGTCATGGAGGTCACAGAGGATATTATAGTAGAATCCATGGTCATGAGTATGGAAGGGCTCAATTTTTATAGAGACAGAAGCATCTCTGAATAATCATGGGATAAATTCTTGACCATGGAGAAGGAAAAGACAAGATTGATGAAGGAGGATACCTCCTACCATAACCCTAAAAGGCTATGGAGGTATGTGTTTTTTGCAGTAATCAATTACATAACACTTGATGGTAGATTTCCAAAGCATACAAGCATCACTTTATGCTTCTAAATCATTTTAGGCACAATGTAAAAATTAGCCTTCCTTTTTACTTGTTGGGCTCGCTAGATTTTACCATTACTAGTCTTCAGGAGGATCCAAAAGGTGACCACATGTCACACCAAGGCCTCATGCTTCTAGTTTATGACCTTCTCAAAACTAAAAACATGGAGAAACCTTTTCTGAAGAGGAATGTTAAGGATGATGAGGAAGAAAATATGTATGATGAGGAGACAAAGGATAAAGAGGAGATTCCATTAGGGTTTCACACTCCTAAGAAGGCAAATTTCAAAGCCTCATCTTCTAAGAAAAATCAGATGAAGTCTGTTGTGGAGGAATCTGAAATAGAAAAGGAGACTAAAGATGATGAGTAGGAGGAAAAAAAGGGGAAAGAGGGTAAGAAAGGGAAATGAGAGGAGATCACTGGTAGTTAAAAAATGAGGAATAAAAAGGAAAGAACCCCACTAAAAGGAGAATTGATCTATCTTCAGAGAAGGATGAAGACATGGAAAAGGAGCAGAGTAATGAGGTTAACTTCAGGGATGATACACAGGAAGAGGGAAAGAAGGAGGATAACATAGGCAATATGGGAGAAGACCAAACCCACCTGCTGAATATGGAGGATAACCAGCAGAAGGATGTCAACTATATTGTGGAGGATATTGTGAATAGTATGGAAAAAGATACTACAGAGACCAAAGTTTTGGATAACCCTTCTAATGAGGATACTGGAAAGGAAACAAGCGGGCTTGATGATATTACTAAAAATAAGAATTTTTTGCTGGACTTTACTTGCACTCTAGGTAAAGTGATAGATGAAATAGTTAATATCAAAAATAAAATGTAGATCATGAGAGGTGAGGTTAACGTCATCAAGAAAATCAATATTGGGGATAAACCGGTTGCAGTTTGCCTTGATGAGATGAAAGATGTGGTGGGCAGAAATGATGCCTATGTGGAAATAGTGGATAAAGTCCATGAAATGGGAAAGAGATTGAAGGAGAAAGAGGATAGGAAAGTGGAGGGGGAATTCAAAGGTAAGATCCACATGCTACATAACAAAGGGGAAAAACTTGAAGATACCATGCGCAAGATAGGGGAGCAAAGCCTGGTTAGCCTTAAAGCCTATACAGAGCACACAAAGATCCTAGATAAGATGGAACAGGAAAAGGGTGAAAAAGAAGGTAAAGAGCTGAAGGATACCATGGGATTAGGAAAATGTACTAAAAAAAGTACCAGAAAGTCAGGAACAAGGGATGAAAAGGAGTTGGAAGAGCCCAAGAACTCTACAGGTGAGATGCAGCTCATGGTGATCCGGGCGCAAGATTTAATAAAGAGAATTTAGTTGTCCTGTCACGTGTCCTATATATTTTTTTCCCTGACTGTTTCTTTTTTATTTTTTCTTGTTGTTTGGTTGTGGGCCTTTTGGTTTTTATGGATTTATTTCCCAGGTGTTGAGGAACAGTTTCAATTAAATTTTTTTGTAATATTTGTAAAAAATCTTTGTTAAAGGTTTCAAGTCCTTGTAAAACCTATTTTTACGTAATTAGAACAATAATAACTAATTCAACAGTGAGGCTTGATTATATAGAAATCTTCTAAAAAATGGACAGACAAGATTGATTAATGAAGAGCGGTTGAGATTCATTCCAAACTAGCACAATCCTTGTGCAACTAGTTTGACTGGTTGAGAGAATTAGTTAACTCCAATGATTAATCATTCATTTTGGAAACTTCCAAAGATGAAAGGAAGTTGCTAAATCAAAAGATGAGTTAGCAGAATTAATTTTCTAGTTAACTAGTTTATTTCCACAATGATAATCAGTTAACTAATTCATGACTTAAGATTGCATTTTTGGAATAATTAAATGATTTAATGCATTTTCCTCCGAATTGTGATGATATTTTTTAATTTTAATTCCTTTTTTGATTAATTGGATATTTGTATTTATTTAATCAACATCATAAGATGTTAATTAAATAAATAGTATAAGGTCGATTTAATTGTCAACAAGATTAGGATTTAGGAGTTAATTAATTAAATAGGATGAAGTGCAATAAAATGGGACCTAGATTTTAGGTCAAATCAGATTGATAAGTACTTAGGGGATTTAATCAATATTGGGGCTTTCTTGATGAACATTTGAGATTAGGGGCTTAGGTTTTTGTAGACCTTTTTTGGGTAATTACATTTTCCCATCTTTGAATTGATGTGTGATCAATACATTGATTCAAAGAACAGTTAGTTGAGGCCAAGAATAGTTTTATGTGAAGTGATGAAACAACTCTCAATTCAATTGATTCAAATATATAGGTTCCAAAATTTATTGGACTAGAACCGATGAAGATAGATCAAAATGGTTAGTTTCATGTGAAGTGATGAAACTGAACACATGTTGATCAATCTATGATGATAGCTAATGACAAATAACCAATTTGATTTGATGTGATGAAATTAATCAATTCTACAAAGACTTTTAAACCATTGGATTGGTTTGAAAAAATAACCAGTTTGATGTGATGTGATAAAACTGATACTATTAAGAAATCGATTAGCAAAATTAACTTGATTTGATTCGATGAAGCCAATTGCTTGATGAGGAAAATATTAGTTTGATTTGAAGGGATGAAACTGATATGACCCTAAATATTTTCTGATGATGAATAATCTCACCTTGATGTGGTGTGATGAAGCTGAGATGCCCCTTGCGATGAGGTCTTGTTTGATTTGATGGTTTGATTTCTTGATTAAAGATTCACAGATTTCTCAATGTTTGATGATATGATCATTGAATTGTTGGTGTCATGATCATGCCCCCTCAGGAGTGAAATCAAAATAAGGCTAGGTGCCCCAGTGATTGGAAGTAATTTGATTGATAAAATTATATAGGAAGCAACAAATCTGATTTGGATGAGGTTGTAAGCATGTAGGACCCATTCTGCACTTCTTTCAGGTCTTGTTTACCAAGTTTGACCAGCATTTTGGCAAGGTTTGACCAAGTTATTTGGCACATTGATTTCTTGGAGGAGAAAATCCTATTTTTTTGAAGTTTCAAAGATTTATTACGCAAGTGGTCAATTGTGATTGACTAAATAGACAAATTGCAATTTTGATAAATGATCTCAGATTTCAATTTCAATCCTGAAAATGGATTCATGATTGCTATATTATCAGGCCTTTCTTTTACTGGAGAGAGAATGCTACAATGTTATCATACTAGCGAACTTGAATGAAAGAGATAACATGAATGCAACCTAGGACTTAGTCACTAGATTTTTGTTTGTTATTTTTATCACTGAGCATTTGGGACATCAGAATTGAGACAACCCTTACTAGTGCCACTGCGACCATAAGGATATCAGTATGACTTTCATCGGATAAAATATGGGAAACCAACATAAGAATCAATGTATTAAAGCCAAGATGACCTGAACATTATCTCCAGATGATATTGCAAGGGTACACCATTATCAATGCATACAAAGCTGAGCTAACCATGAGTGTGATCTTCCGTAAATAGACAGATTAATAATAGTCAAGGAGATAGTACTGACCTCACCTTGGCATGCAAGTAAATGAAGTCAAGGCATGTGAGGCTTTTCCACCTTAATGTGGAAGCTCTTATCATATACATCCAATTTATTTTTCATTGAAGTATCATCAGGACCACACCAACAAGCACAATCAAAGAAAAGATGAGCAAAAAGTATTAATAACAGAAAGCGTCTAAGAAAATGTTCATCATACCTTCAAAAACTTTGTGAGCATTATATGTTTTTCTATGTAGGGTTTCAAGAAACACCATTGTGCTTGTGAGTGTTGATAAACACAATTGTGTTCTTGAGTGTTGTTAAGCCAATATTAGGGTTTATGATGTGTTATCCAATGTGTGTTGAGAAACACATATGTTTCCAAACAAATAGTGTTAAGAAACATTGTTGATTAGGGCATTGAGAAACCCCATTGTGTGAGTGGAAAACTACCCTGTAATGCCCCGCTAGGGAACCCAAGAGAAATTAACCTTAAACATGAAACTAAATTTACAGAATGATTTTTTTAAGAGTTTACAATTGATAAAGAATAACAATGTGGAAGCAATATAACATAAGATAATACATACTCATAAATGCAACTCATATACATATTACAAATCCTGAGGGTTCCATGATGTAGAATTATGTAAGTTAACTAATCTACTAAATACAATGAACAATATACAATCTTCATATAATGTAAATGAATAATCAACATCATCATTTCATAAATGAAACCTAGATATAACTAATACCATAAGGTATACATAATGAACCAACATACATTACACAAGTTGCAGGGCATGTGACAAAACTCAATATAAATTAAAGTACAATATTCCAAGAATATCACAACTAGTAGGGTGATATAAGTCTACCACATAAGAAAGATAAGACAAAGTCTCCAACCATGAAGAACAAGAAGATAGAACTGCAAAAAGGATCATCCAAGTATAAATTCATGAACGTCGGATTTGAATGGTAATAAGAATCACTACCACCCGACCTCGTGGAACCAAAGGTCCACTCCCACTATGCTGAGGAGATTAGGACATGACCACACACACGTGAAACAACCAACAAGCAAGAATAATTGAAAGGTACACTGGATAAAAAGACAACAAGAGGATACCAAGGTTTAAAGCATAAAAGATCAAGAGACCAAGACAAGTGTACCAAAAACTCATGTAAGAACCTAGAATACATATAGGGAAGTGTCATCACATAAGTCCACCCTTGAGTTACCCTAGCATCCCAACTGGTCCTAGCCCCCAAGTGACTCTAGGTGGCTCAGTAACCCTTTCGTACAGACAAGAATTCTAATCATGAAGAACTCAAACAAGCATCCTCTCTTTCACTCCCATCCTAGACAGTACTAGCATGCAAGGCATGGGTGAGAATACAAAATTATATTACTAGTGTTTCTCTCCTAATAGATTTATTAAGTTATCACTTTTTAGGTCACTTACAATGAGTTGCCCTAGTAGCCTCTTAGGGCCTTATTCCCCATTGCAATCCACTTCCCCTCTACTCTCCTAGATAGCTTACCCTAATGCTCCTAGCCACATGACCAAAAAGAAGACAAAGCCAAAACCATGAAAGACTTATCATATAGCATTAAGTCATGGAAATCACCAATACAATTGCTGGAGCATACAAAGAACAATACATACTATACAAGGATCCAAACTGTCCATCCCATACTAGACATCTAAATAACCAATACCAATACTCATATACATCACAAGATCATGGACCATCAAAACATCAATAGAATTCCTATCTCCAAACATTGAGTAGCATAATCCACAAGGATCAACATTAAAAACACAAAACCACCATAACAATAGAAACAATGTGACCAAGATAATTAGGACTCAACACAATAGTGGTCATCACCTTTTCATGGTTAAAATAACATAATGATCAGAGACTCAGAGAATGCACAACATTAGCAACATATGTAACACAACCATACAAGAACCAATCGAGATAGGAAAATGGTTATAAATTCCCACAATATAAACCCAAGGAGCACAAAAATAAATCCATAAAATAATTCAAGTCTCAGAAGACAAAATCCCTCCTAGGGCATCACTCTATCCGAATTGGAAAAATATGCAAGTACACAAAACACAACAATATAGCACAAACATAATTTAATTTTTTAAATTTATTTTTAGATAGAATTTTTGAAAATAGAATACCGAGTGCATGCGAATTCAAAATTGTTTTTTTTTTTTTTTAAATAAAATAAAATTTTTGAAAATAGAATACCCACTGCATGCGAATTCAATTTTTTTTCCTCTTCTTTATAAATAGAATTTCTAAAAATAGAATACCCACTACATGCGAATTCAAAAAAAAAATTTTCTTCTTTTTTATAAATAGAATTTCTAAAAATAGAATACCCACTGCATGCGAATTCAAAAAAGTTTTTTTTCTTCTTTATAAATAGAATTCTAAAAATAGAATACCCACTGCATGTGAATTCAAAAAAGTTTTTTTTTTTTAAAATAGAATTTCTAAAACTAGAATACCACTCAATGCGAATTCTAAAAAGATTTTTATTTTATTTTTTTTAAATAGAATTTCAAAAAAACGTAATTTCTAAAAATAGAGTTTCTAAAGAAACACAATTTCTAAAAATAGAATACTATTGCATGCAAATTCCAACAAGAATAATTATTTTAATACAAATAAATAAATCTTTCTTAAATAACACACTAATAAATATATCTTATAAATACTTATTCTTTAAAAAAATTTAATTAAAAATTTTCATAATAAAAGAGAGAACATGCATTTATCCTCATTTTATATTTTACTATGCAATTTTAGATATACATGCAATAATATTAAATTACTTAAATAATAAACATGCAATTTATCTCCCTTTTTCATATATTTCCATGCATATTTAGATCTATAGGCAATAATTTTTTACTTTAGAAAAGAAGATATGAAATCCATTTCTTTCATAAAAGCACATCACCCCAAAACCCTAATTGAGAAAATAATAATAACCCTTTTGAAACTGACATTTTTAATGAAACCCTAATAAATTAAATTTCAGGTTTTCTAACGTTATTAAATACAATTCAGGATTATTTTGATCAGAGATCTAAAAACTCCATTATCCAATTTGATACCACAATTTTGTAAAGAAACCCCTAATACCCAGAACATAGATCTGATAGGAAAGGAAAAACCATAGAATCATACAATAACCATAGTCTAAAATTTTAACAAACACACAACAGACAAGGAAGTCCACACAAAGGGGATTTCAGTATTTTAGATGCATAAAATACAAGGATCTGAGTATTGAAATATCAAAGGATTCAAACCCTACCTCAAACCACCAATTGACAGAAGCTATGAAGAACAATCCAAAACCCTGAAAATCCTAAGTTTTCAACAATTCCCTCCATCCAAACCAGAGTCAAAAACCTGTAAAACCTATGCAACTTATGTGTGCAATAATGACAAAAAGAATCCTAATAAAGGAAGCCTACTCAACCTAGAGTTTCCAAAACTCATGCAATCCCTAAAAATGAACTCAACTAACAACTCAAATCAGAACTCAAATGTTAACTCAAATCACAAAAATTAAAAGTCAACTTTAAAATTGAGTAAAAAGAATTAATTTAATTAATAATTAATAATTAATAATTAATAATTACATGCACTTTAAGTTAACAACTTTAACTTAACTTTAATTTACACTTATATTTTAATTTTATTAAAAGAATATGCAATTTAATTGCATAATAATATTTAGTTAAAAATTAATATTTTTAGCATATTAATAACATGCAAATTGATAATTAAATATCAATTCATTAATTATGTCATTTAAATTTACATTTTAGATTTAATAATTAATTAAATCCTCTATTCCCAAAATTGAACTTTTTAATTAAATCTTTTTAATTAACACATGCATTTAATTAGTTTTTATTAATTAAACACCATCATATTTTATATTTCCAAAATAATAAGATTTAATTATTAATTACATAATTAATCTCGTAAATCACTTAACCAATAACATCAAAACCACATCAAACCACATGACAAAACAACATAACAAAAGAACCGACTAAACCCAAAATACCACAAACAAGCACAAAGGAAAGGGTTCATGAATGATGTCATTTTGACAGATTTGGAAGGTAGAAAATAAGATAATTATCCACTATTTTAGGACAATAAATGGCTTAAATTGGGATTTTGACCTATCTGTTATCTCCCCTCTCTTACCATTGAGATATTACGATAAGGCACGCTCATCCTGACACTTCAGGGAAGTCGATGCTCGGTACCTGCAAACCTACATCACAAAGTTGAGCATAT
>MU225013.1:80176-96521 GCA_018584345.1 Thuja plicata | reverse complement strand
GCAATGCAAGTAACTACGTCTGCATCCTCTACCACATCAGACACATCATATAGAAATGTAAGATAAACACGTCACACCGTAATATAAAATATATATGCCAAGCATACACATGCAAGTATGGGGTGAGTAAAATCATCTTAAAAAATGCATAATCATCATGAAAATAACCAAAATATTCTGGCATCAATATTGAAAACTAAATTATGGGTGGCCACTACATGCCCGTTAGGAAGGACTAAGATACTGACTCTGGTTTGGTTTGTCGGATTGACCAAATAAGAGTGCTTGTCCCCTAGTAACAACTAATACCCTAGGACAGAGGAAAACCAAATCCAATCCAAGATGGCATTGTGAAAAACAAATCAATTGACTTAGACTACTTGGACAAAGCTGATTTGATTGCCCCTCAACTATGACTCTGATCGGTTTTAAGCCACGAGGGTTCTTAGAAGAACCAATGTGTCACAAAAGTGACTGAAACCTATGTACAAACTGAGAAAAATTGTAGGGAAGCATGAAGGATGCCAATACATGCATTAATATATGGAGCGCTTGAGTACAAGAGGTGCCTCTTTACTAGGTTTTCACCTACTTGGCATAAATTCTATTTTTGCTACCAAGGCACCTATTTACCAAGTTTTCACCAAGGCACTTTTTTCTTCTTTTTCATATATATATATATTTCTCTTTTTTGATTTTTTGGTAATTTTCTCTTTTTCTATTTTTTCATTTTTTTGTGATTCATCAAGGCGCCTGTTGTCAGGTTTTCACTAGGATGATGATTTTTTAGAATTTGTTTTCTAATTTTTAGCTTTTCTTCGAGACATTTTTCACCTTTTCAATCTTTTTTCAGAAGAATATAGATATGTACACGTTGTTGGATACAGAGAATGCTCAGGTGTAGAATTTCTTCAGGTGGATGTGGGGGAGTATGACAAGGATATGATGAGATGATTTTCTCTTGATTTTCAATAGGCTCATTAGAAATGGTGGAAAGTATATCTTGATCTTGCTTGAGAGGTAGATAAGATATAGGAGGTGTAAGAGTGTCTTCTAGGAATAAATGGAAGGGGATTATGAAATCATCATGGGACTCTTGAGATATGTAACTTTGGTCAACCGTTGGATGAGGATGGATAGGTAGTAGGTAGGTGTGGGATATTGGATAGGGTATTGAAAGCTTTGCATAGGGGTAGATGGAAATGGTGATGAGATCAACATTGAAACACACCTTGAAGGGTAGTGGACAGATGGAGAAATAATTGATGGAATATCTTGAGGCTTTGATGTATGAGTGGATATGGATCTTGGTACACAAGGACCCAAGATGGATGGAGAAGAGGGTGAATTCAACCTTCAAGAACACTCTCCTAACATAAAAAATACTTTAGATGGTGTATAAATGATACTTTTCTCTTGATTTTCAATACGCTCGTTAGAAATGGTGGAAATGATATATTGATCTTTCTTGAGAGGTAGATAAGATATAGGAGGTGTAAGAGTGTCTTCTAGGAATAAATGGAAGGGGATTACGAAATCATCATGGGACTCTTGAGATATGTAACTTTGGTCAACCGTTGGATGAGGATGGATAGGTAGTAGGTAGGTGTGGGATATTGGATAGGGTATTGAAATATTTGCATAGGGTTATATGGAAATGGTGATGAGATCAACATTGAAACACACCTTGAAGGGTAGTGGACAGATGGAGAAATAATTGATGGAATAGCTTGAAGCTTTTATTTATGAGTGGATATGGATCTTGGTACATAAGGACCTAAGATGGATGGAGAAGAGGGTGAATGCAACCTTCAAGATCACTCTCCTAACATAAAAAATGCTTCGATAAAAAATTGTATGATTGATCAAATAAAGTAAACTAATTAAGCACAAATCAACCTTCAAGCTTTCGGATCTATCTATTGTAAGAAAGTGATCTCTTTGTTTGATACTTTTCTAAGGTACCTATATCTGTAGGTGGGAGCCTTCTCAAGAAAATTGCATTCAATGAATCTAAGGCTCTTAGGTACACTTGCATGGTAGGGGGTACTATGTAAGGAGCTTCAATATTTTGATACATCTTGAGGAAATGATGATTTAATATGGTAATAGGCTCATTTTTCTCTTTCTTTGCTGAGATATACTAGTGGTGAAGGTTAGCGGGATCCACATAGATTTTAAATTGATTTAGAAATTCGGTCTCAAACTCAACCCATGTGGTGATGGATCCCCTAGGAAAATTTAGATACTATTTGTAGGAAAACTTACCAAGTGTATATGTGAACAGGTGGCATACAACATCTTGATGTACAAGTTCTTTCCGGTTGCATATTTATTTAAAGGCACAAATGTGCTCTTCCTCTATCATGGATTCACCATATACAAACTTGGTGCAATTTTTTTTAGGGTTTTTAGGCAACTCGTATAATTGACCACCTATGTTCAATGGGGAACTCTAAGAATTACTAAAGAACATCATCTGGATAGGTGGTGGAAAATTATGATTTTGATTAATGGTTGTAGTAACAACTGGGGCAACAATATGTGATTGTTGGCCGAGTGGATTTTGTAAACTAGATGGTGGTGAGGGGGTATTGGTTATGATTTTCCCTTATTACTATGAGCTTTGTGATAATGGGTAAGCTCAAGGAACTCACCCCTTCTCGAAGATGATCTAATAACTTGCTCGAACCTCTCTGGTGAGAAAGATATGATATACTCTAGCCTATTGTTTGAAGGCCCTCCTAGCGCCACTTCTATTGAGAGTTGTTTTTATATATGTTAATTGCTAGGAATTAGAGATTCAAATTCCCCTCTTGAAATAATAATAATATTACTACCATGGTTCTCCGTGGTCATGGTACAACTACTTGGAAACCTCAGTCAAAGATAAATGTGAATGCTCATAAGGAGGCCTTTGTTGGTATGATTCAAACTCAAGATTCAAAATAAACTTTAACACTTTTTGTATTTCCTTGATTTTTAATGTATGCAATTTCCTAAAAATGCAAATCTCATTTTAAAACTTACGATAATTTCCTATCTTAACCAATTTCCAAAAAATATCAAAATATTGAGTAACAACAATTATAAGAAAATTTGTTGGAAATGAAATCTAATGGACATAAATCATCATTGAATCATGCTTGTGAATCAAATGATGAAAAGATGGAAACCCAGGAAACATGAATTAGATGAACTCACAATTCTATGTTAAGTAGATGCAATATTTTGAAGAAACTTTGTAATTCCCCGTGTTGGAACTCTAAAATTTTGGATAAATTTTAGAGTGTCTAAATTGAAAATTTCTCTAAGGCACAAGTCAATGCCCCTAAAAGTTTTTGAAAGGGCCCTAGTTTGTGTGCAAGTAAAAAGAGACCCCAAGATTTTCATGAGAAACCACTTGAGGAACACATGAAATCACCTATAATTAAGAAATTATAGTGGTTTTCAACTCTCATAAGTCAGATTGGATGTGTTTTGGAGATAGTCATTTGGAGGTCATTACCCAAATCTGCATTTGTGCATGTTTCCAATTTTCACTAAGTGGCCTACATTGGAGCTCTGCATCTTCAACCAGATTGATACTTGGGATATAAGGAGTGTTCCAAGATGTTTTAGGCACAAAAGTGAGTCTACATGTCCATTTCTAGATCTCTGTGAGTTCATATGTTAAGTTTTCCATAGCCTTTCCATTTGCATTTTATTATGGTTTTCTAGGTGTGAAATGCAGAATTTTAGAATGCCCTACTTTGAGGTCCTAGAATTTGTACCCAGTTGAATGTCATAAATAATTGAGTGTTCCCCTACATTGTAAAAATGGAAATTTCCCTCCATGTATGTTCTTAGATCATGGTCAATCCATTTGACCAGTTTGCCCAGCCCTTTCCAAATCCAATTTCTGCAGTTTTACTGTTTTTAAGTTCAGAAATTTTTTAAGGGGTGACTTTGAAGATTAATGACAGTTGATCATCAGAGAGATCTAATTGAAGTTTCATGTTCCTTGTGTGAACTTGAATCCATGTTCAAGTTTCCATACTATAAGGGTCTCATTTGATAGGTTTGTGAAATCAGAACCAAAGGTGTTTTATGTAGATTCCCAGTGTTGACAGAGTTGAATTTGCAGAATAGGCACTTTCAGAGAATTGTAACTTCATATCATATGGTTGTTTTTAAGTTCCAGTTGTTCATATATACTATTTTCATGTAAGTGTACTACCTAAATTACTAGCAGAGTGTCAACAGATGGTTTGGTATTTGTTTTCAAGGTGAAATCTTAGTGCAGTTTCTATTGATTTCCAGTTTGCATTGTGAGGTGTTTTCCAAGGAGTCAACTTTGTGGATTGATATATTAGTGTCAAATGAATTCCATAACGAGTGAATAATTTCTCTAAATTCTATACATGTACATCTGCAACCATGGTCAAATTTTAGAGCTTCGGGGATTATTTGGTATTTTTAAGAAATCAGTTCCAAAATCAATTTCTTTTATTTTGGCATGTGTAGTTGCAAAAATTCCTAAAGTATCAACTTTATAGATTAAAATAGTTTTCCTCAGAAAGAATCGTGTAGATACATTTTTACAGATTAATAGTATACATGAAAGTCTCCTTTTCTTTTGGACTTTAATGTTTTAGGAGGTCATTTGATCACTTTATGAAGCTCGTTCCAGAGGCCAGTTGTGATTCTTAGAATCAATTTGTAGAAGTGTCAACAGTGGTTTGTAGTGGCCACCAATTCAAGGCTTTATGGTCTAATTTCACTAAAGGCTACGTTTAGATAGAGTGGAAGGTGAAAATTGATTTCAAAGTGATGATTCACAAACTAGGATCTCAGAGGCTTAGCATTTGTTGTTGAAGTTAAATGCGCATGCTATGATTTTAAAGCATACTATTATTTTAAAAAAATTTATGATTTAAATAATAGTACTTGTGGATGCCAGTGCAGAATGTGGAAGCATATCTGAGGCACATGAAGACTTGAAGGATGCATCAAAGAAATATGGTTGACTAACATGACAAAATCACAGATATGCACAAAATGAATTTGCGGAAAAAGCTTTAGAAGATTTTGAATGAATGCAAGTAAAATTTAAATGCATAATGAGGAAGAATAGATAATGAAAGCGAACTGTTTGATATAATACCTCTAAGAAGTTTCATTCTATGGTGTGCAAGGATTTCAGGAATGTGCAAATTAGATTTTTTGAAAAGTCTTTGAAACTTTTCCAAGCAAATGCACTTGACTGGTGTAAAGCTTAAATCTACTTCTATTTCACAACGCACGATTAGCGAGGTAACCTAATGCCTCAAAGACATGTTGTCTTGTGCAATGCAATAAGTGTAAGAAAGTGCAGAAGTAAGAAAGGAAGGGAATAAGCATAGTATGTAAAACGTTTTACAATATCCATGCACAAAACATAATTCTTGAGAAAGATTTAAAATCTTTCAGGAAAATGCAAACAATTAAATTATTGACACATTTTGGAAGGAGCTGCGCATATGCATAAGAGAAGAGCTGGGAATGCTCTTAGAGAAGTTGTGCTAGATGTCTGGTGAAGTCTACGCATAAGGAAGGAAGAAGTTTCAGATTTCAAAAACTCCCAATGTCAATGGATGTTGTTTTGAAGATTTACAAATAGAGCCTGAACAATAAACAAAATAGAGAGTTGCGTGGAGTAAAGAGTGGATGATTGTGCATGGTAAAAAGGAGGAAATGCCTATGTATTGTGATGAAGCAAGGTGTTTCACCAGATGTCCAAGGGTTGTGCATGGAAGCAACAGGAGTTTTAGAAACTCTAAAAAAATGCAAAGTGCAGGAGGTCTTGTGCAAGTGAATGAAATGGAGGAGGAGACTAGTGCAATGAATAAAAACATTTGAAACTTCAAGAAAAGTGTAATTGGCAGGTGAAAAATAAAATTTCACAACCTTGCCAACAAGGAGGCTATGTAAAGTAAATGCATATTGGGAGGTGAAGTCTGCACATGAAGTGGAGGATTGCGCAGGAGAAATTGGAGGAGGGCTACGTGTGGAATTTCCAAGTGGTGTGCAACACAGGTGTTTCAAAGGGTGCGCAAGGTAAAGATGAACTTGTTAAGCATGTATAAGGGAGGATGTTGCACAGGATAGGTAAAAACATTTGAAAAATTCATGCAAATTGCAAATGGTAAGTGAAAACCAAATGGAGTGTTGAGATAGAACAAGGTCAGCGCATGGTAAATAAAGACATTTGAAAGCTTCAAGCATGATGCATTGTGTAGGTAAAAAGAAGAAAAGAGAGGTTTCATAATGCATGAAAAATAATATAAAGTGCAGGAGGAAGGCTGCGCAGCCTATGCATTATGAAAAAGGAGAAGCGCATGGTATTTGATTGAAAGCAAATACATTCAAACAACTACAAATGGAAAATGAATGCGCAAGCTTAGTTTATGTCTTAAAAAAAATTCCCACATTGGTGAGGGTCGTGGACATCAAAGATGTTTAAATCTAAAAGAGCTTGTACGTAATTTAAAGTAAAGAGCCAAAAGTCTCATTGGTGGGCCCCTCAACCAAGGGAATGCTGCGTTGACTAGAGGAGGTATAACAAACAAATTTTCAGTGCGCACAGGTGAAGAACTTTAAAACTTGTAAAAACATATATCCCACATTGGTGGGGTAAAGGATTACAATGGTGTTAAAAAAGGTAAAATACTTGCATAATGATTTGAAGTAAAGACTGGAGTCTTTTTGTGCCCATGTGTAGAGGAGGTGCCTCAGTTAACGTGCCTAGGCAGTGGTTACTTTAGAAACAAACACATTTTTGGCAGGGCCCGCATGCAAATGAGATCGTGACATGTGGTAGAGGAAATTCATTTTGACATTCAGAGGTAAAGGTAAGTTGCCAAATCTCCAAATAAACCTGCGGTTAAAGAAATCATTCAAAGACTTGGAGAATTCTTAGTCGCGTGATCTCTAGATGTAACTGTGGTCAGAACAAAGATCTGGAGATTCAGAGGTCAGTTAGATGCGAGATCTCCTGATTTAATCATGATCAGTTCTAGTCATTCTAAGATTCAGAGGTAAAGCAGTCTCTCAGTCTTCAAATAAAACCATAGTTAAGGAAATCATTCCAAGATCAAGAGATAGACTAGTCTCCATGTCTCCCAACAAAAATAGGGTTAAAGAATTGATTTAGAGGTAGGAACCGATCTCCCAGTCTCCCAATGAAACCACAATCAAGGAAATCATTCAGAGATTTGAAGGTAAGAGAAGTCTCCCAATCTCCAGATATAACCATGGTTATGAAAATGATTCAGAGACTTCAAGATAGACTAAGTGCTAGATCTCAAGATATAACTGGGGTTAGAAAAATGATTCTAAGATTCAGAGGTAGGAACTAGTCTCCCAATCTCCCAATGAAACCATAGTTAAGGAAATAATTCAAAGATTCAGAGGTAAGAGCAATCTCCCAATCTCCATATATAACCGTGGTTAGGAAAATGATTCAGAGACTTGGAGATAGACTAGGTGCCAGATCTCCAGATTTAACTAGGGTTAAAGACAACATTCAGAGATAAGGAGATAAAGAAGTCTCCCAATTTCCCAATTTAACCATAGTCAATGAGAAATAATTTAGAGATTCATAGATAAGGTTATCTCTGAATCTCCAAATCATAACAGTCAACTCCTTAACATTCAGAGACTTGGAGACAAGGCTATCTCTGAATCTCCCTATCTTGGCAGTTAAGTAGAAAAGATTCAGAGATTAAGAGATAAAGGCAGTCCCTAAATCTCCAGATGAACCTAGGTGGACTTGAGAGTGAACTAGTAAGTGACAAGTGGCAAAATCTGGTAAGTGTTGGGGAAAATATGCAGAAAAGAGACCAATGCAAGACAGGGAAATGTGCATAAATACATAATAAGAGGGATTTAAAGGCAAAATCTGCATAGAGATAAATAAAAGTATTAAAATAAAAGTAAATCAAAATTGCACAGACAATGACAATAAGATTGCATAAATTAAAATAATGTTCACATTTTCAAAGTCTCTTGAAATATTTTATTTCAAACTTGAAAAGGAGCATTCATGGGAGATTTTGCAGAGGTAGGTGGGTAGAGTTTGTAATACGAAATCAGATCAAAGATCATATTTTGGAGGAAAAAATATTTGCAGAAGTTTGTTGGATGAAGACAGGTGTCTTTTAGGGTTGAATTTTGTTTCCCCTTCTCTATATCTTATTTCTTCTCCATTGTAAGAGGGTTGGTAAATTTTTTGATCAATCAAGGTAGGAATGCTAGTTCTGGTGCAGACTTTATTTTCTAAATTTTACAAGTCTGAGAAGATACATGTATTGACGCTATCATGATAAATAGAAATAGATTTGGGATTCCTGCTTGATTTTTTTATTATCTTTAGATGTATGTTTGGATTCATCTGAATTTAGTTTGTAATGCATTTTAAATTCATAGGCTTGTAAGGAAAATTTTGATATATGTTTGATGCAGGAGCATCTTGGGTCATTGGCAATCCTGCACAACCAAAAAGATGTTTGTTTTGAGTTCTTTAATTTGTTCTCTGTCTCTCAGGTTCTATTTCTCGGGCATGCTTGTCTCTGTTGTTTAGACATGTTTACTGAAAAATTTTGGTGATGCTTTACTGAAAAATTTTGGTGATGCTTTACCGACGAATTTTGGTTATGCTTTATCGATGGATTTCAGTTACGCTTTAGTGACAGGTTGCTGATTTTTGGTAACCATCTTCCCGAGACTGTTATTTTGGGAGTTGGATATTTGGGCGACTTCTTCAGTTAATTCCAATGGTTTAATTTATTTGGGGTCTCTCATTGGGATCTGTGGGGACCTAAATCTGGGTCTCACTTATGGATTTGAGTGCCAACTTCTCTGGTAGACTCTTGTATATATTCTTATGTATGTTCTTAGTTTTGAGGATGATTGGAGAAAGGAGGAAATGTTTAGATTTTGAGATCAAAGTCTATGATCTCTATTATATGAAGATCTTATTGTAATTAATTGAATATATGGCCGAAACCAGGAAGGCCTTATAGCCTAACATGTAATGATTTTGATCAAGTTAATATAAAGGATCTCTGTGTTTTCTTCTCTAACTCTATTATTTGGCTTATGCATTATGTCTGCAAGTTGGTTTGGTAGTTGGGAGTGCCCTTGGCCCCTCCTATAGACCCTCCATGTGTTAGGTAGTATCAAAGCATGGTGAGATCTAGTTCCTTCTTGAAACCCTAACCCTAGTTGGTATTTTTGTGGGGTAGAAGATTGCGATCTGACCTACAATTGTAGAGGGATTCAAGATGGTTCATGGGAGAGGAAATGTTGATCTAGGTCTAGCTGATATGCTTAGATAGATGGCTTCTAGATTGGAAGCTATTGATACAACCCAACGTAGAGGAAGACATCTTAATGATGTTAGTGGCAATGAAAATGAAGAGGTTCAAGGTGAAGCTACACCTGCACCTGTGATAAATCAGGAAGAAGAGAGATTCCTAAGAGCCTTGACAAGTTTGAAATCCACACTTAGTTCAATCCTCCTGAGTACAGTGGAAAATTAGATTCTGATGAATTGACTGACTGGATAACACAGATGGAAAATTATTTTGAATATGAAAATGTGGCAAAGGATAAGAAGGTGAATATTGCAAGCACAAAGCTGAAAGGTCATGCATCCCTATGGTGGGAACATCTACAATTGGATAAGAAGAAGAAGGGTAAAGACAAAATCAAGGTATGGGATAAGCTGGTAAACAAATTGAAAGGCAAGTTTCTACCTGGTGATACCAGATTAACCTAATTAGGAGATGCAAAGCTTGAAGTAGAAGGATAAATATGTCAAAGACTATACTGAGGAATTCTATAGATTAGACATCAGATCTGGACATGTTGAAGATGAAGTGGAAAGAGTTTCAAGATACTTGAAAGGCTTGAGAAGTTTCATACAAGATTAAATCAGTTTGGTTTTTGATGGAAAGCATTGAGGAGGCATACCAATTTTCCCTAAAGGCTAAAGAAAAGTTGAACAGAAGATATGAAAAAAGACAAAGAGGCCGAGGTAGTAGATTCCCTAGAGGAAGAGGTAGATCTCATGGTGAGAACAGTAGATCTAAACTAGACAAGTCAATTTTAGACACATCTCAAGATAAAGGAAAGACTGAATGGAAGGGTGGAAATTGCTACCGAGGAAGAGGTAATTACTCCAGAGGTGGTTATAGCAGAAAAGGATCCTAAGTTACTTATTACAACTGTGGTGAAGAAGGACATAAATATTTTGAATGTACACATGCGAGAAAGAAAGGAAGTAGTGCAGAAATGCGTTGGTGCAAGAGGAGTCACCAAATGAAGCTGAGAAGCAAGGAAATTTCATGATCTGAAGGATACTATGGAGTGAGAAAGATAAGCAAGATTCGATCAAGAAATTTTTTTTCAAGACCAGATGTAGAGTTGCGGACAAAGTTTGGAAAGTGATTGTTGACAGTGGAAGCTCAGAGAATCTGGCATCTGAGGAAATGGTCACAAATTTTTAGTTAGAGAGGATTAAACATCTGAAGCCCTATCATATCTCATGGATCAAGGATGATCACACATTAAACGTGACTGAACAATGTTTTGTAAGTCTGAAAATTGAGAAGTATTATGATAAGGTGTTGTGTGATATTATGCCTATGGATTGTTGTTATATTTTGTTGGGTAGACCTTGGCAATATGATAGACATGATATACATGATGGAAGGTTGAATAGATATTCTATTTGGGTTGATAGTACGAAGAAATTTTTGTTACCTTTGTTTGAAGAATCCATTGGTGAGATATGTACATCTCTAAAATTTTGTCTGATGAAAGGTAGACAGTTTGTTAAAGATTTGAAAAGAAATGATATCTGTTATGTCTTGATTCCTAACAAGCCAAGTAAGGATAGAGAAGATGACATTCCTGTAGAAGTTGGGAATTTTCTCACTAAGTACAAGGAGATAATTGCAGATAATGTACCTGATAGTTTTCCACCAATGAGAGATATCAATCACTGTATGGATCTGATTCCTAGAGCTAGTTTACCAAACAAAGCACCACATCAGTTAACACTGGACGGGAATAAAGAGCTTAACCGACAAGTTCATGAATTTTTGTACAAAGGATTGATCCAAGAAAGTTTGATTCCATCTGCAGTACTTGTTGTATTGGCACCTAAGAAGAATGGAGAATGGAGAATGTGCACTGATTCCAGAGCAATCAATAAAATAACATTGAAGTATAGGTTTCCTATACCAAGAATGGATGACATAATAAATTTTTTGAGTAGAGCAAAGTATTTTACCAAAATTGATTTCACAAGTGGATATCATCATATTAGAATCAGAGAAGGAGATGAATGGAAGACTTCTTTCAAGACAAAGGAAGGTTTGTATGAGTGGTTGGTTATGCCTTTTGGTTTAACTAATGCACCCAGTACTTTTATAAGGTTAATAAATGAAGTTTTGAAGAAATTCTTGAAAAAGTGTGTGATTGTATATTTGGATGACATTCTGATATTCAGTAAGACTAGAGAAGAGAATTTGATGCATATAAGATAAGTGTTGCAGAGATTGAAAGAGGAAAAGCTATTGATAAATTGAAAGAAATGTTCCTTCATGAAAGAAGAGCTTGTGTATTAGGGTTTTGTGATTTCAGCTGATGTTTTGAAGATGGATCCAGAGAAGGTTGAAGCTATACTAAACTGACCTACACTTGAAAATGTCACTGAGGTAAGATCATTTCATGGATTGGAAAGTTTTTATAGGAAGTTCATCAGAAATTTTAGTTCTATTTGTAGTGCTATGACTGAAATAATGACAAGTGACAAAAGAGAATTCAAATGGACACATGGGGCTGATAAGAGTTTTGAAGCTTTGAAGTTAAAGGTTTATGAATTACCTATGCTAGCATTACCTGATTTCAATAAGGTATTTCAAGTTGAATGTGCTGCAAGTGGAAGTGCAATTGGAGTTGTGTTAACTTGAGAAGGTAAACTTGTTGCTTTCTTTAGTGAAAAGTTGAATGATGCAAAGAGGAAATATTCTATCTATGATCAAGAGTTCTATGATATTGTGCAAGCTATGAAGAAATGAAGACATTATTTGATGCCAAATGAATTTGGGTTGTATACTGATCATAAGGCTTTACATTATCTGGGTAGTCAGAATAAGCTAAATCAGAGACATGAAATGGGTAGAGTATTTGCAGAGCTTTACATTTGTGATTAAGCATAAGAGTGGAGTTTCTAATAGAGTTGTTGATGCATTGAGTAGAAGAAGGTCATTACTGACTGAAATGAGAATTGAAGTTCTTGGTTTTGATGACATGAAGAATTTGTATGAAAGTGATCCTGATTTTTTAGAGTAGTGGTGAGTGTGCAGAGCACCTAATACAAATAAATCAAGTAAGTATGAAGACTATTTCATTCAATAATATATGTTGTTCAAAGGTATTCAATTATGTATACCAAGAGGATCAATAAGAACCAATTTAATTAAGGAGAAACATAGTAGTGGATTGGCTGGACATTTTGGTATTGATAAAATATTGAGTTTACTGAAGGAGATGTATTTTTGGCCTCAGTTGTATAAGGATGTTCAAAATTTTGGAAGAATTTGTGGATTCTGTCAAGTTGCAAAAGGAGTGATTCAGAACACTAGTTTGTATACACTTATTACTGTTCCTGAGAAACCTTGGAGTGATATCAGCATGGATTTTGTTCTTGGCTTACCTAGGACAACAAGAGGTAATGATTCCATATTTGTTGTTGTGGATATATTTTCTAAGATGACACATTTCATACCATGTAAGAAAACATCAGATGCAATACACATAGCAGATCTTTTCTTTAAGGAAATTGTCAGACTGCATGGATTACCAAAGAGTATCATCTTTGATTGAGACAGTAAGTTTGTTAGCTATTTTTGGAGAACACTTTGGAAGAAGTTGGATACTGAGTTGAAGTTTAGTTCTACATTTCATCCACGGACTGATGGACAAACAGAGGTTGTAAACTGAAGTTTGGGTAATTTGTTGAGATGCTTAGTTGGAGACACACCAAGCAATTGGGATTTGATGTTGGCACGAGAAGAATTTGCATACAACAGTTCAGTGAATAGTGTATGCACCCTAAAATGGTCACCTAGACTATGGGCCCCATTTATCATTTTATCAATTTATCAAAATTTCTGAATCAATGCTTTGCAACATTTTCAATTCAAATCAATTTCCTTGATCAAATCCTAATTAATTTAATTTTTTCAATATTTCCTAAGGTTTGATCATTTTTCAATAATATTATTTAATTAAAAGAAAACATCTCTTTTTATTAAATGAAATAATCTTATTTAATTAAAGTATCCCTTTTTAATTAAATGATTTTATCTTATTTAATTAATATCTATCTTTTAATTAAATAATCTTATCTTATTTAATTAAAAGAAAATTCCTCTTTTAAATAAATAAAATCCCCACTTAAAGCTCTCTTTTTGATAAAAAAGGAATAAATCAAATAAAAAATAAATAAAAAATCCTTTTTTCTCTACATCTTCCTAAGTAGTGGGTTTTTTGCCTCTTAATCATAGCCCTTTGATCTTGCCTTTTGAAGACTTAAAGCACATGGATCAACCAAGATTTAATCTCCACCATTGCTTTATTTTCCTTTTTTAACCTCTTTATCTCCGCCGTCCATTGCTCTTTATAAGGAAGCCTCTCCTTCTCATTTGCATAATTATGATACTAAAAAAAACACACACACATTCTTTAGTTTATTGTTATGCTGCAAGATTAGAGAGCAATTTTGGAGGAGAATTTGAGCACTTGAGCTTGGATATTGAAACTTCTCTCTTCTTGTCTTCTTCTCTCATGCATTCATGGCAATTCATTTAGATTAATTTTGCATTCGCATTTTAGATTAAACACATATTTCCTTTCATAGATTAATTTTGCATTTGTATTTCCATTCATAGAATAATCATGCATTGTTATTATATAGATTAATTCCATTATCATATAGAAAAAATCATGCATTATCATATAGAATCTCTCATTTTATGGTGTACTTGCAGGGGCACAAACTAGGTCAATCTAAGGGCCTCCATCACACACCTTTGCACTCCATGAATAGAGAGCTATGAGTCACCATTTGAGACCTCATTCTTGAGTGATCTTGGATATAATGATTCATAGAAGTGTGAAACATTTTTGGCACCCACAGTGGGACAGAACATCTATTTCTGTCATCACATTCAAAAATTTCTTCTATCTTCTGTCTATTATTCTCTCAGTGTCTTTAAAGCTCTCATTTTGAGCCGAATCTAACCCTACCACTGTGTCTGGATCATCATTTCGATTGAAAACGACTATAAACTTGCCCATATTTGACGAAAGTCAAATCTATGAAAAATACTTTTGCCCAAGCAGGGTTGCACAAAAATCGAGGTAGATTTTGGATCATCTCTGCACGCAGCCCAAGGCAGATTTTCAAAAAAAAATTCTAGAAAAAAAAAATCAAAAATCAAAAATCAGATTTTTTTTACTATGTTAAATTTGATGGCCATATGACTGTCAAAATCTGGGCCTTCTGTGACAACCCCCAGCCTGTCAAATTTAAGCTTGCAGTCTGCTGACATCAGCAGGGTTTTAAAAGTCTTTGCTTTCACCATTGGAGTTTTTGAAATTGTTGTCTAACTTCAAACGATCATATCTTGCTCATTTTAGGTCCAAATTGAGTGTATTTTTTTTTTATTTAGGGTAGAATTGTCTGAAGATTTCTGGGTTGTTCTTAGTTTCTGGATTTTAGTCACATATTTATCAAAAATTATAGGTTTTCATCACTGTACTTGTCTAATCCTCTATTTTGCAGCTTTCAAAGCCTCGTATGGGCTCATACGGTAACATTTTTTAGTGCAACTTTTTTTGAAAAGGCGTTACTTTTCATCTACTTTCTGAATATGCAATCAGATTTCAGATTTTATGATTTTTCTAATGTTGACAAATCTTTGGCTTTGTTGTTCTTGATGCTTATCTTTGATTACAGCCTAATAGTGGTTTGTAGGACGTTGAAAAAGAAGACTCAAACAAAGACTACTAATTAAATCATCTTGCAGGTTCCCTTGATCGATAGCGCGCTAAATATTATGCTTGCATTTTGTTTTGTTTTATTAAAATAGAAACCCACATGTAGGACTTCTAAAATGAACTTCTATTTGGTATTTTTAGGAATGACAATAATGTTAGGAAACTATGCTCTTGCCCTTTTGGGATGATCAGAAATCCAGAAACATTATTGTCATTTTCTTATGTGTTTGAAGTGTCTTTTAGATTGTAATCCTAAGAATTATATGAACGTATCCTCTCCCCTCGCCTTTGTGGATCTTGGATGTAAGAGAAACTCATATAATTATTTTAGCATGAATACCTCCCAAGTGCTTTAATAGAGCCAGTGAGAGTTGATTGCCCAACTTGTAACAGGCTAAAGCCAAGCCCTTCCAAACTAGTATATAAAAAATGTCATTGTGATTAGTCTCACAGTGGACAGGTGTGAATTTGTTGTGGCAACCAAAATCTCCTCTAGTACCCTAGTGGTGCATTAAAGTTCCTACATTGTTAAGGTGAAAACCTTGCTTTGAAAGGATTGGGAGAGCCCCCTTAATTGGGAAAATTACTTGATCACAACCACCTGAACTGATGTCTTAACTACAAACTTTGTTTTAGTGACCAAAAACACTCTATCTATTGGTGTGGAAGGTCAAAGACCAACTAAGACGTCTCACATTTTCATGGCTCTTAGTAGAGACAATAGTCCTTTGAGAAGAAATTATCTTGGGATTCGAAGCTTGGTGTGTCTGAGAAGTGAGTGCATATGTAAGGAGGAGCCCGTGCCTCCAAGCTTCTAAGTTGTCCGCTATGAGTAAGTGTGGTTGAACTTCGGTTCAAGTGGGAATTCAACAGATATTGTCCTAGCTTACCTAAGTTGTGATGTGACTATTTCTTTTACAACAAACAATCTTCTTGATGTGTCTTGCATGAGTGAAAGATCAAAACGATCAACAAATTTGCATTCTTAAGTGTCAAACTATCAACTTGCTCATTTTTGCTATCCCATCATTTTTAGTCTTCCTGGGTTGATCCAGGTTAGATTAGGTCACTTGCCCCACTGTTAGAAGCTTGTTTACACTTTGGATTCTTGTATTTTGACCACTTGAACTAGTAATCTTTGGTTTCACAAGTGACCTTGCTTGGAGTTGGTGAGCTAGAAATTGTCCTTGTTGAGAAGATAAACCTTTAGATCCTTTGATAACACACTTGGAGAGTCTTAGTAATCTCT
>MU225013.1:50451-74088 GCA_018584345.1 Thuja plicata | reverse complement strand
AACTCAGAATTGCCTAGTACAATAGGACTTTGATGATTCAGAAGAATGACAAATGCAACAAAATTGGTTAGTGTTGCAAGATGCCAATTTTGGGGTGTTACATTTTGCCCCTCTTTGAATTGATGTGAGAGTAGCGCATTGATTCAAAGAATAGTTTGATGCCTGAAACACAAAAGAATAGATTTGAAAATTGGTGATGCAAAGATTTTAGAGCCATCTCCAGAACAGAGCTTGACTCTCCAAAGTCTAGGTTAGGTTTCCAAGACGCCGGTCAAGTAGAGTTTTTGAGGGTCATCTTCAGAATGAAGCTTGATCCTCAGGGATCCGGGTTAGAATGCCCTAATACCTAATAGATTGATATCTTGCACAAGACTGTCCTCAAAATGAGGCTCAACCTTCAGGAGTCAGGGTTAGAATGCCCCGATACCTATCCATAGAGAATATAGTCAAATAGAGATTTTAGAACTATCTTTAGAACGAAGCTTAGTCCCCCAACATCTAGGTTAGATTGACATCTTTCACAAGGCTATCCCTAGAACAAGGCTTAACCTTCAGGAGTCAGGGTTAGATTGCCCCGATACCTGTCTCAAAAGATAGTAAATAGAGGTTCATAATCATCTCCAGAATGGAGCTTGATTATCAGGAGTCAGGGTTAGATTGCCCCGATACCTATTCCAAAAAGATAGTTTTTCGAGAACCATCTCCATAACGGAGCTTGATCCTCAAGGATCTGAGTTAGATTACTCAGATACTTAATAGATGACAAAATGCAAGGAACAAAGATGCCCTTATTGATTATGGAGTATCCAGTTTTGACTATGAGGTACGAAAAACTGAACATGCCCCCAGTGATGAGATGCCCTTAGCAATGAGGACTTTTGAATTCAGATAAGATTGATTGAAAAATAGATTCAATGATGTAATCATCCTGCCCCCTCAGGAGAAAAATGGAAAGATGACAGATCATAAATGATGATTGAGAGCGAAAAATTGCAGATAGATGTTGAATCAGAGATCAAGAAGAACTTAGAAGAGATTATGGAAGAATTCAGAAGATTCGGAATCAATTTTGAGTGATTTCAAGGTCTAGTTGACCAAGTTTGACTAGGGTTGACTAGAATTGACCAAAGTTGACTAGAGTTGACTTTTGAGGGAAAAAAGTCTAAAATTTTAGAAAAGGATGATATGATAAGATTCTGACAAGAAAGCGACATTAGAAAGTCGACTGCACAAGCGTCTAATCGCGTCGGTCCCAAAAATTTTAAAATGCAATTTTGAGCTATATAGAAGTGTCAGATTTTGATTTTGATCACGAAAATAGATTCAGAGCAGTCAAATTAGGTAGTGGTGAAGTTTTCACGCAAAATGGAGCACTTTAAAAAATTAGGTCAAAACCTATATAAGGATAGAAAGGTCATTTTCAAATCATTTCAACCTTTTGACTTTTGGAGAATTGAGCTCTGAGAAAAAAAAAATGGCGGTCCCCTACAACACTCACCGATTCGAGTGATCGAGGAGACACAACTGGCCCGCATCATATGGACCTCCAGTAATTAGTCGAAAAACCTCTCTGCATGTCAAATTTCTTCAATTTCTGTCATTTTTCTTCGTATTTCACATTTTTAAGGAAATCTCGCACGATGAAACTGCATTTCACGCCATTCAGTGAGGAATCCCATGTAGGAGAGTACCCATGTTCACGCGAGAAACCCTTCTAGAGGGTGTTTTCTAGCGCGTTTGGTCATTAAAGTTCGCGCGAAAGGTCAATGTCGCACGACCCGAAAAACTTCTTCGCGCGAAAGAGAACTTCTTCGTGCAAAAATCTGCTTCTTCGCATGGGAAAAAGTGGTCAATAAGAACATGAAATTAGTCTGCTTCACGTTGAATAGATTTTACATCAGCGTTGTTACTGTCTGTAGGATGTCTTGAATGCTTTATTATCTCGTTATGCTTGATTATCGCAGATTATTGATTGTGTACTGTTGTTTGTATGTCTTGCTATGTCTTGCAGGTTGACTTTCCAAATATTGCATTCAGATCGCACCACCCGGCCATCAGTAGATTGGTATCATAGTTGGACAATGCAGAGACAACGCATATAGGTAGCTTGGGATTGAGTTCACTATGTTATGTACCTGAGATTTGGGTAAATCACAGATTGCTAGGAGCTTTGGTCGAGCATTTCCATTCAAAAATGAACACCTTCTATCTACCGCAGGGGGAGATGACTGTTACTCCTGAGGACATATACTGAATTCTGAGGATACCTTTCCATGGTCCTCGGGTAGAGTATGAGGCACATCCTAGATTGGGGACAGTAGCCTTGAGAGAGATCTTACAGGATGACCTCGTCATGGGGAGAGCCATCCCATGGGAGGATCTGATAAGTGAGTACGGGCTGACACACAGGTTTCCCGTGGTTCTAGCATGCTTCCTTGGGTGCTATCTAATGCCTGATTGTGGACAACATGGTCTAGAGTGTGGCTGGGGCAGGATGTTCTAGCAGATGTTGGCACGGCCCCGATATTACGGATGGGGTCAGTGCATGTTAGCCCATATGTTCCATGAGATGCATGAGATCGCCTACCAAGAGGCAAAGAGTATGGCCGCAGGGGCATTTGTACTACAGGTATGGGCCTGGGAGCATCTTCCCATGACCAGGCCTATATGCGAGGATATGAGGCAGCCATTAGAGCCTTATATTTGTTTATATAGGGGCATGATTACCTAGCCAACGCTGGGTAAGGTATATCAGTGGCGAGCCCAGCTCGATGACCTAGCAGCAGTAGTTTGGAGACCATGGAGGCTCACAGAGGACTGGGATGATGTGGCAGAGTAGTTGAGTCACATGTTCTGCTCATGTGCGATGATAGGTCACACCATCATTGTTATTGAGAGATTCCCGCAGAAGTGGGTATGGCAGAAATTTGGTCGCCCACAAGACATATCGCAGGAGTATACTGCTTATGCTAGATTTACTGATGAGATTCGGAGGGGCTGGGTGACGAAGTTGGACCAAGGATGCACTATGATAGATATTCTCGCATTGGTCCCAGTACAATGGGATTACCTGCGAGATGTGGCAGATGTTGGTGTGACCATCGAGTACAGGGAGCACTTTGTTACCCACCCCTTTCCTAAATTCACGGATCCAGTTGGCATAACAGGCTGAGGGCAAGTGGTACCTCCACAGGTCATTCAGCCATAGGAGGTACAGCAGATGCAGATGCCCCCACCATAGCAAAAGGCACAGTTGGGATTACAGCAGGGTCCCCGACGTCAGACCGTACAGGTAGATATCCCTGCATGACATATGGGGATAGATGTAGGGGCTAGTGGTAGCGGGAATACGAGATAGTCCCGATGACGGACTGTTGAGCCCATAGCTAAGAAGCAGTAGGTACCATTACAGGAGGAGGTACATCAAGAGGATCCTATGCAGGAGGATCAGCTTGCGTAGGATATAGCACAGGATCCACAGCGGCGGTCTCAGGAGAGAGTTAGACAGCTCTCGAGACAGGTGGGAG
The DNA here is from genome assembly GCA_018584345.1 of Thuja plicata. Classification (NCBI taxonomy): domain Eukaryota; kingdom Viridiplantae; phylum Streptophyta; class Pinopsida; order Cupressales; family Cupressaceae; genus Thuja; species Thuja plicata. The sequence goes on along the minus strand of MU225013.1, from coordinate 70,561 downwards.
ACTTGACCATATAGGTGCTTGTGCGAGATCCATGATTATTGGATAGAGATCAGGAGATACAAGATCTCTGAGAGTAGCTCTGGGCAGCACAGGAGGAGGTGCAACATCAAACTGCGCGAGTGGCGTATTACTATGCGTCGTATATAGGGGTGGTGCCTGATGAGGCATCCCAGGTGGCTAGATTCTCGACTTATGCTAGAGGTTCGGAGGGAGCACAGGTGCCACCTCCACTAGATAGGGCCCCACCTCCACCTCCTCTAGGTGATGAGGGAGAGGGCCATAGTTAGGTTTTTTCTAGATAGATGAGATCATAGGACATATCTGATGCGTTGGCATCCATGTATTTATATCACCATTTTGAGATTGATCATGCTCGAGCAGCACCATTTGTATTTCTATTGACACATTGGATATATATATATATATACATGCGCTCATCTTTTGGTATCATCACATATTGTATACGGTCTTTTATGAGATGTTTCCTATATGCTTAGATGTTTTAGATGATTAGAATGTATGCAAATGTATGAACATGTGTGGAATATATGTAAATGTATGAAATGCACATGTTATGAAATGTATATATGTATGTATGTAGATGATGCATGTAAATGCAATGTGTAAATGAAAATGCAAATGTAATGTATAGATGATAATGAGTTATGAATATGCAATGTGTATGGTACTAACATCTCATGCAGGATGACAAATGCTAACCAAAATAATATGTGAAGAATCGAGAGCAAGGATTGAACACTTGTGCAGTCTTGATGAAACCAGAATAGTGAAGAAGAACTCTCCAATGTATGAACCCAGGATAATGCAATGAAGAGAACACCGAATTACTACCACAATGCAAGTCTAGAACGAAAAATGCAATCCTATGCCAGATGAAATATGAAAGTTCAATTCTAGGACATGGTTGTGAGACCCATCGTATAATCATCATCATTGAGCATTTTTTGGAACATCAAAGTCAATACAACCCTTACTGGCACCACAATGCAACCATAAGGATATGAATATGACTCTTCATCGGATGAAATGTAGGAAACAAATGTAAGCACCAGGGCACAAAAGCCAAGATGACCTGAACATTGTTTCTAGTTAATGTTGCAAGAGTACACTAGTATCGAGGCATTCAAAGCCAAGATAACCATGAGTGTGATCATGCATAAACAAATAGATCAATAACAAACAAAAAAATAACAAATAGAGCAATAACCAGCAAAGAGATAGTACCGACCTCACCATGGCATACAAATAAACAAGATCGAGGGATGTGAGGTTGTTCCACCTTAATGCGGGACCTCTTATCACATACACCCGATTTATTGTATGTTTCCAGATCATCGGGACTACACCAACAAGCAGTAGACAAAGAAAATATCAATGAAATCCATGAGAATAGATAGCATACAATGAAATATTCAAGCATAGCTCAGCCAGTTTCAAAGTTTTCAAATATATTCATGTTTAGAGGTGTTGAAAAACACTGTTGTGCTTGTGAGTGCATTGTGTTTGATTGTTATTGATAGATGTTTACGTTTGAGATATCCGATGTGTGTTGAAAAACACACGTGTCCAAAGATAGTGTTAAAAAACATTGTTTTATGGTGGTGTTGAAAAACACCAGTTTGTATCAGTAGCGAGTTGTCCTTGAGAAGTGACAAGATTATTGACTCTAGATGTAAACCAAAGATGTGATCAAATGGGGGGCCCGTACCCCCAAATAATGATGACTGACTTGACATATGTTGCAAGGAAAAACGAGATTTGATTGCCCCCAAGCGTATGGTGTTGAATCAATGTCAAGTCAGGAGGGTTCGCAAAGGAACCAGATTGTCATGAAAGTGACCGAAAGCTATGTACAAACTAAAGCAAAGAATCGTCAAGACTGAGTATTGATAGATAGTTCATTTGAGTATAACTCTAACTGTAACGGATGTGAGCAATCTCAAGAGTATGGCGACAGTAGGCAGACACAGTGAGAACCACTGGTGACTGATGCGAGAGAGATTCTCAAGTGAAGATCGTGGTATAAGCTATACATCAGTAGGCAGACACAGTGAGAACCATTGGTTACTGATGTGAAGAAGATCCTTAAAAGCTAAAAGGACAGTGCCCCCTAGATCAGGAGGGTTTCCCTAAGAGTATGACCAGTTTCAATCCATGTGAGTTGGTGTCTTGACAGGAACTGAAAGCAAATGTAAGTAGGAAAGAAGGAAAGCAGCAATGTAGGAAAGCAAAATCATAAAGCCAAGTGGTGTTGTGATAGATATAGCATTGTGGAACAAGAGGTGCATGTTTACCAAGTTTTCACCTTCTTGGCAGAAATTTTTTTTTTCCTACCATGATGCCTGTTCGCCAGGTTTTCATCAATGGCACTTTTTCTCTTTTTCTCTTTTTTTTTTGTATTTTTCAATTTTTTAATTTTTTTGTATTTTTGGAATATATGATTTTTTTGGAGATACATCAAAGCGCCTATCACTAGGTTTTCACTAAGATGATCATTTTTTAGGACTTTACTATATACATAAGCACACTGAAGATATCTTAGCTGTAGAACCACTTTAGATGAAGAGCGTTGATGGGCTCTTTGATTTGTTCTCCTTCAGTAGTACAGATTTGATAGGTACCAGACCCAAACATTGTAGTGACAACATACAGACCAAGCCAATTTGGTTCAAAATTCCCTTTCTAGATTTGATATTGTTGACTCTTAGGGTTTTCCCTCAGAATGAGCTCACCCACTTGGAAATCCCTTGGTCTGACCTTCTTGTTATAGCTCTTGGACATCCTTTTCTGGTATGCTCTAAGGTAATCGAATGCCACTTGTCGATGTTCATCAAGTAGTTCTAGCTCTTGTAGCTGAGATATTATGTTATCTTCATCAGTAATGAGGCCTTTTAGAGAGACTCGCAAAGAAGGAATCTCAACCTCAATTGGTAACACATCATCTGCTCCATAAACCAAAGCATAGGGAGCAGCCCCTGTTGGTGTTCTTATGCTTGTCCTGTATGCCCAAAGAGCTAGATTGATTCGGAGATGCCAATCTCGTCCAAATTTATTCACTGTGTGATGCAGGATTTTAAGGATTGTCTTGTTGGATGCTTCCGCCTATCCATTACCCTGAGGATAATAGATGGAAGACCAATGTTGAGTAATTTTAAACTTAGAGCATAGCTCTATCAAATCCTTGTTTTTGAATTGTCCCCCATTATTAGTAATTATTGCTGAGGGTACACCATGCCTGCAGATGATGTAGTTGAGAATGAACATAGCTACTGATTTTCCATTGGCAATGGTGAGAGGGACTACCTCCACACACTTGGTAAAATAGTCTGTAGCTGTGATTATGAACTTATGTCCATTTAGGACAAGGGGTAAATCTAACCCACCAAGTCAAAGGCCCATTATTGAAATGGCCAAAAAGTAATGAAGGGAATAAGCTCCTTGGCTCGAGCATGAATCAGAATACCATGTAGTTGACACTGTTTGCAAGACTTAGCAAATTATGTAGCTTCTTTTTCCATATCTGGCCAATAGTAACCAACTCTAATAAGTTTATGGGCCAATGTTAGGTCATTAGAGTGGGACCCACAGATGCCTTCATGTACCTCTACAAATTCTTGTTTGGACTCATCGGGTTTTAAACACCTAAGGAGGGTACCGTCTAGACCACATATATACAATTCATTAGCGATGATGACGAACTGTGAAGCACTGTGGATTAAGTGACGTTTCTCATTCTGGGTGTAAGTGTCTAGAACAATCTGGTCACAAAGGTAGGAAAAGATATGATGGTAGCAAGATGAGTCATGTCCAATAACAGAAAAGATCATCTAGCAATCAAGGGAATCATAGTCTGGGTGGCATAACGTCTCCAATAGGAATTCATGCCGAAAATCATTTTCTGGCATCTGTAGCATGGAGGAAAGAGTAGCCATGGTATCTGCTGCTTTGTTATCTACCCTTGGAACTTGTTGAAATGTGATGTGAGTAAAATACTTCTTGAGATCATCAACCAACCATTTATAAGGTACCAACTTGTCATCCCTTGTCATATAGATATCATTTAGTTGATTGATGACTAACTGTGAATCTCCAAGAACATTGAGTTCATCTACTCTCCACTCAAGGGCGATCTTCATATCATTGATTAAGGCTTCATACTCAGCAATGTTGTTTGTACAAGGAAACAACATCTTATATGCTTTTGGTAAAGAGTACCTTTGAGGTGTAATGAACAGTATCCCAGCACCTGGCCCCTGTTGGGTGAATGAACCATCAAAAAACATAGTCCATGATTGATGTGTAAGAAGTAATATGGAATCATCTGGAAATTCAATGTGCAATGGTTGATGATCGACTAAAGGTGTTTCTGCCAATTGATCTGCAATCACTTGCCCTTTAATGGCTTTCCTTTCCACATATTCAATATCAAATTCACTGAGAAGTATGACCCATTTAGCTATTCTACCTGTGAGGGTAGCTTTACTGAGCAACTATTTCAGAGGATCAATTTTAGCAATTAGACGTGTAGTATGAGCCAGCATATAGTGCCATAACTTTTGTGAAGAAAACACCAGTGCAAGGCAAGCCTTCTCTATAGAAAAATATTTCATTTCATATGAGACCAGAGTTCTACTAATGTAATAGATAGCCCTTTCTTTCTTGTTTTGATCTTCTTGAGCCAATACGATACCCAATGATGCATCCATAGCAGAGATATACAGTATAAGTGGCTTCCCATGAATAGGAGGCATCAAGATTGGTGGGTTTGCAAGATACTGTTTGATTTGTGTGAACCCTTCATCACATTCCTTGTTCCATTGGTAAATCACACCTTTGTGTAGAGTCTTGGTAAATGGTTATGACTTGTCCGCCAGTTGTGAGATAAAATGCCAGATAGACTACAGTCGGCCTTGAAGTCCTCTCATTTGTCTGATATTCTTTGGTGGCAACATTTCCGTGATAGCTTATACTTTTGATTAAGCCTTAGACTGAATTGTTCCATACGATCTAGTATAGACCTAGATCTACAAGATGTTTCTTTCGACGCATACTCTTAGCCAAAGTGTCATCCACATAATCTTCCATTTTTTTATGCATCATGTCATGGAATATAGTAGTAATAGCTCTCTGATATGTAGCACTGGCATTTTTGAGTCCAAAGGGCATGAAATTCCAACAGAAGGTTCCCCAAGCACATGTGAAAGCCATTTTCTCTTGGTCCTCTGGAGCAATTTTTATCTGGTTGTAGACAGAGAAACCATCCATTAGTGAGTACATTTCATACCCAGCTATCATATCTATGATCATATCAATATTAGGCAATGGAAATTCATCCTTAGGACATGCCAAATTCAAGTCTCTGAAGTCTGTGCAGACTCAGATAGATTTATCATGTTTTGAAACTAGAACAATATTAGAGATCCATTTTGCACAATCAATGACTCTGATAAACACTGCCTTAAAAAGTTTCTCTAATTTAGCTTTGACAAGTAGAGCTACATGTGGATGCATTTTGCGAAGCTTCTACTTGACAAACTTAACACCTAGTGCAATGGACAAATGGTGCATGATTAGATTAGGGTCTAATCCCAGCATGTCTGAATATTTCCATGCAAAGTTAATCTTTTTGCCTCTGAAGAATGTAGTGAATTCCTCTCTTTCTACCTCTGATAGTGATTGTGCCAAGTGAATGATCTAAGGTTTTGCCTCTATACCCAAGTTGATAGGTTGAGTTGGTTCAATAACCACAAGTGATCTCTCCTAGAAATGACTCGAAAGTGCATCAAGTATCTCATCCTCAGGTGCCTCAAAGAAGTTTTCACCCTTGGATACATCTTTTATTTTAAGTGTTTTAGGATTTGATACTGCCACGATGTGGTTTTCACCATTAGAGTGCCTATTTTTTCTTCTTTTGATTTTGTGAATAAGATACTTGATGTCCAACTCGGTCATGTTGACACTTTCTTCACTAGTGGAGGATGTTACAGGTTTGACACCATGTTGGTAACAAGCAAGAGCGTAATCATTCTGGAATGTAAGGACTTCATTAGATGGGGAGTTAGAGTTCTAGTCTATAAGCTTAGGATGGAAAAGTGAAAGAGGAGTGACGGGTTCAAGTGTGTTCATGGTATAATCATCAAAGGCATGGATAAGAAAGTCGAGACCTAAAGCAATCTCATCCAGAGGTATAGTTAAATTCCTTTGATTCCTAACGACCACAGTAGATGACATGTTAACATCTAGGGAGTCAGACTCATTTAACCTGACACTAGACCCTTCACCTACATTGAGAAGGTTTTCATATGCGTTAGATATATCTATATCTCTATCAGAGGTGGCATATGACAAGATTTTGAACTCATATTCATGAGAGTCTGTTTCATCATTAGGTGTCATATCAAGAACATGAGTGAAATGAACTCATTGTCCCCAGTTGGGATTAGTTCTACCTAGAACCTCTGCTATGGTCAGATGAGAACCTTTTGACCTAGGTACCTCATGAGTGTTTGTAGCATCAGCTACCTCTTGTGTAATGAGAAGTGATTGGAATTCTCGGTCAAACTGTTCTTGAAAGTGTGGTGGTATGTATAAATCACCTTGATGACCTAGATTTAGAGAATATATTTCTTTCCACTCCTCATAAGTTAATGGAGTAAAGGAAGTGGTGTCATCAGAATCATTGTCAGTGTCTACTGTATTGAAATGCGGGATAAAGTCATCTGGCATGGTTTTCAAAGAATTTTGCCAAGTCTGGAGGAATAGGATAAGGAAAACTATCCTCATCAGAACTATCTTCAGATTCTGTAGTTTTAGGTGTTTCTTCAGGTGTTGGTTGTTTATCTTCTCAAGGTACAAAATTGTTTATTCCCAATTGAAATGTGAGTTTCTGGAAGCCTATACCTATAGATTCATGAGTTTTACGACCAATAGCTTCAAGTGGTGCAATCAAGCCCTTATGATTCACACCTATGGGACCATTTCCTTTGTAGCCAAAATGTTGCATAATAGATAGACCTTTTCTATATTTCTCAGGTTTCATGTCATAAGGAGGAGTTTGTTCAGAATTGTCTTCTCCTTTATAGATCCAAGCTTTGATAGCTCTATTTTTAGCTTCTTCTTCTAATGGTACTGTGTCTTGTACAAAGATACCACCATACTTTGTTGGAGGAGGAACCGTAGAAGGTTTAGTTCTCTCTGAAGGTCTCCCAAAAGAACAGAGAGACAAAGGCAAATATGTAATAGATAACACAGATTCAATCTGATATCCTCCCATGTCAGTTTCTTTGAGTGTCAAACTCTTTCCCATTTCTTTTAATTTATTCTCAAGGAGTTCAATAGATTCTCTATTGGTAGGCACAAAGATGTCAGTAGATTTTGTGAGGGAATTGCAATCATAGCATGTATTAGCAGGTATAGTCACTTCAGATACTTGGAATGGGAAATTATGGCACTGATGGTATGTGGAAGGGACAACCTACATTTCATGGATCCATGTCCTTCCTAACAAAATATTGTATGCCAAAGGAATGTCAAGCACTTGACAAATAACATCTTGTTCAACAGGACCAACTCTTATTGGAAAAACACCTAACCCCTTAGATTTACGTTCTTCCTCATCATAGGATTTAATAGTAACATTTTTGCGAGCATCAATGCAATCTTCACCATAGCCTAACTCTATAAGGAAACTAGCAGAGCAAATATTGAGGCCAGCGCCGTTATCTATGAGAACATGGCGAACATGCTTCGAACCTATCATGACTTCAATGTGCAGAGGATTATTATGCGGGTGACTCAAAGAATGGCCATCTTCCTCAGAGAAAGATAAGTAATGTGAGGAGGTCAAGTGACCTACCATGGATTGAAACTAGTTGAGATCAAGATATTTTGGGACAGTTGCCTCAGTGAGAGCTTTGTCAAGGATTTCCCTGTGAGCAGGGGAGATTTTCAGGAGCTCAAAAATAGTTATATGAGCATTAGTACGTTGCAATTGATCAAGAATGTTGTAATAGGTAGCATTAGATGAGGAACCCACTTTGGGATTCTTATTAGCAGAGTCAACCTTAGATTTGTCTGAAGGTTGAGTTGATGTAGACATAGAAGGCTCAGGGCCTTTGAGGATGATCTTAGCGTGAGATCGAGTGACAACGTTAGCACTCACTTGAGAATGTCCTTGTTCAGAAGACTAAGGTGTAGACCCTCACAAAATGAAAGGCATTTTGGATTTAGAAGTATCTTCCCTTCCCTTGAGAATGATGACATTACAATATTCAACATCAATAGGTTCAACCATATTAATGACATTGTCATTATTGGTGTATGTATAGTTGACCTTAGCATAAGTATTTTTTCTTTTAGATGATTCACCTTTCCCATGAGGAGGAAATGGGTCTTTGAAAGCTTGGTGATCAGAATTTTTGTTGTGACCTCCCACAACAATGACTTCACTATCGATGAGATCCTGGATTTTATGCCGCAATTTAAGACAAGTAGCTATTTTATGACCTTTGTTTTGGTGAAAATCACAATAAGAGGATTCATTCCACCAAGAGGGTCTTGGTTGCAGATCATAAGGTCATGAATTATCCAATGGAGTGATTAAATGGTTGTCCATAAGAGTCTTGTAAACTACCTCAAGAGGTTCTCCTAAAGGAGTGAACTCACGCTTGGGCCTAGGAGCCCAAGGTTTAGGTCCAGAAAATTCTGAAGTACTCAGTTTGGAATCTACCATAGCCTATTCAATGGCTTTGGCCACTTGCATCATAGTAATGAGATTAAAGGAAGCCTTGGAAGGCTTAGGAGTCACATTTTCTACAACTCCATCATTCACAACATTTTGGTTCTTGTTGGGAAATTTGGGTTGAGGAGGAAGACCCTTGTTTGTTTTCCTTGTGCAAGGTCAATTCTCCTTTCTTGATCATAAATGTCTCAATTCTCACAGCTTGTTTAATCATGTCATCAAAGGTTAGAGGACCTTGTAGCTATACTTGATACCCAAAGTTGGGGAGAAGATTATCGAGAAAGATGTCCAACTTTTTCAGATTCGGGTATCTTGCAAGAATATCATGTATAAAGTTGTCTCCATATTTGGAGAAATGCCAAGAAGGATTCCCCATGATTTTGTTTCAAGTTGCAAAGATCTCAGATATGAACCGGATGTTGAATGTTGTGAGAATAGTGTTGTAGAAATAAATTGGCAATTTCATCAAAATTTTTGATGCCAGTTGGTAGTCTAGAAAACCATTCCATAGCTTACCCTCCCAAACTACATGGGAAAAGATACATGAGATAGGTTGTGTCATGTGTGAATTCCATGGAGAGAGCACCAAATTCTCTCAAATGGTCTTGAGGATCAGATGCACCCAAGTATTTATCGTATTTAGGAAGTTCAACTCCTTTGGGAAAAGGAGGCATGCAAAGATCTTTGTTAAATGGGAAAGGATAGATGCTTTCCAGGGTGAATTGTGTAACGGGTTTGTCTTTCTTTTTCAAGAGTTGAGAGAGTTTCTCTTGCATAGTTTGCATTTATTTTTGCAAGCGGGAATTTTCAGTTTCTTCTTCTTTCTCAACAAGTGTTTCTGCATCATAATTGGAGGGTAACTTAGCCCCTTGATTGGCTAGTTCAAGAATGTATTTTTCTTTCTCCTCAGCTAGGAGAACTCCCATCATCCTATAGAAATCTTTGTTAGCACAAGCTTGTGCAATCTCTTCTTGAGTTATTTCTGCTTCTACATCATTAGGGGGTCTTGAGATTGGGACTTACCCCAAGTTTTAAAGAGGTTAGTTCTGCTAACCTCACCACCTGATTGGTTATAATCTTCCATCTTTCCAAAATGCAAGGATTCAAGGTGTAAAGACTCAGTATGAAAACATTGAGTGTTCTCTGAATTTGGGTCTTCTCAGAACGAAGGATTTTGAACCCGACTAAAATCCACAGGAAATGACCGTTTATTGTAAGGTCGACATACCAGAGAAGGAGATCGAGATGATTCCTCACTAGATGTAGCCAGTAATGGTGTGGAAAGAATAGATTTGTCTTGATTGATTGAAGGAAATGTTTTTCCACTTTGAGTTGTGACAGTCATAGACAAAGTTTTGAACAAGAGATGTGAACTAGGACCAAACTTGAAACTGTTTCAAAGATTGCACAGAACGTGACAAAAGGTGAAGTATCCTTGGTGAAAAACATCAGAGATGAGGCTAGAATAGCCAAGAGATGACAATTGCGACACAAGGCATGAAAATACAGATGAAAGCGACCAAAAATATATGAGATGAGACCAGTTTAAGCAAGAATCCCATAATTCTCAACCTAAGAAACCAAGTTTCAGACTGTGTGAAGATGGAGGGAAGAAAAATAGACGCATATTAGAGACCAGATTTGACAAAAGTATAGCTGACTAACAGAAATTAGCTTGCTATTATGGACAAAAGACTCTAGATTTGCGCAAAGAAATTCTCTTTCACGTGAAGTTTCTCATCGACCCGCACAAAACTTTGCAGTATTCATGCGAAGAATGACACCAGTTGGGTAGATGAAAAATATGACATGATGACAACACTGTTGCCAAATTTTGCGCGAGAGTGTATGGCATATCGCATGAAGATTTTCAATAAAGCACGTGAAGATTGGGAAATGTCGCGTGAAACTATGCAAATGTTGAAAAAAAGACGTTTACAGAACCAGACTGTTGAGACCAGTTTGCATTTCCCGAGATAAAATTGTACTATTTCTTGACAAATAGTTTGAGTGATAGATTGCTTTAGACATGTTGAAGATTTCCAATTTGTGTGTTTTGATGGTAGTTTCAGTTGTTCAAATGATACACCCACGCAAAACACATTAAACAGAATATTTGTAGTACCAGAGCAAGAACATCACAATCCTAGGATAGCCAGGACAGTGTCTATTGAATCCCCACTTTAACCAAAGTTCATCTACGCTTACTCTTAGAAGATAAATTAGAAGCTTGGAGGCATGGGATCCTCACATATGCACTCACTTCTCAGGCACACCAAGCTTCGAACCCCAAAGGAATTGCTTTCCAAAGGGTTGTTATCTCTACTAAAAGCTGTAAAAATGTGGGGCGTCTTAGTCGGTCTCTAACCTTTTGCAACAATAGATAGAGGGTTTTTTAAAAATAGAACAACAGTTTGTAGTAAGGACATCCATTTAGGTGGTTGTGATCAAGTCATTTTCCCAATAAAGGGGGCTCTCCCAATCCGTTCAAAGAAAGGCTTTCACCTTAACGATGTCGGGACTTTAATGCACCACTAGGGTACTGGAGGAGATTTTGGTTGCCACAATGAATTCACACCTGTCTATTATGAAATTAATCACAATAGAATTTTTTTTATATCGGTTTGGAAGGGCTTGGCTTTAGCCTGTTACCGGTTGGGCATCCATTCTCACCGGCTCTGCTAAAGCTCTCAGGAGGTAGCCACTCTAGAAGAATCACATGAATTTCTCTTACACCCAAGATCCATAAAGGCAAGGGGAGAGGATACGTTCATGTAGTTCTTAGGATTACAATCTAAAAAACACTTCAATCACGCAAGACAATGATTCATTTTAAGCACCAACCGAAGTGTGTTTTAACTACTAAAAAAAAATATAAGAATTTGTGAGAACACGCAAGGTCTTCAACAAACATCCTGAAATAAACTCATTAGTAGTTTGTAATGCCTTTCTTCATTTCAACATCCTGTAATAAACGCGTTAGAAGTTTATGATGGATTTTTCTTTATCTCAGCGTCCTGCAAACCACTGTTAAGCTGTTTCAAAAGATAAAATTAGAGAAACACAGATGTCAGAAAATAGCAGGTGGTTAGAAAACTGAGGCTATAAAATATCAAAATGAAAGCTCTGGTATGTAATTTTGCGTGATAAAGTATACTAAGTTGCGTGAAGAAGTGCAAAGAACCACGCGAAGAACTAGAAAGTTCGTGCAAGATGCTCAGAAAGTTCATGCAAGATTAGAATAGAGTTGTACAGAACTATGGACAGAATGTAAAAAAATGAAAAAAATGAAATGAAATAAGGCCAGAATAGAATGTACCTGCCCCACAGTGGGAACCAGAAATGTATGTGGTAAATTTAGCCTTGTTAATCAACCATACACTTCAACATAGTCCTTCTTCATCAAATACACACAAGACTAAATATGAGATTATTCATCCTATCTGCCTACACGATTTGACCTGTTGCCTTCTATCCAGATGGGGTTTTCAAAATAGCTCTCAGAACGAGAGTCTCACAACCATAGACCAATCTAGGAATGAAGGATGTTTCTCCATGAATGCAATACAATGCAAGATTAATCTAAGAATTGAAAGATGTAAGATAATCTAAGACATGATTTCAATGCAATTATTCTAGAAATTGAAACTGTTCTATTGCAAAAATGAGATTATTCTATATGAGATTATCAAGAAATGTGACAATAATTTAGTATTCTAACAATGCATCAAAATGAGTGGGGGTTTGAATGAGAGAATGAGAGTTCTTTTATAGACTCAGAGATGATCAGAATAGAAACTTTCCTCTTTGAAATAAAATAGATAGAAAAGCCAATTCAGAATAGAAAGCTTTATTTAAAAGAATACAATAAATTTTTTTCTCTCTGCTTTAACTGTTTTATTTTTTTGATTTAATTCTATTTTATTTGATTTTAATTATTTTCTTTCTCTTTACAGCACAATTAATTCAAAGATTCTATTTCTGAACAGAAGAAATTTTTTTGAGAGAATATTCAATTAATTAAATAAATATGACCTCATAGATAGGTTTTTCTCAATTATCTAAATAATTAAATTCAATTATTGAAATCAAGATATTTATTTAATAATTAAATATTATTTAATCCATTTTTCATGTGTCTTAGCTAAAGAGGGTGAATTTAATTTAATTAAAGTGCTAGGACTTTATAATTAAACTAATTCAATCATAAGGTTTGTTTAGCCAATTGGTATTTAGGAATTAAATATGATGTATGATTAATGCAAATTTAGGATTTTCTGCATTTGACACTCAAGTTGAGTAGAGTTAGTCAAAACTCAAAATTGCCTAGTACAATAGGACTTTGATTATTCAGAAGAATGACAAATGCAACAAAATTGGTTAGTGTTGCAAGATGCCAATTTTGGGGTGTTACAGTAGTCTCTTCCACCGGTGAGCTGTCTACCAGCATGACAGAGCCAGACATCAAGTACATTAGTCACAAAATAAAAATAATAAGAGTTTTGATGGTGAAAACCACTGTGTGGTGGTGTCAGAACCAAAAAAAGTAAAAATAAATGACATATCCAAAGGTGAAAACCTCTCCGAGGCACGTAAGGATGAGGTACTTTATCATCTCCCCAACTATTTTCAAGATAGATCTTCAGTGCTTATTGAACCAACACAAGCAGTCAATTTGGGTACGGAGGAGGCTCCACAAATAGTACACTTGTCTAAGTCCTTGTCACCAACAAAAAAATAAGCTTACACTGAGTTCTTATAGAAAAAGAAGATCAATTTTGCATGGACTTATTCAGATATGCCAAGGTTGGACATTAATCTTGTTAGAGTAATAGACCTTTTGGGTTATTAATTAAATCATTTTGATCTAATTACTAACTCACCTATTCACTCTAAGTTGCTTAAGCCAACCTTAGGGTTTCCTTTTTTAGGGTTTCGTGATTCCTTTTTAAGGAATCACCTCTTTGTATTGTATAACGGAGATATTGTTCATAATAGGTTATGATGTTTTTTCTTATGTGCTCATCCACCTTTGTCAAGTGAGTGTACCTTCCATGACATTTGCCTCATGTTGTGTGTCTAGAAGATCATTTCTTCTTCTTTGACACTGCCCTTTCTCCCGTGCTTGTACCTTCTTCCGCACTGGGTGTTCCTGATTCTTCTTCTTATAGTTGTTTCTGGAATTATATTTTAGTGTTCCTGTCACACCTCTCCCTATTTAGCATTATGGGGGGGTTCACCTATTGGTTCTATTGCCTCCTTGGTTCGGTTGAGTGATCTACGTATTCAATTTTTGTTCCTATGTACTAGGAAAATGCAGTGGCTAGGCACTTATGCATTTCGGTGAAATGGATCATCTACTATATAGACACTCATTCATTCCTACTTTTGGAGGTCACCTCTTCAATTGATCAGCTCTTTAGACTTTGTCTTCTCAACCTAGTCATGCACTATTTTAGTGAGGGTTCCAACAGTTACTTCTGACAGTGTTTGCAGCTTCATGCTTCAGAGATGCTATACATGCTCTTTCTTGTTCCTTTCTTTGGGACTTTTTTCCTAGATTGGAGGTTCTGTTTCCTTCATCTAGTTTATCTCTTTTTGGGGTAGCATTTTTCCCACTTGGTTTTCTCTATTTCCCCTCTTTATAGAGATTTCTTGTACTTGGGTACCTGATCAAGCCTTTGTTGTCGGGACCCATCTTTCTTTCTTTCTACAATTTTCTCCTAGGGTTTTGGTTCTCCCTAATATTATCTTAAAGGGGGGTTTTAGAGTAATAGACCTTTTGGGTTATTAATTAAATCATTTTGATCTAATTGCTAACTCACCTATTCACTCTAAGTTGCTTAAGACAACCTTAGGGTTTCCCTTTTTAGGGTTTCATGATTCATTTTTAAGGAATCACCTCTTTGTATTGTATAACAGAGATATTGTTCATAATAGATTATTTTTTTGCATGTGAACATGATGCCTCTAGCTTTTTGACCTCCATAGTTTTCTCTCTTTCTATTCTTTTGCTTCTTCCATGTGACAGGGTTATGCATGCAGGTGTTCTTGGGAGATTAGGATTTCTACCTAATCTAACAAATCTTATCATGCATCGCTTATCTATAGCTCCAAATGTCAAACCAGTTAAACAAAAATTGAGAAAGACGCATCCTCACATAGCTCTCCTAGTCAAAGCAGAATTAGAGAAACTCCTTGGTACAAAATTCATAAGAGCTATTGCCTATGTTGAATGGATATCAAACATTGTACCAATTTCCAAACATGACAAATCCATTCGAGTTTGCACAGATTTTAGAAATGTCAATAGAGCATGCCCAAAGGATGACTTTCCACTTCCCAATATAGACATGATAGTGGATATGACTGTGGGTTATGAGATTTATTCCTTGATAGATGGTTTTTTTGGGTACAATCAGATTAAGATAGCTCCTGAAGATCAAGAAAAGACTGCATTCACTTGTGCATGGGGTACCTATTATTGGAACGTTATGCCTGTTGGATTAAAAAATGTAGGAGCCACCTATCAACGAGCTATGACAACCATTTTTCATGACATGATGCATAAAAACATGGAAGATTGTGTGGATGACACCTTGGCAAAGTCTAAAGAAAGAGATACACACTTAGATGATTTAGAAGTCATTCTCGCTCGCATGGAACAATTTCAACTAAGGTTAAATCCTAAAAAATATGCATTTGGAGTCACCTTTGGAAAACTACCTGGATTCATCATTTCAGCAAGAGGAATAGAGGTAGACCCTGAGAAGGTCCAAGTAATTATAGATATGCCACCTCCTAGAAACATTATTCAAATGAGGAGTCTTCAAGGACATCTTCAATCTATAAGGAGATTCATTTCATAGTTGGTGGATAGAGCTCAATTCTTCAACAAGAACTAACACAAAGGAGTCAAATGTGTTTGGAATGAGGATTGCCAAAAGAGTATAGATCAAATCAAGAAGCACTTGGCAAATCCTCCCATTTTAATGCCTCCTATCCCAGGGAAACCACTTATTCTATACATTTCAGCCACAAAATCTTTCTTGGGGGCATTACTAGCTCAACTTGATGAAAATGGGAAAGAAATAGCAATATACTACATTAGCCGTACTCTTGTTTCATATGAGGTTAACTACACCAGCATTCAGAAAGCTTGCCTTGCTGTTGTGTTTTCTTCCCAAAAGTTATGACATTACATGCTTGCGTACACTATACACCTTATAGAAAAAATAGATCCACTCAAATATTTGCTAGGTAAAGCTGCCCTCACAGGTAGACTTGCTAAATGGATGATGATACTCTCAGAATTTGACATAGAGTACATTGAACATAAAGCAATCAAAGAAAAAGCCATAGCATATCAATTGGTTGATTTCCCAATACAAGATAATGCACCTATTCAATTTGACTTCCCAGATGAGCACCTCATGTATATGACTGAAAGAACATGGAAGATGTTCTTTGATGGATCCTTTATGCAAAATGGTTCAGGAGCTAGTGTTTTATTTGTTTCTCCTCTTGGGTACACAATTCCTAAGTCTTATAAGTTATTATACCCATGTACAAACAACATTGCTGAGTATGAAGCTTTAACAAATGGACTTAAGATGGCCATAGAATGGAGAATCACAGAGTTACACATCTATGGGGAGTCACAGCTTATAATCAACCAATTTAATGAGGAATATCAAACAAAACATGAGAAAATGGTACCTTACAAGAAAATGGTTGATTCCTTGAAACGATACTTCACATTTGTCACATTTTAGCAAATCCCTAGAGTAGAAAACAAAGCAGCTGATGCTATGGCTACACTTGCCTCACTCCTTTAGTTAGAGCAACATGAATCAAGATTTGAATTCCTAGTGAAAGAGATACATCACCCTATTTATAAATCTGAAGAAATCCATGTCATCTGTACCCTTGTGGGTCATGAGTCATCTTGTTATAGTGCCATTTACTCATATCTTCAAGATGGCATTATACCTAAAACCTTTAACCGATCTGAACACAGAAACCTTACCTAAAATGCCTCTCACCATTCCCTTATTGCTGGTGATTTGTATAGGAGGGGTCTAGATGGAACACTTCTTAGATTCTTAGAAAAGGAAGAATCTGACCAAGCGTTAGTTGACATCCATGAGGGCATCTGTGGGGGACATTCCAATGGTCTTTCCATGGCCGAAAGGTTTCTTAGGGTGGGGTACTATTAGCCTACAATGCAGATTGATGCAGTAGCTTTTGCAAAGTCATGTGAAAAGTGTCAAAAACATGGTAACCTGATACATTCTCCAGGCAGGGAGCTCATTCCTTCTATATCTCATTGGCCATTTCAGTGCTGGACCTTTGATCTTGTTGGGTAGATTCGACCCAACTCATCCAGTTGACACAGGTTTATTATCACTCCTACTAATTACTTCACTAAATGGGTAGAAGTTGTCCCACTTTCTGTTGCTTCAGGAAAGACAGTCTCTCTATTCATTATGAACCATATCATCTGTCGATATGGAGTGCCTTCTAAGATTATTACTAACAACAGAGGCCAGTTTAAAAATAAATACCTTAAACAACTCTGCAAGAAATTCAAGATTAAACAACATTGGTCCTCCATTTACTTCTCACAAGGAAATGGTCAAGCAGAGGCATCAAACAAAACCATTCTTAAAATCTTGCATAGAATAGTTTGTAAGAATGGTAGAGATTGGCACTTACAGATAAATCTGGCATTGTGGGCCTAGAGAACAAGTATTCATACTCCTACTGGGGCTACTCCTTTTTCCCTTGCATATGGTGCTGAAGCAGTGTTACCTTTGGAGGTTGAGATTCCTTCACTTAGAGTTTCCCTCAAAGGTCTAGTTACAGATGAAGACTATCGCGCCATGACTCTTCAAGAGTTAGAACTTCTAGATGAGAAACGTCAAGCATCATTTGACCATATGAGGGTTTATCAAAAGTGCATGTCCAAAGCCTTCAAAAAATAGGTTCTCCCTTGAGAATTTCAAGTAGGAGATCTTTTCCTATGTGAAAATCCCAAGAATCAACAACATAGAGATCAAAAGGGAAAATTTCAACCTAATTGGCTTGGACCTTACATCATTACAACAGCTTTTGGGATAGGTGCTTATTTACTGTCTACAATAGAGGGAGAGAAACTCCCTGATCTTATCAATGTCTTGCACTTGAAGAAGTTCTATCCATGATGCCCATTCTGTCTGGGGGCATCCTTTGTACATAATTATTGATCCTGAAAAAATCTTTAAAAAATGATATATTGTCAAAAATTCTAAAAATCAGAAAATGTCTTGAAAAAATGATCATCTTAGTGAAAACCTAGCAATAGGCTCTTTGATGTATCTCCAAAAAAATTATATATTCCAAAAATATAAAAAAATAAAAAATTAAAAAAATAAAAAAATAAAAAAGAAAAATTGCCTTGGTGAAAACCTAGAAACAGGCGCCTTCGTAGCAAAAATTCAAAAAAACTATAAAAAGTTCCTGAAAAAAAGAAAAAGAAAAAATGAAAAAATTGTAATAAAATTCAAGTGGTGAAAACTTGGAAATGGGCGCTACTTGAGACCTTTGCACCCCTATTTCTTAGCGTGTGTCCTCGACACTTAGCCTTTCTCCATCTTGCCTTGTCCTTGTTGCCTCGGTCTGGAATTGGTCTTTGTCTTTGTCTAAGGGGAATAACTATGTTAGCTTTGGTCTCTTGGATGCGTTAGTCTTTAGGACACCTCCAAAACAGTGTTTTTCAACACCACCCAAACTGTATTTTTCAATACAACCCCTGACATCGAGTGTTTTTCAACACTTATCAGTTTGGTCTTACCCAGTTTTGTCATGTGGTCTTGCCTACTTACAAGCATTCGATCCTTATCCTCAGAACTCAATATCAGTTAACACACTTAAATTTTTAAACACAACACTTAATGTTTGAGCTATGTCATGAGCTTTTCTTTGTGTGCTGACTATTATTGATTTTTGTTGAGTGTCCTTGTCTAATAAGTTTCTCCGTGATGCATAGCTAGAGGACTTGGGGCATGGGGCATGTTTTTATTTGCTTTATACTAATTGTTTTTGCACAACCATTCTTCTAGTCATCCTGGCCTCTATGCCTTGATGCAAACATGGTTTTGCTACATTAAATTGGGTAAGATAACATCGAAGTCATCTTGACCTTTATGTCTTTAATGCTTATGTTAGAATCTTTCCATATTCCAATCCGATATAAATCACATTCATATCTTCATAGTTGCGCTTGTGACTAGTGATGATTGTGTGATTTTTTGATGTCTGTTAATAATGGCCCAATGATGAAAATAAGTTCCTTAACATTCTCTAATGAATGATGAACACAAAGTCCTATGTTGCAGTTGCTCTATTGCAAGTACACCTTTGCATTTTCATGTAGCTTGCATTGTTAGACTTCATGTTAATTTTCATTTTTAGGCTTCATTATGAGTTTGAGAGGGTTTCCTTCATCTTTCTTGTGGACTTTTAATCAATTGTGATCACGTTCGGATCTTCATTTCCTTATCTTCTTTCGTGATCTTGATCAAAAATTTCTATCTTAAACAGTTGATTGATTTTGGGGCATTATTTTTCTTAAGGAAAATTCTTTTTCTTCTCTCCATTTCTTTCCACCTCTTCCAAACTTCTATCTTCCATTCGCTTTCACCCCACTTCTTTTCTTCTAATTCAACCTTCGGGCATAATATTTCATGCTTGATGATCTACCTTGGTTCTTTGATCCTTATATCTTTCATCTTACATCAAGAACCTTATCTTTATCTCGATTTGATCACATTTATCAATTTGTTGTTTCTCCTCTATCTCATTCCGATTTCGATCACGAGGGGGCAGTACCTATCAAACTTCAATCTTTAATTCAACTTTATCAATCATATCATTTGTTCCACTTGGGGCAAACTTGCTTGAGATTCTTATCTCAGACATGTTTATTACTTATTTACAACGGTGTTGACCTTGTCTTTTTTGTAATCAACTTATCTTTGTTCTGATGTCAATTACTTATTTACAACAATGTTGATGTCTGTGTTGTTTTGTAATCCCAAATCGATCTCACACTTCAATTGCATTCTTTGACTACATGTGTTCCTGGAATGATCACACATTAGTCAAAGAGGGGCAAATGTATGCACCCTAAAATGGTCATCTAGACTATGGGCCCCATTTATCATTTTATCAATTTATCAAAATTCTTGAATCAATGCTTTGCAACATTTTCAATTCAAATCAATTTCCTTGATCAAATCCTAATTAATTTAATTATTTCAATATTTCCTAAGGTTTGATCATTTTTTCAATAATATTATTTAATTA
>MU225013.1:0-50401 GCA_018584345.1 Thuja plicata | reverse complement strand
ATTTTATCTTATTTAATTAATATCTCTCTTTTAATTAAATAATCTTATCTTATTTAATTAAAAGAAAATTCCTCTTTTAAATAAATAAAATCCCCACTTAAAGCTCTCTTTTTGATTAAAAAAAAAAGGAAATAAATCAAATAAAAAATAAATAAAAATCCTCTTTTCTCTACATCTTCCTAAGTGGTGGGTTTTTTTGCCTCTTAATCATAGTCCTTTGATCTTGCCTTTTGAATCTTTAAAACACATGGATCAACCAAGATTTAATCTCCACCATTGCTTTATTTTCCTTTTTTTACCTCTTAATCTCCACCGTCCATTGCTCTTTATAAGGAAGCCTCTCCTCATTTGCATAATTATGATAATAAAAAAAACACACACATTCTTTAGTTTATTGTTATGCTGCAGGATTGGAGAGCAATTTTGGAGGAGAATTTGAGCACTTGAGCTTGGATATTGCAACTTCTCTCTTCTTATTTTCTTCTCTCATGCATTCATGGCAATTCATTTAGATTAATTTTGCATTCACATTTCCTTTCATAGAATAATCATGCATTGTTATCATATAGATTAATTCCATTATCATATAGACAAAATCATGCATTATCATATAGAATCTCTCATTTTATGGTGTACTTGTAGGGGCACAAACTAGGTCAATCTGAGGGCCTCCATCACACACCTTTGCACTCCATGAATAGAGAGCTATGAGTCACCATTTGAGACCTCATTCTTGAGTGATCTTGGATATAATGATTCATAGAAGTGTGACACATTTTTAGCACACAAATAGAAGTACTGGAAAGAAACCTATTGAGATTGTTCATGGCACACAACTGAGAGGTATATCAGATTTGAGAGATATTGTTGGAGAAGAGAAAAGAAGTCCTGAAGCAGAAGAATTTGTAGAATTTATGAAGACATTGCATGAAGATGTAAAACATAAGCTAGAGAAAAGTAATAAAAAATACAAAGATAGTGCAGATAGATCAAGAAGAAATAAAACATTTGAAGTTAGTGATGTATTTATGGTTCATCTAAAGAAAGGAATATTTCCTATTGGAACATATGGTAAACTTAAGATGAAGAAATTTGGTCCTTGCAAAATACTGAGAAGATTTGACTATGAAAATGCTTATGAGGTTGAATTACCTGATGACATGGATATATCACATATATTCAATATTTCAGACTTGTATGAATATCATGAACCTAGTGAAGAAGTGACTATATCAAGTGATTATCCTAAGAAACAAATAGAAGAAGTTGAAAAGATTTTGAAACAAAAAATTGGCAGAAGCATGAGAGGAAAAGTATACATGGAATATTTGGTGAAGTGGAAGAATAGACCAATTGAGGACTCATCATGGATTTCTCAATCCAATTTGGATTCATTTAAGGTTGGACCCAGTAAATTATTTGGAGAATCATTTCTTGTAACCCTAGCTGTGTGATACAGGAGCATCTTGAGTCATTGGAAATCCTGCACAACCAAAAAGATGTTTGTTTTTAGTTCTTTAATTTGTTCTTTGTCGCTCAGGTTTTGTTTCTCAGGCATGCTTGTCTCTTCTGTTCAGGCATTTTTATTGATGAATTTCAGTGATGCTTTACTAATGGATTTTGGTGATGCTTTACCAATGGATTTTGGTTATGCTTTACCGATGGATTTCGGTTATGCCTTACCGACAAGTTGCTAATTTTCGATAACCATCTACCTGAGACTGTTATTTTGGGAGTTGGATCTTTGGCCGACTTCTTCAGTTAATTCTGATGGTTTAAATTATTTGGGGTCTCTCATTGGGATCTGTGGGGACCTAAATTTGGGTCTCACTTATGGATTTGAGCGCTAAATTCTCTGGTGGACTCTTGTGTATGTTCTTAGTTTTCAGGATGATTGGAGAAAGGAGGAAATGTTTAGATTTTGAGATCAAATTTTGTGATCTCTGTTGTATGAAGATATTATTGTAATTCACTGAATATATGGCCAAAAATGGGAAGGCCTTACAGCCCGACATGTAATGATTTTGATCAAGTTAATATAAAGGATCTCTGTGTTTTCTTCTCTCACTCTGTTGTTTGGCTTCTGCATTGTGTTTGCAATCTAGTTTGGTAGTTGGGAGTGCCCTTGGCCCCTCCTACTCACCCTCCTTGCATCAATGTTTCATGTTACTTCTAAGGGGAGCGTACTTCCTTTAAGAATATATCAATGGGTTTCAAACTTATTTATGAATCTAATGATTTGATATTTGAGTTGCAGAGAGCAAGGTGTAAGGCATCTTGTTTGGGTTTTAGTTAATTTTTGAATCTGGTATAGTCTGAGATACATTATTATTGACTTTGTAACCTAGGATTTAGCACTAGTCTGGGTTAGGGTTTCTTGTCAATCTTAAAAGTAAACCAAATCTTTATTTTACAGTTTGTCTTTGTATGAATATCAAATATCTGTGTTCAAGAAACTAATCCACTAGAAGATTTACTCTAAATTAGTAAGTCACAAGAGGTACACCCACCTGAGTCTATGGATCTCAATGTGAAGGAGGATTTAATCCTTGTTAGTTAGTCTATAGAATCAGGAGTTGGGAGTCATAGAGTCAAGCATTGATGCTTCATTTGGATTCTGTAAAAAAAATTGATAACACCCCACCTAGGAGTCCTTGGACATGAGGATCAAACAAGAGATAACATAAAAGAATTTTAAAAGATAAAGATAACCAACATAAAAATTTATCACAAGAAAAAGACTAGAAACACAACCAAAGATTCCTAAGCATGAACCACCACCACAATTCATTTACCGACTACATGATTAACATAAAAGGTTCATCCAAATTACTATGTTACTCCATAACCATATATTTTTAAGCTCAAAGTACAATTCCTACCATGGTTAAATCATGAAAGTTCATTTACCAAATTAATTTACAAGGACAACCACAGATTACATTTGTCGACATAAAAACATTTGATAATCCAACTTTTCTAATAGGAGAAGGTGTATCGCTAAAAAATGTGTCTAGAAAACCTACTGGCATATTTTGTCCGAGGACAAAAATTCCCTCTACACATGGTACAAGTAACTCTAGTAAGAATTCATACGAGTATCCATAGGAAGTTGTACGAGAACTGGAAAATTTCAATACGATCAGTAGGAAACTCTTACGAGACCATAATAAGTTCCATACAAGAACCTATAGTAAATTGTATGAGAGCTTATAGCTACTCATACAAGAAGCTTCATCTTCGACCCAAAGATAAAAGTTAAGAAATTTTAAGCTAAAAACATGAAGTAAACTCCACACCAGGTAGTGTCGGGAGCGAACGAATCAAGGAGGTAAACATTCAATTTCCCCAAAAGTATAAATATAACATAACTGAAGGAAGTCTAGATTGCATAAAATCATATTAATATAATCCAAATCAAAAAAATGAGAGTACACATCAAGTACATATACATGGCCATAAAGTAACTGCATAAATCAATAAAAGTAACCTGAAGAAGTAAATGACCAAAAAGCTCCAATCTATTGTATTGTGGTGACTAATCAGGAAAGTGATTTACCTTTCTATAAGGCATGGGGTTCGGGGTGAAATATTTTTTTGATTCTTATTTTGGCCTTTTGTTTTACTGACATGTTCTAACCCTAAAGCGGCATAAAGTTTGTATAAATTGGCTTAGGGTTAGGGTTTCATTATTAGGTTCTATATTTTACGGTGATATTGAGCTATAAGGGATCTATGAATTGTGATCTGATTGTAATCACTGGATAAGAATAATATTTGACTTTTCTATTTGGTGGACGTAGCCCAGGGATTGGGTGAACCACGTTAAATATTTGTGTCTTGTGTTCTCTTCTAGTTTGGTTTATTATTCTTTGTTATTGGTTATATTTTTGCATGTAATTGTTATTTCTGCCTTGTTAATCCTAACACAATCCTATAGCTAGAGGAAGACCAACTCTGTACTCTGATCCCCAGTAGTGGTATTGGATTGCAGTTCCACCCAACCATGTGGAACCCGTAGTCCCACCTTATTGTGCTTGTGTTCCCCGTAGTATAACCGAGTCATGAAAATGCATAAAAAATAGAGGGGAACACTAGTTCTCAACCCCCAAGCACTTAGAAATAAAAATAATCAACTAAAAGGGAGAGAAATAATAAAAATGAGGAAGCTCTACCTCACACGGCTGGTAAAAACCAAGAAAGGAAAGAAAATTGAGAGGATCCCGCCAAATTTAAAAATGGCTCCACAAGAATGGAAGAAATAGTGGCACAATTCCAACGAGCCGCTACCTAAAACAATCTAGAAAGTGGATCGATCACAACGAACACAAACCAAATTCCTCCCAAGAGGTTTTGGAGAAAAAACTACAAAAATCCCAAATTAAAAAATGAAAAAGTGAAGTTCAAAAACTCACTTTTGCCTAATATAAGCACTTTTATAAAAGTGACTTATAAATTAGAATATTAAGCCACTTAATAGAGTAATAGGCCATTTTCCCAAATTAATTTAAACAATTCCAGGCATTTGGAATTCAACTATGAAAAATTAGCTGAAAAATAATTGAAATAAAATAAATCATTAAAATTCCCCAAAATAACTTCCATGATAATTGTGAAACTCTAAATGTGTAGACATGCTCACTAGTCAATTTATATAATGCATTATGAATTTGGATTTACCACAATAATCGGAGGGATAATTATAATAATAATATTATAGATATGTCACCCATACAGGGAGGACATTGGCTCAACATGAACGTTCAAGGTCACTATCTCCTGGTATCACTGTCAAGGATATAGGTACACACTTGAATACTATACTTAGGATGAATGTACCTAGTACCTATTCAATAAACATTAAAACATCAAGTGTAGCTGCTCAATCATATAAATAGTCAAAGCACAAACAAACATATAATCACATTGAAGGAGAACAAGACATCATGTAGATCTCGCAAGAAAGTGACTATGACTTTGTCTCACTTCCTACTAGCACCAATGGGAAAAATGCATAGAAGTGGTGTAGTAAAATAATATACAACATGTAATCATATAATAATGCATTAAATTAAAACATCTAAATAATCATTTTCAGCTATTTGAGAATATATCTATTGAAGGTAAAAGACAAATATCCACAACAGAAATGCACCATAACAAGAAGTCCAATTACCTCCATCGAATACAAATATAATTCTCGGTCCAAATCTGAATACAAAGAAAACCAGACATCATCATGAACATAGGATCGTAATATTATTAGCAATATAGTCTAACATTTTAAAAAATAAATGATACACATAACAGAAATAGGGTAGGGTAATTAATTACCTCACTCAATGCAACCACTAAACCAATCACACGATTAATCATGGAATAACAACATCATGGTATAATATGATAACTTCTGATCCAGATAGGATCTCAACAAGGTAATCAATCATAGTTAGGTAACCACTAGCACAAACCTAAGTGAAACCATCAACTAGCATCACAAGCCAAATAGGCAGATAACAATCATAGCCACAATAATAGTCTTGGATTGACCACGAGAATAACTGAACTGGGTGCATCTCACAATGCCAACATAACATCATCACAAAGGAATAATCATAAAAACATAATAATTCCTCAAAACTTAGAATAAAAGTCTCAAAAGACTTAGCATCATCAATAGTTATACAACCCACATAAAGACATAAACAAGATGTTGATGCAATAACATAGATAAGATGATCTCGAAGCTACAACCTCTCATGGGTCCAATATGATCATTAAATACACACACATAAAACCATCAAACCCACAACCACCAGGACGTTATGCAAAATGCAAATGGGAGAGGCACTACAAACTTTACCCATATGCAATATTTTCAAAATCTATCAAATTTTGAAGCCCCAAATGTACGCACACACGTGAGAAATTATCTTTAAACCAATAGAACAAATCTTTACAATCATTCATCACAACAAGATGAGACAATAATGATAAACTCCAAACTAATTGATCACAAATATATTCACAATAAAATAAAGTTGGTGCTCTGAAATAAATGAACAAGCATGCACATATTCATCAATTTTGCATAAATAGTAGAAGAATCACACCATAAATGAAGCACCAACAACATATAGCTTTATTGCATAAAAACTATGACCTTAATTACTTCTTTGTAATGAAATATATAGTGCTTCAACTTTGAAAAATAAAAACTCGTAGCTAGGGTTTCATCTACACAAAACATGGCGTAATAAATTTAAATCTAAAGTTTAACAATGCAAAACTACTTCTAAACTAAATATTAATAATTTTACATGGATTCTCATCCATGTTCACATAAAATACATACAAAAGCATATTGGAATCAACCCCTAAAATGTAGAAGATTGAACTGCAGTTCTACTGTTTCTTCTCTTTTTTTGTATGTGGTTTGATCTTAACTTTGATATTCACGCTCAAAGTGAAAGGATCTAGTTGCTCTTCTAATTTGTAACTAATAGAAGACCCATTGACTTGCAAAAACAACCTCCAACTTGCATGCAATCTGCCTAGAAAATGATTCTATATGAAAAAAACAACTGAAAAATGTGTGCCTAGGAATTTTGGGGTTGTGGACCTCCGAAAAATGTAATATTGAAAATTGACTAAGTCTAGAAATTCGATGACCCCATATTTTTGGGGTTGTCGACCTCCAAAAAATGTAACATTGAAAAATGACTAAGTCTAAAAATTTGATGACCCTGGATTTTTGGGGTTGTCAACCTCCAAAAAGTGCATGAATGGAAATTGGATAAGTATCAAAAAATGACCAAGTATCCAATGACCTTAATTTTTCTAGAAGAATGTTTGGGTAAGCTTTCAAAAGTCTCTCTATGATTTCCTGGACTTCATCAAAATTGTGCAACTCTATGGATTTCAAATGCTTTTTCCATCTTTCTCAGAATGAGGTGATCTTTAAACCAAACACTCAAGGACTACATGCTCCATTATGTAATATATGTCCTCTTTGAAGTAAAATAACTATTGCAAATATTCTTGTGTGTTTACCCCGGCCACAATTCTGACAAACTGTTGGACAATGTTCCTTTTGGAATATAACTTTTGTTTATCATCATCTTCATACAATTCCAACTGAATTCCCTCAAATAATTTCTTTGTCTCCTCTACCCACAACATAACGTCCTTACTCCTCTTTTCAATATTTTCCAAGATTTTGAAATAGCCATTAATAATAGCACTAATGGAAATGACCCACTCATCAAAATTATCCAACTCTACACCATCATATAATTTCACCAATACTTGAAAGCATTTATTTCTTATTACCTTCAAATCTTGGAGTGCTCGTTGCCATTGTTTGATTTTATCATCAATTCATTTATCTCCTTCCATCAGGTTAATGAGTCATGTCACTTCAATGAGGATTATTCTGGATTGCTTCAAAACAATACGAATGGTCTCAAATCCAAAATTCTCAAATTTAGACCTCCAATCTATAGATGAGTTTACAAAAGGATTTGAAGATTCTGGCAGTGTTCTCTTCTCAAGTGCTTCTTGTAATGCAAATTTTGGATAATCTTGGTCAATAGGACCAACTATATTGGTTACATAGTCCTTCAAAGTTGGAACCTATTTTTCGAGACCCTGAATTTTAGTCTCTTCTTCGTCTAAATACTTAAAAAACTTCTGCAACCCTAAAGTGGCTAGTGCCTTACCACCTTCATGAATGGATTCTCCTAAATCAATCTCCTCCATTATATAGTGCTCTGGAGGTACCTATTTAATTCTCTTAATAGGACAAGGTACTTCCACCTAAGCCTTCCATCGACCACTATTATCATGTGTCACGTATGAAATTCTTTGAGAAATTTGGCTAGATTCTCCCATGTGGGAGGTCTTCCCTAATGTAGTCATATCAACATCCTCTTCTTCAACATATGTTCTTTTTCAAGGTTGAATTTCTTTTTCCAGCCAAGTTGTCTTAATAGAGGTTTTTAATGGCTCATATGGTGTTATATTTAGAATGGACGTCCCTCCATGATCCCTTTCATCCTCTTCTTCTTCTCCATATTCCCCTCTTTCCAAAGCCTCTCTTATCTCTGAATTCTCTGGGGTCTCCCTCTTTCTTCTTCTTCACATTCAACATGATGTTGTTCATACTCTAGAGTTCTATCTCTTCCTAGATATGATGAAGGAACCTGTTGTTTTTCTACCTATTCCTATTACTTTACCACCTATATCCCTAGGATTTTTCTCTTTCTCAAACTCAAAATATAAACTAGTTAACACTTCTTCCCATAATCCAGTTGTTGGTTTCTATTTCTTCTTTAGGGGCACTCATTCTTCAAACACCTATTAAGTTGATAGAGGTAGAGGAGTTAAAATTTGCAGCTCTTTAGTAGCCAATACTGAGTCATCACCCCTGGGTTCCTTATTTGTTGGGTTGGTACCAATTTCTCCTTCCTTGAGCTTTGTTACTTGCTTTCCTATTTTATCTCCTTGCTCATCCACCCTTATATTATTTTCTCTCAGGTTCTTCTTCGAAGGATGGGTGAATAGGTATTTGTATCTATATTTTTTTATCAAACACTTGGGATCCACTTATCTCCTCCTCCTAAATTCCACCTATTTGTGTTGGAGGGGTAGTAGCTTTCGCTCATTCTTGTTCTTAAGAGGTTGCCTATACTATTGCCACTGTGGGATCAGAATTGGAATTGATAAATTGAATAGGAGGGTTGAAGAATATGGATATTTACTCAAATTTTGATTACTCAAATTCATTTTATCCTAATTTACCCTTGGTTCCATTCTCAACTTATGTGCTTTCTCCTAAGTCAATTGTCTCCTTCTACACTTGAGGTTGAGAAAGCTCAACTCATTCTATTCTTTTGGCAACTGTAGTAGCCTATCAAGTTGTTCTAACCAAGGGGACAACTTCCTCAGATACATGTTCTTCTTCAGGAAATTTCCTTAACATAGGTGATATTGAAGCCCTCTTTCTCTTTTAAACCTTCTCTTTAATTATTGCTTCTACGCCTTTGGGCTTCTAGATCGTGAAAGAAATAAACTTCCATTGACTTGATGTGGAGGGTTCCTCAAGTGTCTGAGATGGAGTATTCAATTTTTTGTAATAGGAGGTGCATTATCATATTTAATTCTCCCCTTCTCCACCCTCTTTTCTGTAGAACCATAAGTAGTGGTCATTGCATGTATGTGGACTGTCTCTGGTCGTATAGGAGCTTCTTCTTCTTAAAATGTCACAATATTCACTTTCTTACCCTTCCATTTATCCACCATAGAAGGTGGGTCTAGCTGAGGCTTCATGGGGACTGGATCCAACTTGAAAGGCTTAGTTATCCATTTTTTGTTAACTCATTCACGTGTTGAGCCTTGAATTTTATAGTATCATTCTCATCCCTGCCAACCTTCACATTCAAAATGAGTTGAGTATTGTTGGAATAATGGAATGGTGTGTACTAAGAGGGGAAGGGTGAATCAGTACCCTTAAAAATTTTATCACTTTAGCCCTTAGTAATATTTTCTTGCATTACCGACCATATTGCTTTTCTACCTTATGCATGCAATATTAAAACATAAATGTAATTTCATGTAATCATTCATAGAAACATTCATGAAAATTAGTTACACATGACACAAGAATTGGTAATGCTCAAAACCCCTATTAGAAGGTAAAAATTGTGGTGGGGATGAAACCCACAAAGCTTCACTATCTGCAGAATGGAAGGTGCCAGTTAAGGCTATAAGTGTGATCACTTCTGATGATCTTACCCTGTTAGGAGTAATATTTTATACTGGTTAGGTCTACTTGGTTAAGATATTTTAACAACACTATTAAGTGTGCACTCAGTTAAGAGATTTACAATAAGACTATTAAGTCCACCATCTTAAAGGATTTATTCTATTTTCTACAATTGTTAGAGAGTAATCAAAAATACTTATGAATTGATGGCATGCAATATTGAATTGTTGATTACATATCCTTTAAGTTCACATAATGTATGTATCACCTATAGTGATGGATAATACCTCTGATCTTATCAGTAGCCTTGAATCTTAGTTCTTCATAATTGAATTCTTTCTTTTGTGTCCTTCTACATGAAACTCTCTGTCTGATCCATAGATGTCTATTGCGGCTACAAATCATCTCATTCTTGATTGATTATACATCTATATATATAAAGGTTTTGACCTAATTAGGTTTCACACTTTAAAAGAAAAACTCTATCATCAAAGGTTTACAAATTGACCTTGATCTCCTAGTTTTCATGTTTACAATCAGTTAGACTAATTAAAACAATTACATGTGTATTACTTGATCCTCAAGAAATGGTTTTATAGCTAAGCATAAATCTATTTATAAAACTGAAATGCTTTATCTGACGTGTATCTCAAATCCAATTTTCTTAGGAATAAAACTGTCTCTTGGTAGACTAGTGCTTGGTGATGTCTCTATAGACATACTTCTCTCAAGTTACTCTATGAACTGTCTATCGGTGATAGTGCTATTGGTGTTCATTGATTTCAGTAATCACTGTACGTGTCTCTTTCGGTGACCATTGCACTTGTCTTTTTTGGTGACCTCTGTGCTTGATTTTATCTGTCACTCAGAGATTATGTAACCGATAGTACAAAAACTATTTCCTTGTATACTAATGATAAATTATGATCATCAATCTCCCCCTTTGGCATTAGTATTAAAAACTGATATGTGCAATTAACTAATGTGTGCAGTATATACGCCAAGTGTTTTCTTTGTCAATGAATCCCCCTATGTGCATGCCTTGGTACAGTGTATGTACATGTGTTCCTTTGTAAGGTAACTAAATTTTCCCCTTTTTGAATTTTCCCCTTTTTTCATTTTCCCTCTTTGGATTTTCTACCTTGTGTACATTCATTTTCCCCCTTTTTTGAAAATAATGACAAAGATGTAGTACTTATAGCTTGTCAAATATGTGAGCATGGGATTTTTGAATGTCTTCCATCTTCTTCTCCCATTTCTCCTTGAGGTGTTCCAGGTTCATGTGCTCCAAAGTGATTCTGGTGTGCATGTCATATATACTCTTGATGACTGACATTTCTGGGGTGGCAATCAATGTTTTTGCCGAAGTCATGTGTTGTTGTAGCAATGTGAGATTTGGTAGTAATAGAGCTTGGAGCTCAGTTAATTCATCTATGATTTTGATTTTAGCCTTTTGTATCTCTAGTCTCAACCATTTTGATTATATAATCTTCTCATAATGCAATAGGAATGCATTTTCCTCAGTTGTGAGACTTTGTGCACTAGCCTTAAGATCTTCGTCTATCTTCGCTATCTTTTCACTATGCTCTTTAGTGAAGTGCTCTAGTGTGCATAAATTTTGAACTAAGGTAACCACTTCTAAAATAAGAGGTTCCAATGAATTTACCAGTTCAGAAAGTTTTACCTTGTTCTCTGCCACTTCTTGGCTGATTTTCTCAGTGAGCATATATTGGTACTTCTCTTCTGCTCATTCTTTTATGGCCTTCTTGGCATCCACATTCTGATTGGTTATTTCCTCAGTTAGAGCTAAGAGTTAATCAAGTATTGGTGCATTTTGATTAATTTCTATGTCATGTACTATTTGCAGTAGCATTTCCTTTGTTATTTCCAGTACCTATGTGTTCTTGTGCTCCTTTTTGAGCTTGTCATGTATTGCCTTTCTTTTGCAGAGTTCTCCATACTTGGTCAAGGACTCAAGATCCAGTGTCCTTGGATCACAATCGGGTATATCTATAAATTTCATCAAGTGTGACCAGAGCTTTACTCTTCTTCTTCTTCTTTGGTATGGTGCTAGAAGCAGGGGTAGGTAGAACTATAGCAAGTTCTTTCTCTGTTTCTTTTGATTTGGGTGAATGTGTGGGAGCTGTGTTTCCTTTTGTATGCTTCCTGGTATTGACTTATTGGTCAGTAGTAGACGCCTCTACATCAAACTTTTATTTATCTATAGATTTTTTTGACTCTTCATTTTCCTTGGCATCACTCTTTTTATCCTCTCCACTTATTTCTTTCTGCTCTTCATTTGTATCTTTTCGTTACCCATGTTCATCACCTTTATCCTCTGGTATGTTTGCATCAGGCTCAGGTGTCTTTTCCTTTTCTTTAGTAATTATATTGATAGCTTGTATCAGTAGAGGTATGTGACCTGGTACATTTACCTATTCAAAATCCATTGTATCTATTTCCTTTTCTTTCTCAGTGACATTATTTACATCTTCATCATTCTTGGGATCATTGTCAGAATCAATATTAGTTATATCTTTTATGGTGATCTCTTTTGTATCCCCTAATGATTATAATATCTGAGGTAAATCATCCATGGCCTTACTCACCTTTGTTGTCAAATCAACTAGATTGATGTCCTCGATGTCATTGATGAAAATGTTTTATGGGCTTGATGTGGCCTCCTTCTCTTCATAATGAGGTGTCTTGGTAAGAGCCAGTACCTTCTTGGGGGCATTGAACATTTCATTCCAAATCTCATTTCTTTCTTTGTCAAGGTCTTCTAACCTTCCCTCTAGTAGTTTGTAAGCTCTCATCTTTTCTGAGAATTTCTTTGCATGCTCCTTCATTGTTTCATAAATTTCTTCAATTGTTGACTCGGGTGGCATGAGTGTAACTAGGGATCTTTCCCTTATCTTTTTTTAATGTGCAGGGCATATGTCCATCTTGCTAATATTTTATCATTAAGCTCTTGTGGCATTTTCTTGTTGAATTGTATTGGTGCATACTTGTATACAATCATTGCCTTAATTATGGCTTCTTCTATCTTATTCTGATCTCCAGGAGACAAGGTTAGTCATTGTAAAATCTTTCGGTGTGATATACTCCCAGTGTTGATGATTGACTTTGCAACTTCATAAACTATCTTAGGAACTTTGAGCTTTTCAGTTTGAAGTCCTTGATCTCTCTCATCTTGTTCAGTGTCATCCTTGTCCTCTTTTCCTTTGATATATCTCCTTCTTTGCCTCAGTGTTGATTTCCCGGTTTGAGGCTTTCTTTTCTGGTAAGTCCTCACAACACCTTTCTTTATAGGTGATGAGTCTAGCTCTTTTGTAGTCTTACTCCTTGTTCTTGATGTAGTTATTACATTTACAACCTTTGCTTTCTTGACTGGTGGTGCATTAGATTTAGTAGACTCAGTGTCAATTATCTCTTTGCCTTCACCGACAAGTGACTGTCCCTCATTGACGTCTTGTTCTGATTCTTCATCATTTACTGACAATTTATTCTCAAGTATTTTTACCATCTTTGTTTTCTTTTGGTCTATCTTCTTCATTACTAATCCATTCTTGATTCTAAACTTGGCTTCCTCATATGTGCCAAATCTACTCAATGATTTGTCCACTGGTTCATTTAGTAAGGCTTCAATAGCCTCTGTATCCTAATCAATGTTTATCTCATAGTCCAGTGGTGGTAACCATGATGTTCTTGGTAGTGCAAGTTTGATTAGATTTGTGTCGGTGTCCACCATAAAACATATCTCATCCTTATATTTCTCTACTAGTTGAGCAGGAATTCTCATCCTTTTCTCCATCCTAGTATTAAATGTGGAAAAGTAGCCATCCATTAATAGTGTGAAGTTATCTCCTAATGACTTAATGAAGTCATTTATCTATGGATTAATGGGTCATTTTGTGTCCCAAGTGACATTACCAATAGAAGGAAATAAGTTCTGAAAATAGAAGATTATGCACATAAGGAGGGAACCAAACTTACATGTATTAGATCTACAAGATCTAATTGTTCTCATATTTTCTTCCATTTACTTTAGTAGCATCTCGGATATGTCCAATTGTAGTCCGTTCTACATAATTTTATATGCAGTATCAACTGCTCCACATGCTATGTTGTTCATTCTACTAGCTTGGAATATTTTATATCCAACCACATATGCACTGAATTTCATCTCGGGGTCGGTGATTGAATTAACCTTCAAACCTCTACCATCCCACTTAGCTTTAGTGAGTTTCTCAAATTCTTCTCATTTCAGGTGCTTTAGGGCCTTAGCCTTCTTGGTTATGGGGTAACATGTCACTGCATGGATCACATCCCTTGTGTTCAGTTTTGGTTCATCCAACCATATTTTCCTATCATGTACTCGGCTGAGTACTATGTGAATCCACTCAATTTTGGACTCTATCAGGAATAGTAGGGCATTGGTTAACCCTTTCACCTCAATGTGTTTGTGTTCATCTTTCATTTCTCCATTCTGGCATAGCTTCTTGTAATCTTATTAAATCTCAAGATTTCCAATCTCTACAACCTTGCAATGGATGTATGATCGGACGTCTTCAATTAGAAAAACCCTAGGTGGTTTACTCCAGAATGCTCCTTGGTCATCAGATTGAGAAGAAACCTCAGGATATAATTTGTAGTTGGGCTCTTCACAGGTAGAGTTCTTAATTAGGTTGATCTTCTTGTCCTTCGCATTCTTGATCTTTGCAATTGGCGAGGTAGTTTGCATTGTTCGTGAAATATTTAGGGCTTTTTCACAAATGAATTATGAGCTTGGTAAGTCTTGTTACTTATGTGATCTCTGTAGTGGATGGTTTTAAATATGTTGAAGTAGCCTTTCAATCTATTGTGAATCAATCTGCAAACTTGTCGCTCTTCTTTGCTCTATTGTTTTCACTCTATCGCTTGGTGACTGAATGAGCTCTTTATTGCCCTATTTATAGAAAATAACCTAAGTGGTGTATTTAATACCTCAGTTACCACTTGGTCAATGAAACAAAAATGCTTGGGTATTATACCAAATTCTTCATCCTCGGTGAGTATACAACGCTTGGGGGTAAGTTACAACTTAGTTGTACTTTTCACATGTTCACTGATGTTGCTCGGTATGTACCAAACACTTGATTGTCTTTCTTATGATTATCGATGATGCTCACTTTACATTAATAACTTGTTTGTTTTTCATATGTACACCAATGATGCTCGGTGTGTATTGACCGACAAGACTGGATTCACAAAATCATAACAAGTAATACCATAGTGCAGCTCCATTCATGCTAATTTGCAATATAAAATATAGCTTTGTATAGTGCAGTTCCATACTTATTTTTATTTCTTAGGAGGGGGTGGTGGAATCACCTAATCTATTGGATGATGTGTCACCAACTATGGTGCTTGGTCCAACATTTTCATTGTTTGTAGATTTCCTCCACATTTGATTTCTCATTCTCCTTATATCTTCAATGGTATTGCCATTAGAAAAAGTGCTTGACTCTGTCACTCAGTCTCTAACTTCTTTTCTTATATGACCAACCTTGTGACAGTGTAAGCATGTCATTCCAGAGTTAGTCTAGTTCCTTAATCTTTGTATCTGTTTCCTCATGCAGTTTGCAGCTATGTGTCCATATCTACCATATTTTGTGCAATTTACCCATGTTTTGTAATCCCAAACATATCAATTACCGACTCTTCTCGGTTTATAAGCATTTTCTTGTTCTTTTGGTTTCCATATGTTCTTTTTTCTTTTTCCTACATTCATGAGATGTGTGGCCATGCATTTTTCAAGTAGAAAAATATTTTTCCATGTAGGATTCCTTCTTTGGTGGGTTTACCTTAGATCTGCATTCATGTTCTTTGTGTCCATGCTTGTTATAGTTATGACAAATACCTATGGATGTAGAAGTAGATTTAGGAATACCTTTAGCTTTTCTCCTACAAATATTTGATGTGTGGCCTGGTTTTCCACAATAATTGCATTACTGCTTCTTTTCTCTTAAATTTGTGTAGACATCTTTGTGATCAGCTCATTTTGATGATTCTCAATGCTCAATATACCCTAGGCTAGTATTTTTGTTGAGTCTTCTTTGTCCATTCATAAAATCATCCATTCTTTTTGTACTTTCTTAAGCTTTCTTAATCATATCATTGTGTTGTTGTTGAATCCTTGCTTCATGCTTTAGTTTCTCATTTTCTTCTCTTAGTTTAGCAATAGCTTCCAATTTCCCATTGAGTTCTATGTTCAATCAATTGGCCTCATGAATCATGAGAACTATTTGATTGGTGATTTCAATTTGATGTTCAGTAAGTCTTTGTATTTTTGTTTCTCTCTCTTGCAACTTCTCAGTGATCTTCCTCCTGTCATCAATAGCTAATGTTCTTTCTTGTTCAGCTTGTCTAGCATTATTTATAACATCAATCATTCTTACCATCTATGTCTCTTGACCGATTTGCAGTACCTTTACTTGTTTTGTTAGATATTGATTGATCTCATTAAGACTTGTAATGCTTCCTTCAAATGTGTTAGATGTATTGCTATATGTAGATCTTGATGACTCAAAAAAATTAGGTATCTCTTCTTCATGATAGTCAGTTTCATTGTAGCGAGATGGCATGAATTTTCTTTCATCCAATAGTTCTCTCATCTTGATTCTTTCTTCTTTGTATTTCTCATAGAAGATATGTATCTACAACTTCTGATTCTCAATATTATTATTAAGCTTATATCTTTCCATTGTATGATCTTTTCTCTCAAATGATTTAAACTTTTCCAAATTAGAGATCTATCTCTGATACCAATTATTGGAATAATGGAATGGTGTGTACTGAGAGGGGAGGGGTGAATCAATACCCTTAAAATTTTTATCTCTTTAGCCCTTAGTAATCTTTTCTTGCATTACCAACCATATTTATTTTCTACCTTATGAATGTAATATTAAAATATAAATATAATTGCATGTAAACATTCATGAAAAGTAGTTACACACGACACAATAATTGGTAATGCAAAAAACCCCTGTTAGAAAGTAAAAAATACTGTGGGGATGAAACCCACAAAGATTTACTATCTAAAAAATGGAAGGTGTCAGTTAAGGCTACAAGTGTGATCACTTCTGATGATCTTACCTTGTTAGGAGTAACATTTTAGACTGGTAAGGTCTACTCGGTTAAGAGATTTTAACAACATTGTTAAGTGTGGACTCGGTTAAGAGATTTACAATAAGACTGTTAAGTCGACCTTCTTAAAGGATTTCTTCTATTTGCTACAATTTTTAGAGAGTAGTCAAAAATACTTATGACCTGATGGTATGCAATCTTGAATTTCTTATTATAGATCAGTTAAGGTCACATAATGTATGTATCATGTATAGTGATGGATAATACCTTTGTTCTTCTCGCTAGCCTTGAATCTTAGTTATTCATAACTAAATTATTTCTTTTGTGTCCTTCTGCATGAAACTCTATGTCTGATCCATAGATGTCTGTTGTGGCTACAAATCATCTCATTCTTGATTGATTATACATCTATATATACAAAGGTTTTGACCTAATTATGTTTCACGGTTTACAAAAAAAACTCTATGATCAAAGGTTTACAACTTGACAGTGATCTCCTAGTTTGCATGTTTACAATCAGTTAGAATGATTAAAATAATTACATATGCTTTAGTTGATCCTCAAGAAATGGTTTTATAGCTAAGCATAAAGATATTTATAAAACTGAAGTGCTTTATCTGACATGTATCTCAAATCCACTTTTATCAGGAATAAAACTATCTCTCGATAGACTGGTGCTCAGTGATGTCTCTCTAGACATATTGCCCTTGGGTTACTCTGTGAACTATCTGTCGGTTTTACTCTTTGAATTGTCTTTTGGTTATAGTGCTATTAGTGTTCACTAGTTTTGGTAATCACTGTTCTGGTCTGTTTCAGTGACCATTGCACTTTTCTGTTCCAGTGACCTCTGTGCTTGACTATTTGTTGTCACTCGGTGATTATATAATCGACAGTCCAAAAATTTATTCATTGTATACTATTGATAAATTATGATCATCAGAGTATATACCTTATCTTTATTATATAATGGATCAAACACATCTTTGGAATCCTTATCCCACACTATAGGAGGGATTTACACCTGTAATGTATCCTCAACTAGCTCTAGAGACATTCTATAGTAATCTTAGACCCCGACCTCATAATCATCAATGTAATTCATCCAATTATCTTATATGTGAGGTTCATGTTTGTACAACTTCCCTGTGATGTGGATGAATGTTCCAATGGGATCAAACCTGGGCCTTATCAATTTGAATTCCTTCAATGACCATTAATCCCATTCTAACCATATCTAATTGCAAACTTTTATATCCTATAGAGAGTAGACCCCTAAGGAGATAGGGAAGTCCCATCAATAATTTTTATTTAACTTGATAACCTTGTATGCATCCGAGAGCTACCTGCAATTTCCATTAACATAATTATGTCAAATGGGTAGCGTGGAAACTTCTGGGGATTAATGTTTCTCCCAATGACCTAGATATAAGTAAGGGTTTTGAAATGAATATAATAAGCCCCTAGGGCTTGAACCTTGGCCACAACTTCTTTTTAAATCCTCTTGGCATAATCCCCTTCAATGGACTTGATAATTGCAAAGACAAAAGTGTCATTTACAATCCTATTTTCTAGAGTATCATCTTTTAGCTTCTCCTTCTTTACCAATTGAGGGTATACAGTATATGGCCAGGAATTTTGATCATTGAATGACCCTTTCTTAGTGAGCCCTAGATAATTATCTCTAGCAACAAGGAGATATACAATATAAGATATCATGAAAAACTGAGGATTATGCTTCACTTGTCTCAGTTGTAGGTCCAGGTTATCACTTGTTATTGTCCCCCAATTAATTCTGACCCTTAACCCTTTGATCTTTTCTATGATGTGAAACATCCATGGTTCCAACTAATGTTCTTGGGGAAGGCCATAAAATCAGCTTAAAATTTTCACTGTAGCATTCATATCATCATTTAAGTAACATCTTCTCATATCAATCCTATCCAGTTTATTCTTTGGAAGTTTATGGATGAGATATTCCTTATTGAAAATTTTGGAGGCATCCAAAGTGTTACTCTTAAACCAGCTCATTCCCCTCTCCTTAGTGCTTGGATAGATTTGATCAATTCCCTTCTACAAATGGAAGACTTATTCAATGGTATCTAGTCTTATATCCAATACAATATCTCCCACTTTTTTCTTTACCACATTTTCATCTGAGATGTAGTGGTGTGCTAAAGTTATGATTAAGTCTGACGAGAGAATGGAAACTAGATACTCAGCTACATTGACTAACCCCACCAAAACCATTGCAGTGCATTAAGATGATCTTCTTTCTTTATTTCAATAGTGCCTTAGGAACGAGTCCCATTCGATGTGCCCAATGTCACTATCTGTTATTTTTGCATGTAAGTTTCCCACCCTCATGGGGGTATGGTATCTTTTGAAATGGTACTTCATCGATAGAGTTGATGTCTTTTCTAACATTCTTCATGAAAACACATTTTTTAGAAACATATTATTGAAAGCATGAAAATTACCCTAAATAAAGCTATAAAAACTAAGAAAAACATAAAAAACTAGAAAGAAGCAGAAAACCCTATTAAAATGATAAAAATTCCAACTCCCTAGATTTTTCATAGTTTTGAGCCTTCGCAGTCTGACAATGTGATCAGACTACGAAAGTTCAATGCTACAAATTACTGGTGAAATAGATGATTCCTTTGATGTTGTGGACTATCGGAGATCCTAAGCACTTTTAGAGTGTAAAACTCTGAAAAATATTTATTGTGAACTTGAGTTGGGCACGTCCGGGATCGCAGGGTGTCAGAGGTCAATGCCAATTTTGGTGTGCACAACCCCAAAACACTGATCTCTTTGAGACTTAGGGTCATAAGTGTATCAAATATTGGGTGGTTTTTTTGTGTATTGGAGTGCAAAATTTTGACAGCTCCAAAGAATGATTAATTTTTGAATGATATCCCTAAGGACAAAACAAACACTAGAATGCACTAAGACCAAAAAATCCTAAAAACAAAGGAAAGAAAAAACCTAAAGATAAGATAAAAAAAAACTAAGAGAAACCCTAGGGATACAATGATACAAAAATAAAAAAATGCAACCCTACCTCGAAGGCTACAAAGAAAAATTAACAATTTGTGATGGTTGAGCTTGACAAAATCAATCACTAGTACATTCGGGGCATATATTTTATAGTCCCTTGTCAGAATTTTGACCGGACTTTATTGGACTACTAACGAACATCATCATGAAAAAAATGTCATCAGAACATTTGACGACACTCGTCAGCATCTTGATTCTAACACTAATACGAGTCAAATTTCCTAAAAGAGGTTACATCTGAGGATATTGTTTCTCCCAAAACATCATCATCGGTGGAACATGACTATCATCAAAATTATGATGTCAGCTAGGGGTTTCCATTCCAATGAGGATGTTGTGTGTTAGATATAATCCTTGTCAATAGATTTTGACTTGTCGTTAGAATTTTGATGACCATTAGGGGCTGAACATTTGATAAGGACACTGTCAAACATACAACATCCTCGTTGGTGGATTTTGACAGGTCGTCAGAATTCTGACGATCATCAAGGGATTCACATTTGATAAGGATGTTATCAGATATATATCATCTTATTGGTCTAGAGACATCATACATAGTGACACAATTCCATAACTCCATCAACTCATTAATAAGAGGCTCAATATATACACATATCTTTAACTTGGTACTTACCTAGTTGAATGAGAAAAAACATTACATAATTATTATGACCATTTTACTGCAATATTTATAATTAAATGTAGATGAGTATTAAATGATAACATACATGGAACAATAATTTCCAACATTATGTGCTCCCTCTTTATTGAAACCCATCAAGGAACGTTATTGTTGATAAAAAAATAGGCCACACCAAGTAAATAGATCTCATCTCTCCAAATAGATTGACACTACCTGCTGCCAATGAAAGCCTGAGATTATGAGGTTCTTCTTTAAAGTGTGGCCAATTTTCCTCTATGTCCATAAATTTCAAACCATCCACAGGCATTCATATAATGTCATCTCAACTTCTATTGCATGCATGGCAATCCATAAATTGTGCCAATGTAGTGCACCTGAATAATCGTTGCATACATGGAATAATGAGAATACAACTAAGAACATTGTGCGGCACCTTTTTTTTATTTGATCTATTTGATATCTACTCGTACTGCATTTAGGGCATTCTGTTGCAAATTCATATTTTTTTATGATATATAATATGATCATTGGGACAAGAATATATTGCTTGATACTCCATTCTAATATCTTTTGTAATGATAGAAAATTCTCGGTATGAGTGAGATAGAATATATTATGGTGGTAGAAACACTAACCTATCAATCTACAACAAAAAATATACTTTTTTTAATATAAAGAATATTAATGGTACATGATTCACCCTTTATTAACTATAATGACATATATGACATACCTTAACATGTGTGAGATTGTTATGTTGGATGAACCATTTATAACCTTCAAGTTCACCAACAACAATACAATGGAGAGAAGAGTCATTTTGGAGCCTTTGTAAAGGGTCTGGTGTGCCTTCTCAAGTAGAGGTAAATCATGAACAACATCAAGGTCATCTATATCATCATGATCAGTTGTGCCAGTACTAAATGTGTCATGGATCAATGTATTTGTGCCATCATCTTCAATGTGCTTTTTGGTGCATGATCGTCATCTTCCATGGCATCATTACCTTCAGATTTGATATTCACACCTTTGTGTTCCTCCACTTTGAAAACCATATTCTTCGGGTTGTGGTGGTCCATATCATGTGCCTTGGGGTACTCGGCCTGTATAAAAATGATCAACATAAATAAACCATGATCATGATCTCATCATCAAGTGATTTATTATGTATATAAATTGTTAAAAGGATATAATGAAAAAATTACCAATGGATGATAATCATGTGACCCCCTTAAATGTGACCATGGTCTCTACAATGTTTCTTTTTTTTATTACAATTCTTCTAGTCTTTAAGCCCTTACAAATTTTGTGGGGACAATAACATTTTCCATCACCTTTTATTTTCAAGTTAGACCACAATGTAGCAATTGTCTCCTTATTTTGTTCTTTGCTGATATTATCTAACATGGTCTTTCTTCACAGACAAAAAAATTGGGCTATGGAAACTTCAGTCTATAACCTTCACAAACTATGCAAAATAATATCGTCAGTACAAAGTTCTTCTTAGAACTAGTTATATAGAAGTTGAAATGTTAGTTATGAAATTATGTTTCAAAAAAATATTCCAAATTAAAATACTTAAACATAGAAAAATTTCAAATTGAACCAAAACCATTTAACATTCAACATACTAATATAGTACTCAGGTACTCCAACTACCTAGTGTAGGAACGTCCCGAGGTTGGATACTTTGAGGTTTTGTGAAGATCAAGATAATGCAAATTTCAATGTCTAACTTAGTGGTAACAATTATTTAGAGTAAGTCTACAACAGTTGGGTCCCATCCACATTTTAGGCTAGTTTTATAATAATCTTGATACTTGGGAAAGATTCGAATCCACTAAAGTAAAATCAACATTACTCCTCATCAATGAGAGTAATGAGATTAATAAAATAATTTGAAAAGCATATTATAAGCGAATAAGAGCTAGGATGAGAAAGATACCATAAAGAAATGTATAGCTTTACAAACAAAAGTATAGCTTTACAAAGAAAATCCTCTTAATCTCATCAATTAATAGGTACAAGATATTTTCAATAACAAGTCAAAGTATGATATTTCTATAAGGATTCAACTATGTATATTTTTTAGTTAAACTCATTGACCCATGTTTCATGAGTCGTGGTTCACTCATTGTGATTAGGGGTTTGTAGTGGCTCAAGAATTTTTTGAAAGGGTTCAAGATAGGTTTGTTGGAAAAATGGCCAGTGCTCCCCTCGAGATTCCTGGCAAGGGACTAACTGCCTCCTATGGATTATACAAGTCTAGTGGTTGTATCAGGTATTAATAGGTGAATATTTTTGTACAATGACAACCACACTTGTAACAAGTGGTATTAGA
Organism: Thuja plicata; assembly: GCA_018584345.1. Classification (NCBI taxonomy): domain Eukaryota; kingdom Viridiplantae; phylum Streptophyta; class Pinopsida; order Cupressales; family Cupressaceae; genus Thuja; species Thuja plicata. The sequence continues at coordinate 27,463 of MU225013.1, read as the reverse complement.
GCTTGGTCATAGGTTAAAATCCCCTCAAGTAATGATGAGGGGGATATTATTGGAAGAATGGTCAATGGTCACCTCGGGATTTGTGACAAGGGACTGATTGCCTCCTATGGATTCTGTAATTCTAGTGGTTGTATCAGGCATTGACAGTTTTATCTTTTGGTGCAACGAAACCCACACTTGTAACAAGGTTACAACCAAAACAATCCCTAAAGAAAAAAGTTCCTTATGCCCTATTTTATTATTTTTATGATAGATTTCATGGTACAAAGTATGAACCTATCTGGAGTTTTGTGTGGACAATCTAATGAAGGATCTTGGTTGGCCTTGAGTAGTTGAGAGTAGTTATTTGCAAGTAGCAATCCCCATCATGGGATTCAAGACCCATATGATTTCATCATCAGGTATCTAAGGTGATGATCTCATGGAGGGACCTAAGACACTAGCAGTGAAATGGTCCCATGAAACATAAATACATTTTACTAGTTAATTCCACATTTAAAAATATCACAATACAAGCCATGAAACATTAGAAAATTTTAGTAGTTAATTCTACATTCAAAAGTATCACATGACAAGCAGATTCCTCATACCTTATTATTATCTCATACATAAGCAATTAATTTCTTAACATCTCCTTCTGGAATACCCTTATCTATTATAGCTACTAATCTAATTGTTGGCTACTTCAGGGAAGACATGGAAGATGCATAAACACTACACTAAAGTTTCAATTCATTCTCTCTAATTCCAAATAAAATAAGGCATTAGGCCTAAATAATTATAAGAAGAGCTTAAAATAGAAAAATACCTTTATCTCAAGACAAAGAGGCTTCCAACAAGGCCCCGAAAACCCTCTCACTTTACCTAGCAAAATAAAAATAAGAAACATATTTTAAAGAGAGAAGGGGATGAGACATAAAATTTAGATTCTAAAATGTTGAGGTTCATTCATTTCCTATAAATAAATATAATTCCCTATAGAAGGAAATAGAAATAGTGTAGTCACTTTCATGGAAGGTGGAGGAAAACCATATATGGACAGGAGAGTCCACTATACAATTCACCAAACAAAGAAATTATTCTATTAATAACTTGCATACATAGTGTTGGAAAAAAGATTTACTTAAGTTAATTTTTGTATCTTTCATAATTTCCATTGTCATCCAAAATATGAAAATTGATTGATTGCATAAGCATACAAAATCTTTGTAGACATTAAAAATCAAAATATAGCATGTGGTTATTAATGGGTCTTTAGTCGTCAGCTTTTTGGTTTCATTAAAGTTAGTAATCAGGAGGTTGGGTAAGCAAAGAGTGAACAATAATTGGAACAAGGGAGACCAAAGGTTCTTTTCCCTTAAATTTAACTATAACCTATGATAAATTATAGCTATATCACTTTTTCAAACATATCATTATTTCCAATTGCAAATGAGCTCAACATAAATACCCTCGCAACATTAAAATTTGGTTAAAATATTATCTTTCTCAAAAGATGGTACAATTAATATTGCACCAACACGCACACCCCTTACATAATTCAAAATCCTTGGGAACTCATAATTGAGTGGTATAACCCAAATGATGCAAAGAACCTTCTGCAAAAGTAAGGGTGCGGAATGACGTTCTTTGCACCATTTGGGTATACCACTCAATTTTGCAAATCGGGACTCTATTGACCTCTCATTTTCTCTGTGGCAGCCTGAACCTGATTCACAATTTGATAGGTTTGAAGCATCTAATAAGATTGAATTCCAATATCATCATATGTTCATCAAAATATCAAACTTACCAACCAATTATATACTTACTCCCATCACCTTTCAAAATGGAAGAACACTTCTTTCAAGACATTTTACACTTCTTTATATTGTGGCCTTATGAAAGAGGATCTCATGTCCAACATTCAACCCATTAGTCATCATATTTTATACAAGTACTGAAATGAATGGTAAAGAGTTTTCTTGAATAATGTAAAAGATCAATCATTTCATCACACTACACAATACACAATTAGGGGTAGGTAAAAGTAACTTATTTACTATTTAGAAAAAGGTACATAAATGTCTACAAAATCCTAAAATAGGTACTTTTGAATAATCTATGGATGCTTGGAAAAAATATATCAAACAATAATACCAAGCAATAGCATAGGTAAGGCAGTGAACTATTTGATATGTTGTCACCAACAAAAGATGAGGCAATCCTAATAAAAAATGATAGCAAGTGATAGCATAGACAAGGCAGAAAACTATTTGAATGATGGAATGCCATGATGATGATGGAATGCCATGAGAAGAAAATTTCTATGAATTTTCAATGTATTCCATCACCATCATGGAATTCTTTATTTTTTTTGCAAGGCATGTAAAGGGCATGAAATGATCAAAGAAGGTTAAGACAACATGTTCAACCCGAGCAACTTGTATGGAGAGACTGGATTCACAAAGTTTGGAGGTCTGATTTGATGAGTACAGTTAAACTGTCAATGTAAAGATAGTCATAGTTTTAGGGAAGATCTTGTTTATTTGTTTTGATCTTTTGAAAAGGGTGATCATTAATTATGTAAATGAAATTTCCTTGAACATTGTGCATTCAATCAACGCACCAAGGACATTCAATCAAAGCACCAAGGATTTTGCTGAAGAGCACTGCCATGATGGGTATTCCCCAAAAGTAGGAGGAGAATGATAATGACACAAATGAATTGGGGAAATTTGTATATGTGTATGACCAGAGGCTCTCAAAGAGAAGGCTCTTAGATGACCTTTCTAAATTCCTACATCCCTCTATTAAAAAGGTACAAACTCAAACCGGCACCTTTACTTCCATCATGGTAGGGTTTTTATGCACTCAACAGATTACAATGAAACCTTAAAACCCCAAAAAAACTTGCAGAAAATATTTCAATTTCATGTACACCAAACAATAATTCACTTCAAAAAACAATTAGAAGCACTTTCATAGAAATTCACAAACCTAGATCAATTTCAAGCTTCGCGTATAGTGGAACTTGAGGATCACTTGTGTGGTAATATATTTCTTGTCAATCTCAAATTAAAGTTAGATCTTTGTAAACTTGAATTTGGTCTTCTTTTCTTCATCAGATCCCTTCTATAAAAAATTTTAGTTCTTAATAATTATCTTTATTTTATTAAAAAAAATCCTAATAGCTAATTGAAAATTGAACCATATCCACTAGTAGAACTGATTGACAATCTTACTAGGTTAACAAGCTATAAATGAAAAAATATAGCAACTTCCCTAATATATAAGAAATCTCTTTATATTTATATTTATGTACAAACAATAGTATCTCAAAGAAATAATCACCACTTAGAGATAATTGAGTGTTGAGCCTGAATTAAAAGCTATAAAAAGAAGAGATGCAATGAAAACTCGTACATTTAGATACATCTAGAAGTTTTTCATCAAGTTAGAGGAAGGGACTTGAATTTTTTATCAAATGTGTAATGCATCGCCAGGGAACCTAGAAGAACAAATCTTCTAACCACTAAAGTTGCAAGTTTTTTTTTTTTAAACAACCAACATGAAAACACTTTACAATGATTACCTAATTGATGAACATGAATATCATTTCTCTTAACAACATAAAGTATCATTTAATATCTAACTCAACCTATGTCTTCTATAGGTTTCCTAACATTTTTACTTAACAACATGAACCAATCCATTAGTGAGATATTCCTAAACTGCATTATTCTAGAATCATTTTAGTGCACCAAGTAAATATTCCTATCTTAACCATAACATACTCATTCAATACATCTAATAGATAAATTAAGCTTAATATAAAATCACATTACTTTAAAATAAAGCAAAATATGGATTAATATTCTTCTTTTACATATTAAAATTCATCTAGGAAAGTTAACCTTTAACATAACCATTCATTCGCCTTGTAACATTTAATGACCCCTAATTCCTAATATGCATTATTAACATTTCCTTTTCTTTGCATCATCACGATTTAAACATTTTAATAGCTCAACATATCCTAAGTTAATTTATCAAAATTACATTAATACTAGGTAACACAAAGATATTCTTTCCACAAAATCATCTTTAACATTACATAAAGAGATCTTTTATATCATTTTCCATTTGTGCATTCAGGTAAGAGAGAGAGATATCCTATGTATTTCATTACTCCATACAACTTTAGAGAAAATTAGTAAATATAACCATCATTTGAATACTACAATCAAGATAGTATCTCATTTCATCATTTCACAATAACTTCTTGTGAACCCTTTTCTTTAAGAGATAACACCCTAATTTCTTGATACAATATGTCATACTAAATATAAGTTCATTTCCTTTTAAATGGATATATTATGTAATAAAAGAGTCATGATCAAGTATCACAATCAACTTTCCTTTAGCATAGATAACATACAATCTTTTCCCTTTTCTTTCACTAGATCTTTCCAATCCTTACACTTCTTGAAGAACATCACATTAAAACATTGATCATTTATAGATGTCTTTATTCATGAGATCAAAAATACATAAATACATATTACTTAAATTACAAGGTATATCTTATAATAGAAAATTCTTCAACTAAAAATCTGGAAGGAAGCATGCACTAGGACCATCCATGGAACCATGAACAACACCTCGATATAAAAAGAATAACCACCCAACTACCTAGATCCAAATAGGTCCACTCTCCCATGCTAGGAGATAGACACCAAGGTCCACGCAAGAGATATCAACTAGGATATTCCTAAGTTGGAAATAACCTTTCCCAAAAATCACAACACAAAAGGATGAAAAATAAAGTAAATAGGACCAGCTAAGACATGATCATCAATAACAGGATCTCTAAATTGGGTTCCCTACACATAAATACACATTATGAAGGCATGAGGAAATTGTTAATACAAGCTTGATTAATAAGAGGGGAGGGGTGAATCAGTAATAAAAAATTCACTAATTTCAACCTCTTTAAACTTTATGCACCAAAACATTCAACAACAACTAATATAAATAAAAATTTCAAAGAATGCATCCATAAGTAATCAATCACACAATTTAAACACAATATTTTTCGCGTGGAAATCCAAATGGGAAAAAACCACAGTGTGAGTTGGTACCCACTAAATATGTACTCTTCTCTAAGACACCCTCTTAGGAGCTTACCATGTTAAAGGTTATAACAACATTGTTAGGTGCCACCTGGTTAAGGGATTATCCTTTAGATCTGTTAGGATATTTTCCCTATTAGGAGAAGCCTTGTTAGAGTACTTTGGAACATTCAATTCGAATGCCACCTTGTTAGAGGGTTTACAACAAAGATCTGTTAGGATCCACCATGTTAAGGGGATTTCACTCTTACAATTTTTAGAAAGCAACAAATAAGTGATCTATAAAATTGTACTACCTCTACATGATCAGAACCAATTAGGCTCTAAAATTATTCTCCATACTCTATACTCTTCCACGCCTTGATCACACTTGATTCCTTCACTTTATCTATCACCAAATTCTTCCGCAATTTGCAATCAGCTCTCTAACTTCCTCTTCAACTTTCCAATATATATATTTACTTCCACTGACTTAAAACAAACCATAGATCTGAAATATGAATGATCTAGATCATATTAGGTAAGATATAGTGTATCTAACAACTCATTAACCATTTTTCTCTAGCCATGTTGGCTTACATATGGATTTTACCCTTGAAGTTTAACCATCTTCAAAAACTTGTTTGACCAAAAGAAACTTATTGAAGAATCCACCTCAAACACATACCTCAAGCATTGTGATGTCAAATATGTTCCAAAAATCATAGAACTACCTTACTACTTCACTAAAATCATGATCGATCCAATTGCCACTTCTAATTTCTTCACCGATTCACAAATCTTCATAACATGTTCAAAAACTTTGTCTTGTTTACATGTTCACCCTGTTAACATTTCTTCCAGTCTAATAAACTAGTTGTACCTATCAAAAATATGAGTCGCGATCACAAACATAGTATCTAGAAATTGTTCATAATTATATCCTATGACCGCTCCATCAAATAGTTTACAGATTTGAGACAACATTCAAATCTCTTGCAGTCTGTCACTATCTATTTTAGCAGTTACCTAGTTTGATTTCATTCAAACATAACCAAGTCAATACTTCATATAAAAAATTACGATTAAAATGTTAACATAAAAAAAACATAACATATTCTTCCATTAGAATAGAAACTGCATAAACATACTGAAACTCATAATTCACTTACACAATATCTGGTAACATACTGAAAACACTAAGTCAATCAGTTGACATCAATGACAACCAAATAAATAATTCATCTATCATCAAATCTATACCAATCTTCATCGATGCAATACTTAGCATCACTGCATTAGTTATGCTAATAGAAGCCATATTAAAACATGATGTAATTCATAATAATGCCACAACATCAATTGATTGAGTTTAGAAAACCAACAATTGTCCCTAATCCACTAGACAACCTTAAACCCTAATCTGGCACTCAAATTAATCTAAAACACTTAAAGATGCATCCAAATGCACCATACATGATAAAAATCATAATAAGAGTAAAAATAATCTAATTGAATCAAAAAATGATCCTACCAACCTTTGATAGCCATACAACTCCTAAAACTTGATAATCTTCTTAAACTAATAGTTAAACAAGGAAAAGAACAATCACCCATATCTTCCACAAAAACATATAATAAATCCAATTGCTTGAGTGAATATTTACATAACATAATTATAGACTTTTAATCCATTTTTTATAAATATCCAATGGCAGGAAAGAAAGTTATGGCTTCTGTTCTAAAATAGAAAACCCTAGTTAGGATTTAGACCTGCCTCCCCTAAAATGGTTGTAACTTTCATAAAACATAATTATAATACTCCAAACTAATATAAAATGAAATATAAGACAAAGGACCATCTATGGTATCAAATTTAAATTTTTACATTATCATACCATCTTGAACCATACAAATACATTTGACAGAAAAATCAGAACAAAGAATGGATAGGTATGGTCTCAAAAAATGTCTATAATAAGGCATTAATTAGACCCTAAAAAGGAAATATGAGAGATACCCATTTGATATCACTGAATTTACCTTCCATAAAATCAACCAAGGAAAACCATAGACTTAATTTATATTATTTAAATAACATATCTCCAAAATGGGTTGCTAAAAACCTTAGGAAAATACATGGCAATTTTTATGAAAAAGAACTCAAAACTTTTAAATAACTCTAGGAATAGAAAGTACAGATATAATACATAATGAAAAAATATAAATAGATCCATATTTTATTAGATACATTAAGAAACCAAGAAATTCAATCCATACCTCAAGTCCTACGAAGATTCAATCAAAGAAGGAGGAAGGAGACAAAAGAGGAAGACAAATCCAAACTTGAGATGTATCCTTCAAACCCTCTCCACTTTCAGAAATCCCCATGGAAAGTAAAACCAAGATTTCCTAAATGTTTCATCTAATCTCCCCCTAAAAATCAAAACAAAATCCATAGAAATAGATTTCTCAAAGGTAACTAACCCCCAACTAACTCTTAACTAAAGGGCATAATTAAATAACTCAATATAATTATAAACTCACAACTATATATAAATCATAATGAATACTTTATAATCATTAATACACATATTTAATATTATCATAATATGAAATAGAAGATATAATTAATATGTAAACTATCCATATTATTAATAATTATTAATTAAGGATATTAAACCTCAAATTAATTATTAATAATACTATACTTTATTTTAATCCCAAACTATACACCATAAACAATATCCACAATCATGAAAATATAATCACATAAACTTATATATATACAAATACATATATGTGTGCACCCATATGTGTGTGTGTGTGTGTGTGTGTGTGTCAAATACCAAACACTAAAATCTATGTGACTATGAAGCAATAGCTCACAACATTAATATTATTACATATTTATACTTACGATAAGATATAACACTCAGATAAAATAAAATCACATGCCTCAAAATAAATATAACCATCTAAAGAGTCCATAACACTCAACTATAAAACACATAGAGAAAATCATAAGGTCAAACAAGGCAAGTCAATCCAAAATCCTGACCAAGCATGAAACCCTATAACACAACATCGTAAAGATCAACTGAGAATCATCCCAAAAATATCAACATAATACCACAAAACTAGATAGGTAAAACAACTAAGAAAAATTCACAATAAGAAGACATTTGTGATAACCTTGGTACTATCTCTATAACAACAACTATCAAGGATTTGAGGGTATACTTAGACCTGTGAAGCCAGGTTGAGTCAATGTGTAGTACCTGCAATCCTACATCCTTGAGAAACTATATATATATATATATATAAGAAAGGAAGTGTATAAAAATGAAAGGGATTGATACATTGTGTGGACTTCACTAGGTGAGTAACTATGACTTCGTCCATAGTCATGAAATCACATCATAGATACACACACATGTAGCATCAAGTATATAAAACATGAATCAATTATAAATAAGGGTTAGATCATAATCTTTTAGGGTTAGTCACATAACCAAATCAAATTTCCAAAGAGATGATCATATCATGAGTACATAAGTGTGATATAGAAATAATCATGAACTGATGCAGGATAATCTTGGGTTCATGGCAATCCTGTATCAAACAAAATATGTTTTCTTTTGAGCTCGGGAACTTTTTGGAGACTTTTGGTAGACTACTCAGTAACTTCTATGGAGTTCTCGGTTGTAGGTTCTATTTTGTTTCATCGACTGAACTTGGTTGCTGTTCCTGGTGTGGTTTCACCAACCGGTCTCGGTGGCTCAATGGTTTTCCTGTTTCCTATCTCATCGAGTGTACTTCCTTTTTTTGGATCCTCGAGTCAACATCTACATTTAATTTTAGTATTGGTATTAATTTGGGATCTCTCATTGGGATGTGAGTGGACCTAAATCTGGGTTGTTTCTCTTTCCTATGTTGGATCTTTAGGATCTTTTGGGGCCTAACTTTTCGATAACCTCTTGTATAAAATTAGTGTTTTGTTCTTAGATTAGGGGGAAGTTAGATAGGAGGCATTTAGATAGTATCTTTGGATCAAGGGTTTGCGACCCCGCATGTCTGAGCAATGTTGTGTAATAAATTTGAATGTAGTTGGTCGTAACCGGGAAGGCCTTACAACCTGACATGTATGAAGTTTGATGTATAAATACAAAATATATGCATTCCTTCTCTCCTTATCTATGTTTGAGCTTCTGATTTTTGTATCTCCAACCTGGTTTGGTGCTTGAGAGTGCCTTTGGCCCTAGGTACTATCCCTACTTACGTCAAGTGGTATCAGAGTAAAGGTTAGATCTGACATTCCATCTTGTAAATCCTAGTTGGTTTATTTGTTGTGGGTAGCAGATTACAATCTAACCTATAATTGTAAAGGGTTTCAAAGTGGTTTGATGAAGGCGAGATGTAGATCCAGGCTTAGTTGATATGCTAACGCAGATTGTTGCTAGGTTGGAAGCTATTGAGATAGCCCAGCACCAAGGAAGACATCTTGACGATGTTAGTGATGATTAAATTGAGGAAGTGTAGGAAGAAGCCATACCCACACCTATCTCGAATCAAGGAGAGGAAATGTTCCTAAAATATTTGACAATTTCTAAGTCCACGCCTGAATTTAATCCTAATAAGTATAGTGGTAAGTCAGATTCAGATGAGTTGATATACTAGATAAATGAGATCGAGAAATAGTTTGAGTATGAAAATATATCAGAGGAGAACAAGGTGAATATTGCAAGAAAAAAATTGAAAGGTCATGCATCCTTGTGGTGGGATCATCTGCAATTGGACCGAAAGAAAAAGAGTAAAGACAAGATCAAGGTATGGAATAAGATGATAAATAAGTTGAAGGGAAAGTTTCTACCTTGTGATTATCAGATTAACCTAGTTGGGAGAATGCAAAGTTTGAAGAAGAAAGATAGCTCTATGAAGGATTACACCGAGGAATTTTATAGGTTAGATACCAGATTTTTTTACATGTTGAAGATGAGGTGGAAAGAATTGCAAGATACCTAGATTAAGGATTTTTATTCAAGAAGAGATCAGTTTGGTAAAGATGGAAAGTATTGAAGAGGCTTATCAGTTTTCCCTAAAATCTAAGGAGAAATTGAATAAAAGGCATGAACAAAGACAAAGAGGAAGAGGTGCTAGATTCCCTAGAGGAAGAGGTGGATCTTATGGTGAAAATATTAGATCTGATCAGGACAAGATAGATCAAGACAAAGGCAAGACCGAGTGGAAAGGTGGAATTTCATTCATAGGAAGAGGTAATTACTCCTGAGGTGGATATAGAATAAGAGGGTTCCAAGGAACTTGTTACAATTTTGGAGAAGAGGAACATAGAACATTTGAGCATACACATGCAAGAAAGAAAGTAGATAGTAGCATAAATTCTTTGATGCAAGAATATTCACCGAATGAGCCTAAAAAGGAAGGAAACCTAATGGTCAGAATAATCTTGTGGAGTGAAAATAATAAGCAAGATCCTGTAAGAAAGAGTTTATTCAAGACAAGATGCAGAGTTGCATACAAATTTTGGAAATTGATTATTGATAGTGGTAGTTCATAGAATCTGGCATCTGAGGATGGGGTTACAAATTTGCAGTTGGAAAGAATGAAGCACTAATCCCTATAAGATTTCAGGGATCAAGGATGAGCATACACTTCTGGTAAGTGAACAATGTTTTGTGGGTCTGAAAATTGGAAAGTATTATGATAAGGTGTTGTGTGATATTATGCATATGGATTGTTGTCATATTTTGTTGGGAAAACCTTGGTAGTATGATTGACATGATATACATGATGGAAGATTTGACAAATATACTATATGGGTTGATGGAAAGAGGAAAATCTTGTTACCTTTGGTTGAAGAATCTTTTTGTGAGGTATGTACATTTTTAAGAGTTTTTTTTATGGAAGGTAGATAGTTTGCTAAGGATCTAAAGAGAGATGATGTATTTTATTGTTTGATTCCTAAAAAACTAAGAGAGAAAATAGAAGATAAAGTTCCTGCAGAAGTTGACAAGTTGCTCGCTGAGTATAAGGAGATAATTTCCAATAATGTACTTGATGTTTTACCATCTATGAGATATATTAGTCATTGTATGGATCTATTTTCTAGAGCTATTTTTCCAAATAAGGCATCACACTGATTGACATCAACTGAGAATCAGGAACTCAACCGACAAGTTCATGAGTTGTTGTAGAAGGGTTTGATCAGAGAAAGTTTGATTCAATGTGCAGTACCAGCTATGTTGGCACCTAATAATAATGGATAATGCTGAATGTGTATTGATTCAAGAGCTATAAACAAGATAACAGTTAAGTATCGGTTCCCTATACCAAAAATGGATGATATAATGGATTGTTTGAGTGGAGAAAAATATTTTACCAAGATTGATTTGAAGATTGGATATCATTATATTAGAATCAGATAAGGTGATGAATAGAAGATTTATTTCAAGACAAAATAAATTTTGTGTGAATGGTTGGTTATGCCTTTTGGTTTAACTAATGCAGCGAGTACTTTTATGAGGTTAATGAATGAGGTTTTGAACAAATTCTAGGGTAAATTTGTGATTGTGTACTTGGATGACATTATGATATTCAGTATGACCAAAGAATATCATTTTTTGCACATAAGATAGGTATTGAAGATATTGAAAGAGGAAAAGTTGTTGATTAATTTGAAAAAGTGTTCCTTCATGAAAGAAGAACTTGTGTACTTAGGTTTTGTGATTTCAGCTGATGGTTTGAAGATGGATCCTAAGAAAGTTGAATCTATACTTGATTGGCCTACACCTAAGAATGTTAGTGAGGTAAGATCATTTCATGGGTTAGCAAGTTTTTACCGAAAGTTCATCAAAAATTTCAGCTCAATTTATAATGATATGACTGAGACAATGAGAGGAGATAAGAGAGAATTCAAGTGGACACATCGAGTTGATAAGAGTTTTGAGACTGTGAAATAAAAAGTTTCTGAATTTCCTGTGTTGGCCTTACATGATTTCAATCAGGTATTCCAAGTGGAATGTGATGCAAGTGGCAATGCAATAGGAGTTGTGTTGAGTCAAGAAGGTAAACTGGTTGCTTTCTTTAGTGAGAAGTTGAATGATGCTTAAAGGAAATATCCTATGTATGATCAAGAATTATATGCTATTGTTCAAGCTCTAAAGAAATGGAGACATTATTTGAGGCTGAGTGAATTTGTGTTGTATACTAATCATAAGGCTTTACAATATTTGGGTAGTCAGAATAAGTTAGACAATAGACATATGAAGTGGGTAGAGTATTTGTAGAGTTCACATTTGTGATAAAGCATAAGAGTGGAGTATCCAACTGAGTTGTTGATGCATTGAGTAGAAGCAAATCTTTGTTGACTGAAATGAGAATTGAAGTTCTTGGTTTTGATGATATGAAAAATTTGTATGAAACCGACCCTAATTTTTCTCAGCCATGGAGAATGTGTAGAGAACTTGTTCTAGACCAACTGAATAGGTATGAAGACTATTTCATTCAAGAAGATATTTTGTTTAAAGGTATTCATTTATGTATACTGAGAGGATCAATGGGAATAATTTTGGTAAAGGAGAAGCATAGAAGTCGTTTGGATAGACATTTTGGCATTGATGAAACATTGAGTTTACTTAAGGAAAGGTATTTTTGGCCTTAGTTGTATAAGGATGTTTGGAAATTGGTGAAGAGTTGTGGAGTTTGTCAAATTTCAAAATGAGTAAATTAGAATACTGGATTTTATACACCATTTTTTGTTCTTGACAAACCTTGGAGTGATATTAGCAAGGATTTTGTTCTTGGATTACCAAGGATAGACAGAGGTAATGATTCCATATTTGTTGTTGTGGATAGATTTTCCAAGATGAAACATTTCATACCATGTATAAAAATATCATATGCAGTGCATATAGCAGATCTTTTCTCCAAAGAGATTTTCAAATTGTGTGGAATCCCGAGGAGTATCATCTCTAACCGAGACAATAAGTTTGTTGGCTATTTTTGGAAAACTCTTCAAAAGAAGCTGGACATTGATTTGAATTATAGTTATACATTTCATCCACAAGCTGATGGACAAATAGAGGTTGTAAACCGAAGTTTGGGTAAGCTATTAAGATGCTTATTTGGGGATAAATTGAGTAATTGGGATTTGATGTTAGCACAAGAAGAGTTTGCATATAATAATTTAGTAAATAGAAGTACTGGAAAGACACATTTTCATATTATTACTGGCATATATCTGAGAGGTATATCAGACTTGAGAGATATTGCTGGAGAAGAGAAGAGAAGTGTTGAAGGGGAATAATTTGCTAAGTTTATGAAGTCATTGCATAAGGAAGTGAAACAAAAGTTGGAGAAAATTAATAAGAAATACAAGGATAGTGCAGATAGATCAAGAAGACATAATATTTTTAAGGTTGGTAATGAAGTGATGGTTCATTTGAATAAAGGAAGATTGTGTGTTGGAACATATGGTAAACTGAAGATGAATAAATTTGGTCCTCACAAGATATTGAGGAAGTTTGACAGTGGAAAGGCTTATGAAGTATACTTTTTTAGGAATAATAGTCCACGAGACAATTGAGAGGGGGGGTGAATTAGTTGTGATATAGAATATTAAACTTTGAACTTTATAAACCAACATTGTAATGCAAATGATAACACAGTAAATGCCAACATAATAACAAAATACTTGTTTTCGAGGAAACCATGTTAAAGGTAAAACCCTCGTGGGAATTAGCACCCACAAATGATGTACCGAGAGTATAGTATCCCTATTAAAATATTTAGCCCTGTTAGGAGCTTATTACAACATTACAGTACACAGTCACTGTTAGGAGATAGGCCCTATTAGGAGTCAAGAAAAGTAGTAGGCTCACTACCTAGGGATACTTCCCAAAGAAGGTTAAAGCCACCCTCAAGGATTCACAATCTGAACAAATGTATACAGGAAATATACAATCTAGTGAACTGTTTTGATAGAAACTATCTTTTCTTGGTTAGTTCCAATGAAGTATCTTTATCACAATCTCTGCTCTACATCCAGTAGCAAAACAAGCCTCGCAGATTTCACTTCTCTTCCTTTTCAATCTCTACCACATCTTTTCCAAAGAAAAGATCTCATATATATACCCTTTTACAATAATTCAGTAGGTTAGCCAATTAAGCTTTCCTAATACACAAATAATTAATTAGGTCAGCCAATTAGGCTTTCCCAATATACAAATAATTGTTTAACCCCTTGGTAAGATACACATGGTACCTATAAAAATTAAACATCAAATACAAATACAATCCATCATTTATAATCCATGCTCACAATTCATAATACACACTACATGTCTAAAGTCAGACACCAAATAGGTATCCTCTAGAATACATGCCACAACTGATGTCACCAACATGATCACACAAATTGATCAATACCCAATGTTCCTCAATATGTCCTTTGTAATCCATTAAGCTTTCATCACCTAAAATATCTTTTTCTGTAAGATATACCCAAAACACAGAGACCTTCTTTGTCAAGAATCACAGTTATAGTCCAGAAACCAGTCTTCACTAAAACAACTGTAACATCCTCAATATGCAACATAAATCTAAGAAACCTTAGGAGTAAGTTCAACACACATCCTTATTCATATAACCAACTTTGATCATTTTGAAACATCTGTACACTTCTGCCAGTCAATTAACTAGTATGTTCTCTCCACAGAAAAATATGTTAACATCATTGACAAAACATGAATATCAATAGCATGAATAGTATCCAAATCTAATATCATCTAGCAATATCCTCCTTTGGAATTGATGGAAACATATGGGAAAATACATCAACCCAAAATTACTCTCTCTCAATACAATCTTCTCAATATCCTCAACACAAATCTCCCCAAAATAGTAGGGATTTTCACATAGAATCTTTCCCCCTTTGGAAACAATGCAAAAGGGTTCCATAACTCATCTGTAATCTTTTGTAAGGTGTAGCTTTTTCAAATATTCATGTCCAACAACCAGGTGCAAGATCACCCAAATGTTCTCTAAAGTTCTTGCGATCACCCCCCCTAAGGAGTAGATCCATACATCAAGTCCATAAAATGATATAGCTCTAAAAGCAACTGGAATGATACATTTCTGCATCAATTAATTATCACAAGGAGGGGCTCTGACCACAAGCATGCCTCTAAGATACTCAAAATCATCTTTTGGCAAAGGTTTTGTAAATATATCTGCTATCTGTTCCTTTGTACTAATATACTCCAATTTAATCTCTTTCTCTGATACCTTCTCCCTCAAGACATGATATTTAATATAAATATGTTGAGTCTTTGAATGCATAACAAGATTATTTGACATATTCACTGTGCTATTATTATCACAATGGATAACCACTGGTTCTTCAAAAATTATTCCAATGTCTTTCAGTACTTTTTTCATCTAAACAACTTGTGTGCAATTTATTGCAGCAACAACATACTATGATTCAGCAGTAGATTGAGCAATACAATTCTGCTTCTTACTTAACCAAGAAACCAACCTTTTCCCAAGGAAAAATGTACCACCACTTGTAATTTTTCTATCATCCACATTACCTACCCAATCAGCATCAGTATAAGCCTACAAAATAAAATCATCTAATTTTTCATACCATAATCCATATTTTGTTGTTCCTTTCAGGTATCTAAATTTTTTTTTCATAGCAGCAAAATGCATCTCTTTAGGATCTACTCAATATCTTGCCACAATTCAAACTTCATTGGTAATATCTAGTCTAATGCGAGTTAGATATTGTAGACCACCAATTATGGGTCTATACTTTGTCTGAAAAATACTTTGAGTCTCATCATTACTAGTCAGTTTGAATCCAGTCACCATAGGTGTACCAATAGGTTTACAATCTTCCATTCTAAATTTATTGAACATTTCCTTAAGAAAATTGGTCTGAGATATAAAAATGTCATTCTTACTCTGATTGATTTGCAAACCAAGAAAAAATTTAATTTCACCAATCATTGACATCTCAAATTCATTTTCCATTTCTTTAGAGAACTTCTTACTCATCTTATCATTGCCTCCAACAATGATATCGACAATGATATCAAAAACAAAAACTTCTATGATTAAGATTCCATCTTCATCAGTTCTTAAATATAAATTACTGTCTACATTAACTTTTTTGAAACCAAGATGAAGTAGATATTTGTCCAGTCTTGTATACCATGTTCTTGGTACTTGTTTTAGACCATACAGTGCTTTCTTCAGCTTCCAAACCATGTCTTCATCATCTATGAAAGGAAAAACCATCAGGTTTCTCAATGTATACTTCTTCTTCCAGATCAACATTCAAGAATGTTGATTTCACATCCATCTAATATACTTTAAAGTCTTTATGTACAACATAAGCAAGAAATAATCTCACGGCTTCCAACCTAGTAAAAAGAGAAAATGTTTCTTCATAGTCTATGCCTTCTTGTTGCGAGTATCCCTTACACACCAATATAGCCTTGTTTCTTACCACTATACCATCCCCATCCATCTTATTTCTGAAAACCCATTTAGATCCTATCACATTTTTGTTCTGTGGTCTTGGAACCAATTCTCAAGTATTGATTTTCTTTATCTGTTCAAGTTCTTCATCCATAGCTTTAGTCCAAGATTCATCTCGACATGCTTCATCAATAGTTTTCATTTCAACTTGAGAAATCAAACAAATTTCATCTCTAACTCTACATCTAGTCATCATACCTTTACTTGCATCACCAATAATTTGATCTTTAGGATGGTTTTTATTAACATACCTCAGAGTCTTTGGAGACTCAGTAACCTTAATCAAATCATCTTCAATTTCATTTTCAATCATCAAAGGTTCTTCAGGTTCAATAGTGACCTCTTTCATCTCAGTAATCTGACCACAGTCATATATTCTTTCATGAATCTAAAACTTTTCATCTATCCTCACATTGGCACTTTCAATCAACTTCCTCAATCTTAGATTGAAACATGTATATGCGTTACTCTTAGTAGAATAACCGAGAAAAATTCTTTCATCACTTCTAGCATCAAACTTCCCTATCTCATCATCTTTTTTGATATAACATTTACTTCCAAATATTCTAAAATATTTTACAGTAGGTGTATGATCAAACCATAATTCATAAGGAGACTTACTTGTAACTTCTTTGATCTAGATTTTTTTCAAGGTGCACACAGTAGTGCCAACTACTTCTCTCCAATGAACATGTGACATATTTCCTTCTATCAACATAGTCCTTGCAACATCTAATATAGTTATGTTTCTTCACTCTTTTATCTCATCTATTGTGGAGTCCTAGGAGCTGATGTTTGTCTGTATATTCCATGTTCTTCATAGTAGGTATTAAATAAATATGATGTAAAATCTCCACCTTTGTTTGATCTCAAACATTTTATCTTCAAATCAGATTCATTCTCAACTTTTTCTTTAAATAACTTGAATTTGTCAAATTCTTCAGATTTCTCTCTCAAATATGTAACCCACATCATTCGAGAAAAGTCTTCAACAAAAAGTATAAATTACCTTTCACCATAATAATATCTTGTTCTTGTAGGACCACACAGATCTGTATGCACCAGATCCAACTTCTCTTTTGCTGAATAATATTTTCTTTTAAAACTACTTCTGGTTTGCTTCCCCATAACACACTCTATACACATAGTGTTAGATGGCTTCACAATATTAGGTAGATCTCTTACAGCATTACTCATAATTTCCTTCACCATGTTATCAAAGTTAACATGACAAAATATTCTATGCCACAACCAATTGTTACCAACCTTCACAATAAAACAAGAAGCTTCATATGTATTCAATTCAAATACATTACCTCTAGATTTAGTACCAGATGTGATCAAATCTCATGATTCACTTCTGATAGAGCATTTCCCATCAATGAATTTCAATTGATAACCTCTATCCACTAACTATCCAACACTCAATAAATTATGCCTAAGTCCATCAAAAAGTAATACATTGTCAGTATTAGTCTTTCCATCCAGAGAAATAGATCCAAATCCAATGATAATTTTAGGAGTGAACAACCACCATCATATCTTTTCAAATTCACAAATTTATTTTTATCTCCAGTCATATGATGTGAACAACCACTATCTATAACCCATTCAGATTTCTTTTCAACACGAGATACTAAGGCTCTTTCCTCATGTTTAGGTTCATCATCCCTTATACTAATGTTAGTAAACAGATTTGTCCTTCGAAAAAAATAATGACTCAAGATGCCCAGCATGAAGAATAAAGAATACTAATAGTTGCATAGATTATCATTGAATTGATAATCTTCCTCTGAATTGAGAGGTACAGCTCCCTCTTAGAAAAATCTACAATGAAATAAATAATAGATTATGTCTTTAACCTGAAGACACAAAGGCTACTAACTTTCACTCATCACTATGAAATGAATGTGATAATAACTAGAAAGATTTAGAGAAAAATAGAGAAATGACCAACTGATCATTTTTACAATCATTCCCAATCACAGAGAAATCAAAGGAAGATTAAATATTTTAATCACTAAACATAAGTGCACAAAAAACCAACTGTTTCATTATACAATCATACACTTGGCTTGATACAAGATGATACTCAAAAAATCTGAATGAGATAACCAACTTCTTAAACTCAATCAGATAAAGAAATACTCAGACCTACACATCTGCTGTGAAAATTTCTCTTTATTTCCAAATAAACAATAAAAATAACACACAGATTGTTTCTACCCCTGAATCTTCATCAAGCTACTCAGAAAGAAAAAAATATTCTCTCTTCCTCCTATTCCCTATTACATTTAAAATTTAGAAAAATATTCTCTCTCCCTGTAACCAACTGACCGCCAAAAAAAGAACCCTTTGAATGTTTCCAAGATCTCCTTTTAAATGTTTCTTTCTTTCCCGTAGCTTTTCAGTTATAAAATAATTGATTCTTGAAAAATATCCCCAACAATAATAATCTCTTAATTATTCCCTCTTATTCTTTCCTGGGCCTGATATATTTATAAACATTTGGATAACAATTTATAATAATGTTTTCCAAGATAAAATGACGGGTGTAATCATGCTTGGACATGTGGCACTTGAATATATTAACCAAAAAATGAAAATATGTTTTATGTTGGGCGGACAAAAATATTATTGGCAATTTGATAGTTCTACACATTCATTCATATCTCTTGAAATAGAAAACATTTGACAAATCACTCAGGTCAGATCTTGCATGATTTTCCTCCCCAAAACATATTAAAAACTTGGCCCAATCCAACGGTGGAGTCAAAAGTTATGGCCCCCGTACTGAGACTGATTTCTTCGTCATCAAAAAAATCTAGAAATATGCCTAGTTTATAGACCTATATTATTTTGTTCATATCTTTCCAACCAGATACAATTTCAAAAATCCCTCTAGTGATAATTTAGAAAAATAGGTTTTCTAAACCATATCAAAAATACAACCTGATCCAATAGTGGAGTTGAAAGTTATGTCCCCCGCAACATGACTAGTTTTCTGAACTTGCATTTTTGGGTTTAAAAAAGAATTTCACAAATGCATTTTGCACTATACCCTTGAACTTTGAACTGAGAGGTTCAATGGTTCAAGTTCAAGCGATCGATTTCACTTGCATTCTACCCTTTTACAAAGTGTAACTGACTGAATCATTGAATTTTGAACTACGAAATTCTGGTGTGCCTTTATTATTGTGGGGAAATCAAACATTTACATTGAGAAGCTTCTCCATATGAATATGCTTTAATAAAATTGAATTGGAAAAGTGGGGACCTTTGTCTCTTTGTAATTGAACCTGTACTTTTGAACTTTGAACTGTGAACCTTATTTCAAGGTTCAAGTTCAACACGCATACTGCACCTATAAATTGTGGTAGAAAAACCTGCATAACTTTTTGTAGATAACACTTTTTCCCATAAAATTTTAACTGTAGGCTACATGAGCCATGTAGAGCATAACCCAGAAATTTTTTTAGCATACAACATAGAAAAATTAGGATTTAATTGTTTTGACATCATTTTTCATGGAAAATGAAAGATAATTGCTTCTGTGATTGGCAGGCAGGAGAGGAACACGAGGGTTTTCAACAGGTATAACCAACGCTTTAATCATTAAAATACTAGTAATAGCTATTATTTTTTATGATTTAGGGGTATTAAGCATGAGCAAAAATATAGGGGTAACATTGACTCTGATTGGGGACCAGGACTGTAAAGGACTAGGAGAATCCAGAGTGCCTATGGGCAAGACCAGTGCCTAGCATCCATTGGGAAATAGAGACAAATAAATCTAAAACATAGGGAGCTACTTACATATGGGTGGAGGGGAGTAGGGAAAAACAACAAGAAAAAACTAAAATATAAGGCAATCTACACCTAGAACACACCAAAAAATTATTTACAAGAGATATGGCAGATAACGCATACCTCTAAGAGTGTACCTGACTGCTCATGTGAAGCCATTGACTAGTTGTGAGAAGTATCTCCCTGTAAGGATACATGGATGATGTGTAAAAAGAACCATTCCCAATAAGCATCCTGCAACCATCATAAGGAAGGACCCAACAATAATAAACTGCATGAGCTCTTCAAATAAAATATCGGGTCCAATAAGCCACTTTGTATCATAAAATATTGGCAACAATATGTCAACACCATGTTTAATAAGTTGGTTTGAATTAGAAATACCAACACTTCCTATATGATTCTTATAAATATGAGTCAGACTGTTGGTAGAGAAGCCCTCTTCTAAATCATCAAAATGATTTGCAACAACATTGTCATTAAAATCTTAACTGGGACTTATTGGAAATTTGTTCTCCAATAATGCATTATCAAGATTATATGCATAATAAAATGATTCTAGCATGGGATGACTACTGTATAGCTCATCTTCATAATCAAATGTGAATAACTCTAGTTCAGATTGTGTGTGAGATATCATAACTGAGGCAAACAAGTTTTCTTCTATTTTTTCTTCAATATTCCCATGATTCTCTAATGGTTTGGGCTGCAACCATTCTTCACTGTCTTGCATGCAAATAAATTGAAAAGACTCATAATCTACCTACATATCAAGATGATACATATCCTCTATTTTCTCACCACTAAACAAGTCTTGTTCATGTTGATCTGCCATGCTTTCTTGATTAAAATTATTTGCTGGAATTGCATCAGATACTTCAAATGTAAAAGAAACAAATTCTGAAAAAGAAACATTTTCTAGCGAGTTTTCATTTGATCTTTTTTTGTTCAATCCATGCTCAGTAGAAAATGTATTTACACATGCTATTACATTTTTTGATTTTGAATTGTGATCATTGTTGTCATTAGGAGAATCATCATTATCCACATGCAAATGATAAATTCCTGCAATGCTAGGAGATCCATTTTTAGCCACAAGACATGCACAAAGATCTTCATCATTAAAGACTGTTAGATTTGGTGGTAAGAGATATGTGATGCTGGTTTTTCTTCCTCCATGATAAATTTATTTTGTAGAGGTTTCTTTCTTGGATAAAATTTTTGAGTATGAAAGAATATTTTAGATTCTGGGATCTTTGCAACACAACTACTCATACATTTCATTCCACTCAAAGTCATATCATTATCTATCTCAACTGATTTTTTTTGTGCATGCTCTAAACTTTGCATCTTCTTACATTTCAGCAAGAATTTAATCTCAGTTTGTAGTGCAGCAATAAAAACACATAGTTGATTACTCTCATTTGGTTGGCATGCTTGAGGAATCTTACTAATGCATTGGTTAAATTTATCAACAAAGATTCTCGTGGATTCATTTTCTTCCATTTGGATTTGAAAGAAATTCAGTAGCAACTTATAAGTATCAACTACAGGCTGAAACCTTCCAAGAAATTTTACCATAAGCTCATTCCAGCCAATAATACATCCATCTTGCAAATTGTGAAACCATTCAGAGCATTTCCAATAAGACTTTCAACAAACAATCTCACGAACACATCTTCTTCTTCTTGCACCCCAGGAATCCCACATGTAACAATAACCGCTTTAATGTGATCATTCAGGTCTTGAATTTTATCTCCGCTAAACTCGGGAAGATATTCTCCTAATATTTAAGGCAGAATTGAATATTGGGGCAAAGAAAAAGGTCCAATTTGAGCCCCCCATGGCTGAGCTGCAACCAAAGCCATAATACACTGGAATTATTTCACCTAAAGATTTATAAATTAAACACAGAGCTGCCAATCTCTTTATATACAGATATATTTTACCAAACTAAGGAAGGAAAGCACTAATCTTTTATTTCTTAGTCCCCAGTAGAGTCGCCAAAAATTTGTTAGTAAACATATTTGTCCTTTAAAAAAAAGAATGACTCAAGATGCCCAGCATGAAGAACAAAGAATACTAACAGTTGGATAGATTATCATTGAATTGATAATCTTTCTCTGAATTGAGAGGTATAGCTCCCTCTTAGAAAAATCTACAATGAACTAAATAATAGATTATGTCTTTAACCCGAAGACACAAAGGCTACTGACATTCAATATCACTATGAAATGAATGTGATAATAAATGGAAAGATTCGGAGAAAAATAGAGAAATGACCAACTGATCATATTTACAATCATTCCCAATCACATAGAAATCAAAGGAAGATTAAATATTTTAATTACTAAACATAAGTGCACAAAAAACCAACTGATTCATTATACACTCGTACACTTGACTTGACACAAGATGATACTCAAAAAATGTGAGTGAGATAACCAACTGCTTAAACTCAATCAGATAAAGAAATACTTAGACCTACAGATCTGCTGTAAAAAAATCTCTTTATTTCCAAATAAACAATAAAAACAACACACCAAGATTTTTTCTACCTCTGAATCTTCATCAAGCTGCTCAAAAAACAAAAATTTGCTCTCTTCCTCCTATTCCCTGTTACATTTAAAATTTAGAAAAATATCCTCTCTCCCTGTAGCCAACTGACTGCCAAAAAAAGAACCCTTTAAATGTATCCAAGATCTCCTTTTATAGGCTCTCTTGGAAATTTTCTTTCTTTCCTGTAGCTTTTCAGTTATAAAATAATTGATTCTTGAAAAATATCCCCAACAATAATAATCTCTTCTTAATTATTCCCTCTTATTTTTTCTTGGGCCTGATATCTTTATAAACATTGGGATAACAGTTTATAATAATGTTTTCCATGATAAAATGATAGATGTAATCATACTTGGACATGTGGCACTTGAATATATTAACCAAAAACTGAAAATATTTTTTATGCTGGGCGGACCAAAATATTATTGGTAGTTTGATAGTTCTACACAGTCATTTGTATCTCACAAAAAAGCCAACATTTGAAAAATCTCTCTAGTCAGATCTTGCATGATTTTCCTCCCCAAAACATATTAAAAACTTGGCCCAATCCAATGGTGGAGTCAATAATTATTGCCCCCATACTGAGACTGAGTTTTCCGTCATCAAAAAAATCTGGAAATATGCCTAGTTCATAGACCTATATTTTGTTATTCATATCTTTCCAACCAGATACAATTTCAAAAATCCCCCTGGTGATAATTTAGAAAAAAAGTTTTTCTAAAACATATCCAAAATACAACCCGATCCAACGGTGGAGTTGAAAGTTATGCCCCCGCAACATGATTGTTTTTCCGAACTTGCATTTTTGGGTCTAAAAAAGAATTTCACAATTGCATTTTGCACTATACCCTTGAACTTTGAACTTTGAAATGAGAGGTTCAATGGTTCAAGTTCAAGTGATTGACTTCACTTGCATGCTTCCCTTTTACAAAGTGTAACTGACTGAATCATTGAATTTTGAACTGCTGAATTCTGGCGTGCCTTTATTATTGTGGGGAAATCAAACATTTACATTGAGAAGCTTCTCCATCTGAATATGCTTTACTAAACTTGAATTGTCAAAATGAGGTCCTTTGTGTCTTTGCAATTGAACATGTACTTTGAACTTTGAACTGTGAACCTTAGTTCAAGGTTCAAGTTCAACACGCATACTGCACCTGTAAATTGCGGTAGAAAAACCTGCATAACTTTTTGCAGATAACACTTTTTTCCATAAAATTTTAACTGTAGGCTAAATGAGCCATGTAGAGCATAACCCAGAAATATTTTTACCATAAAACATAGAAAACTTAGGATTTAATTGTTTTGGCATCATTTTCATGGAAAATGAAAGATAATTACTTCTGTGATTGGAAGGAATGAGAGGTACACAAGGGTCTTCAACACGTATAACCAATGGTTTAATCATTAAAATAGTAGTAATAGATATTATTTTTTCTAATTTAGGGGCATTAAGCATGAGAAAAAATATAGGGGTAACAATCAATAAATCCAATTTCATCATAGTCATCATCATCATCAGAAACACCCTCACTAGCATAATAACATTCCTTGTCTTTAGGATACTTTGATTTGTAAAAATTAAGTTTATTCTTAGGAACCCTTGTAGATCATCAAGATGCAAAATGACTAATCTTGTTACATGAAAAACATTTCAAAGGTAATTTGCCTTCAAATTTACCCTTACCACTCTTCTCTCTTCTAGAGATCAATTCTACCACTTCATCTATCTTTCTTTCTTCCTCTTGTATCTATTCTCATTCCTCAACATAGTCTCTAAGTTCTTCTTTTAGATCACTATTACTGGTGCTTGCAATTCCAATTAAGGTCTTTTTTTTTCTATGCACGATTGCCTTAAGTGCTGACTCAACTTTAGGTAAAGTGTCTCCCAATTCAGTGGCCTCAAAATTAGTTAGCTTACCAATAAATATCTCTCTAGTGAAGTTCTTTGTCAAAGGTATAATCTCCTCTATAGATTGTACTTTGGTTCTATATGCAGGTGTTAAAGATCTGAGAATTTTTGCAATCACTTCTTCCTCACTATAAGTACCTCCAGAGTTTCTAATGCTAGTAACCACTTCAGTAATTCTCTATCCTTATGCCCTAATGTTCTCATCTTCTCTCATTTTCAATGATTCCATCTTTGTCTTCCATTTTTGTATCTTTTCCTATTTTGTAAACTTATCTCCTTCATACAGTGCCTCTAATCTTGTCCAAATATCATGTGCAGAGTCCAAGTCTTTTACTTCTATGAATTCACCTTCAGAAAGTGCATTGATCAATGATTTCCTTGTGACCATATTACATGAAAATAGCTTCTTCTCATCTTCAGTAGCTTTCTCCAGTTCATCCTCAGTCATTATCTTTTCATTCTTCTTTATGATCATCCACTAGTCAATTCCCAAACATAGCAAATGTGTTCTCATCTTGTTCTTCCAACTGTCAAAGTTTTTAGGATCACATTTAGGACTATCCTTCCTATAGTAAGTCATCTTCAGGATCACCTCAAGATGTTAATCTTTCTCCCTAAGGATTAGTAGCTCTGATACCAATTGTTAGGAATAACACTCCATAAGACAACTGCGAGGGGGGATGAATGAGTTGTGATACAGATTATTAAACTTTGAACTTTATAAACCAAAATTGCAATGCAAATGATAACACAGTAAATGCCAACATAATAAAATAATACTTTTTGTTGAGGAAACCTTGTTAAAGGTAAAATCCCGATGGGAATTAGCAC
Organism: Thuja plicata; assembly: GCA_018584345.1. NCBI lineage: Eukaryota > Viridiplantae > Streptophyta > Pinopsida > Cupressales > Cupressaceae > Thuja > Thuja plicata. The sequence goes on along the minus strand of MU225013.1, from coordinate 1,693 downwards.
CCACAAATATTATACTAAGAGTATAGTATCCATGTTAAAAGATTTAGCCATGTTAGGAGCTTATTACATCATTACAATACACAATCCCTATTAGCAGACAAACCCTATTAGGAGTCAAGAAAATTTTTATGATCACTTCCCAGGCATACTACCCAAAGAAGATTAAAGGGACTCTCAAGGATTCACAATATGAACAAATATATATAGGAAATATACAATCTAGTGAACTATTCTGATAGCAACTGTCTTTGCTTGGTCAATTCCAATGAAGTATCTTTACACAATCTCTGCTCTACATCCAACATCAAAACAAGCCTCAAAAATTTCACTTCTCTTCCTTTTCAATCTCTACCACATATTCTCAAAATAAAATATATCACATATATAGCCTTTTACAATAATTCATTAGGTCGGCCAATTAAGCTTTCCTCATACAAAAATAATTAATTAGGTCAGCCAATTAGGCTTTCCCAATATACAAATAACTTTTTAACCCCTTGCTAAGATACACACAGTACCTATAACAATTAAACATCAAATACAATCCATCAGGTATGCTCCAAGATCCGCAATCCATGCTCACAATTCATAATACACACTACATGTCTCAAGTCGGCCACCAAATAGGTCTCCTCCAGAATACACACCACAACTGACATCACCAACATGATCATGCAAATAGATCAATACCCAATGTTCCTCAATATGTCCTCTGTCATCCAATAAGCTTGCATCACTTGAAATATCTTTGTCTGTAAGATATACCCAAAACACAAAGACCTTCTTTGTCAAGCATCACAGTTACAGTCTAGAAGCCAATCTTCATTAAAACAACTGTAACATCCTCAATATGCAACATAAATCCAAGCGGCCTTAGGAGTAAGGTCAACACACAACCTTATTGATATAACCAACTTCGATCATTCTAAAACATCCGTATAGTGTCTGTACACTTCTTCCAGTCAATTAACCAATTTTTTCTCTCCACAAAAACATATGTTGACATCAGTGACAAAACATGAATATCAAAAACATGAATAGTATCCAAATCTGATATCATCCAAAAAAATTACCTGATGACATGGATATATCACCTATTGTTAATTTGTTAGGATAGTTGCAAATGTAATAGCATTGCTTGTATATATTTTGTGTGTTTCAAATGCAACAATCTCTCTTTCATTTATATTGGGAAAGAGGCTAGGAGAGACATGTCTATTCATTATAATTTTATAATGTTTCATTAATCAATCATGTATTAGAATAATATAAGTTTGCATAATATATGTTTAATAATAGTATATATAATATATATATAGCATATATATATATACAACTACAATATATTATTATTAATCAATATCTAACTATATTATATGTATTCTAAATGATCATACGACTGAAGCTACAAACATTAACACTCCCTCTTAGCTAGGGAGGATGATCAAACATAATGTGTAGTGGTCTCTCTTGGCTCTCGTCATAATTCCACAAACATCAACACTCCCTCTTAGCTAGAGATGATAAAATCCATCAAGGTAATAAATCCATTAATTTTTAAAAAAGGAGGAGATATCACCTCACTATGATATCAGGAGATATGGTATATGGAGGAATATCAAATCATGTGATGTTCACCATAGCTCATAAATATCCATGGTATGTGCAATGGCATTACGTCTCATGATATCTG
>MU225012.1:591812-610326 GCA_018584345.1 Thuja plicata | reverse complement strand
AATACATAGACTGAGATATCAGTAATCTTTAAAAGGTAAAACCTACCTGAGTCTGTGGAGCTCAAAAATGAAGAAGGATATTATCCAATCCTTAGAAATTAGTCTTTCTCTTGCCTAAAAGAGGTTGTAACTGAGTATCCTAGGTATACTGTCATCATTAGGTAAGTGTTGCAAGAAAAAGAACTAACACATCTTAGGGGTTGTAAGGGCTCATAAGGGATCCTAGGAAACATTAATGTGTCTTAGGACCCCTTAAGACCCCTTAGGACCCGTTACCATTCATTAGTGTAGGGTAAGGGATCCTGGGACCCATTAATGTAGCCTAGGACCTGGTGACAATCCTTACGACCCTTAAGATGTAGAGATGGGTCATACGGGGTCGTAATGGATCCTCACCTTCTCTCTCTAATGAGTCTTATGACTATTAATGTGTTGTAAGGGGTCCTAATGGGTCCTAATGTGTTATAATGGGTCTTAATGGGTCCTGAAGGGTCGTAATGCGTCATAAGGGTTCTTAGGACAACTTAGAACCCCTTAGGAAAAAATAGGACACATTAGAGCCAATTAGTGTGTTGTACAATGAGTAATGCATTCTAAGGGGTCCTAAGAGGTCCAAATGTATCCTAGGAGGTCATAATGGGCCCTAATGTGTCCTAAGGAGTTTTAATGGGTCCTAAATGGTAGTAGGACCACTTAGGACCCATTATGACCCCTTATGAAACATTAAAACCACTTATAACTCTCTCTCTCTCTCTCTCTAATCAATCCTATGACTATTAATGTGTTCTAAGGGGTACTAATGAGTCCTAATATGTACTAATGGGTCATAATGGGTCCTAAGGGGTCATAATGGGTCAAAAGGGTTCCTAGGATCACTTAGAACCTTTAAAAATACCTTACAAAACATTAGTAGACATTAGAACATATTAGAACCCATTAGTGTGTCCTATGACAAGTAATGTGTTCTAATGGGTCTTAAGAGGCCCTAATGTGTCCTAAAGGGTCATAATGGGTCCTAAGGGGACCTTAAACAAATTAGGACCCATAATGATCCCTTATGACACATTAAAACCACTTAGAACCCTAAAGATTTTCCTACGATGATTAATTCTCTCTCTCTCTCTCTCTCTGTAATTGGTCCTATGACTATTAATGTGTTCTAAGGGGTCCTAATGATTTTTAATGTGTCCTAATGGGTCTTAATGGGTCCTAAGGGGTCGTAATGGATCCTAAGGCCTCCTAGGATCACTTAGAACCTATAAAAATACCTTACAAAACATTAGTAGACATTAGAACGTATTAGAGCCCATTAGTTTGTCCTATGACAAGTAATGTGTTCTAATGGGTCTTAAGAGACCCTAATGTGTCCTAAAGGGTTGTAATGGGTCCTAAGGAGACCTCAGACCCCTTACAACCCATAATGATTCCTTATGACACATTAAAACCACTTATAACCCTAAAGACTCTCTCTCTCTCTCTCTCTCTAAGGGGTCCTATGACTATTAATGTGTTCTAAGGGGTCCTGATGAGTTATAATGTGTCCTAATGGGTCTTAATGGGTCCTAAGGGGCCGTAATGGATCCTAAGGCCTCGTACGATAACTTAGAACCTATAAAAATACCTTACAAAACATTAGTAGACATTAGAACATATTAGAGCCCATTAGTTTGTCCTATGACAAGTAATGTGTTCTAATGGGTCTTAAGAGACCCTAATGTGTCCTAAAGGGTCATAATGGGTCCTAAGGAGACCTCAGACCACTTACGACCCATAATGATCCATTATGACACCTTAAAACCACTTATAACCCTAAAGACTCTCTCTCTCTCTCTCCTAACATAGTTAAACATAAATTTTAATTGTTAAACTAACCATAGCATAAAAAATACAATGAGAAATGATCATAAAACAATCATGCACAAGTCAAGGGTTTAAGGTTACAATAAATAGTCTATTGAGGATAATGTTGAGGACAATGTGTTGATTCCTTAAATTTGGTTAATTCTAAAATTTCCTAAAAACCCTCAAAATCTAGAATCTTTATCTTAACTCCTATGAAGCTGAAACCACTCTCAAACATCCTGAAAGTATATACATAAAATGTAACTTAAGTGTGTAACTTATAGTTAAATGTTACATTTTATGTATTTTCTTAGTGCTAGAATTGGCTTGGGTGGTCCTGTTAGACTTTCTCTCTCTCCCTTGCTTAAGCCTTTTCTTATGGTTTACATAGCATGTACACACTATACGTATGCACTATTGCATGTACACGCTATGTAAACCATAGATTTTCATAGAGTACACTAATGTAATCAAGCTCAGAGGATCCAATTAAGGACTATCCAAACTTGCAGCTAACAATAAGAGCCACAGTGGAAACAAAACACAACACATATATAACAACTTATATCAACTTTTATTATCTCTGAAATCAATTACATGCAACATTTTGGTCTGTAAGGCCTTCCTGGTTATAGCCAATACATTTAACAACTACAACAAGATCTCATAGGGTCCAACTTCACCAGCCTACCCTACAGCTAAGTGGAAGAAACCAAATCTAAACTTATTCTCGCAAGGCACCAAGCAATCTTACAAGTGTCTTACTTACCCACCTACTACTCTCGGCTATCAAATTGCTCTTTAATCCTCCCTTGCCTCCATAAAATTCTACCTACACTCTCCTTATATACAACATAGCCACAAGTCATTGTAAAAGAAAAGTAAATGCAAAAAATTAATCTAAAGCGTAAATATGCAATAAATGTAATGAATGAACAAAATGAAATATTTTTTTTCTAATTTTTTTTAATAGACACACATATGAAAGATCTAACTAACCCAATAAAAAAGTAGCATGCATGAAAGGGAAAGATCACCAAAATATGATGGTGGAAAATATGATAGGTCAATCAATGTGGGGAATCCTCTTTTACTAGTCACATTAGAATACAAAGCCTTCTTGAGGTGAATATGATCGACTAACCTCTTATGAAGGAAGCCAATATAGTATATATGCTCTTAGCACTTCTATTTTTTTATTTCTTATAATCGAGAGAAGTGTAAGATAATGTTTCTATGAAAATGACTACAATGAAATAAATTATCTTGGTGGAATTATAAATATGACATAAGAGGGAATGTAGGAGATCTTATGTGATCCTATGACTCAAAATGGGGTTTTCTCAATACAATCTAATTTTCTAACTTCTAAGAAAATGCAAACCAATGAGCTTGTAGATTTGCATTCCTTCTATCAACACCTATGTCTAGAATAAAACTAAGTCAAAACTAGGGCGACAAGGTCAGCCTAGCCAACCTATTCTTAGACTAGGTTACCTGGGTTGGCGTAGTCCAAGTATCTAAGGTTGAGAAGCGTAGATCTAGAACTATCTAGGAATGACGAGATATATTTATATATTTGTACATATTTTAGATTGTGATTTTACCTGTAAAATAGAGAATATGTGTGTTTATGGCTATATAGGGGTTTTCTCTAGTAAACCCCATGTTTTTATGATTCTGACCTCCACAGATAGCCAATATGATAAATATAAATGTGTGTTCTCTTAAATATTATGTGTATCTAATATTTGTATGAGCTAATATACTAAAATGTTCTAGAGTAAAACCCTATATTAAAATGCAACTAAATGTGATTGAAAGCATGTAAACAAGTCTAGATTTGAAGCTCAAAAGAATAGATCTAGGGACAACGAGAAACCATGCCCAACTCAAAAGTAAGAGTACGAGAAAATTCTCATTTGGTGATATCCTAGGAATCTTTATAATCCTTTGAAATATTTATATTGATGATAATATTGTTGGATGCCTGATGTAGAGAAATAATCTTTAGGTCTTAATGCTTGTTAATTTTTTCTTGATTTGCAGATCCTTACTTCATGGGGTGTCTTCAAATTATGGATCCAACCTTCTAATTCCTTTCATATTACCAAAATTAATTAATATACTTTCTTTTATACCACATCGGGTTACACAATTGAAGGAAGCGGACATAAATCTAGAAATCCTACAATAATTAAATGACCAATAGTCGAATCCAATTATTGGCCAAATATCAGGGAATAGGTCCTTCTAGATGACCTATTCCCTCCAATATGGCTTGAGATCATGATCATATGTCCCACATAAGGAAGAGATTCCAAATTATGAAGGATAACTAAATACATGGTCGACATAAGATGCAAAGGGCAACACATGGTAAAATAGGGCCCATGTGATCAATAAATGATTGAATTGATGAAATAATAAATGGACGCACCTAGAAATAAGTACCTATGTTTATTTATGGTGAAATTGAATTAGTAAAGTGCTTATATTTTAAATTAGGTGTTCATTAAGTGCAAGAGGGAGTCCTATGATGCATGCTAAAATGAAACAACTAAGGTGAGTGCTAGATAATCATGATATTGTATAGACCTACAAGATGCTTACAAATCATTATGGTACACATTGACTTTTAATCTCACCATTTTTTTCCCATGTTACTTCCACATAAATCTAGTTTTCATATGTGTGTGTTGTCATAGTTATATTTTTTTATTAATTACTAGGATCAATAACAAGTGAGACTGGTTGCAAAACTATTAAATTTTTTGCTTATGTTGATTAAATCCTCCCCCCTCTCTTGGCATCTAGAGGCATTCAAAAAATGATATGTTCCTCTCGAATTTAGTGTTCTTTCCATACTATATGAAATCAGATCACATGAGAACAATACAAATGCAATAAATTCTATAACCAGTGGTTTGGGTGATTCAAAATTGTTAAAATTCATAGGTTGCAAAACTAAATTTGATATAAGAGAGAATCTTGGTAACATATATGAAGGATGTAGAAATATTAAGACAATTAATTTGTAAAACTTGAAGCACAATTTGAAACTCTAAAAATGTTTAAAGATGAGAACTTTGAAGGCTACTTGCACTAGGTAACTAAAATTTTCAATTCAATCAGGGGCTCTAGTGGTATCTTAGAAGATAATAAAGTGATAATAAAGGTTATGATAACTATGAAAAATACCTACAAGATCTTTCTAATTTTCATTTAATAACGTCATTATATGGAGAAGTATAGTTTGGAAGCTCTTAATGGTGTTTTTACTGATTTCAAGATGTTGGAACTGGAGGAAAACTGGTATAAAAAGAAAGATGAATCTTATCAGGAAATGACAAATATAAAGGTAAATTTCTCTTCAAATGATTTAATTGTAGAAGATTAGGACATTTTTTTGCTAAATATCCTTTTAGGGAAGACAGTAAGAAATTTTATGATGATTAAAGGAATGATATTTTTAGAAGATATAGTAGAAATTATATGACTAATAAAAGTGGCAAGAGTATGATAAGTTTTTTCTCCATTTAAAATCATTCATCAGAGAATGAAGATGGGAATGATTCAAATGTTGAATTACTATTCTTATCTATCATGGAGAATGACAATGATAGATCCAAAATTTATAATAATATAGAAGAAATTATCAAGACTACTCTACATGCAAAACAAGAATCCAGATCCTAGATCATTGATTCTAAGTGTTTAAACCACATGAAAAGTGACAAAAGAGCATTTACAGAACTTGAAAAATAAGGAGGATTAGTAATATTTTTTTATGAAGGCTCTACACCAATATGAGGTAAGGGAATTATTTATATTGATGGTAAGAATAAGGCTAGTGATGTCTAGATTATGTCAATATATTAAGGAAAATTTTGTTAAGTGTGAGCTAGCTATGCAATAAAGGATTTGAGGTTATCTTCCATAGAGGTAGATGTGAAGTTAGGAAAGGTTTTGGAATACTTGTTACAAAAGGAAAGAGAAATGGTAATGTCTACTATCTAAAGAAGAATATCTAAGATAGTTTATCTTTGTCACTAACAAATGAATGTTGGCTATGACACAAAAGAATGGGACATATTAACTTTGACAATTTGATGAAGATCATCTCCTCAAACATTGTACAAGACATGATAATAATTATCATGCCTACTAAAAATATATGTTGGAAATGCCAAATGGGAAAAAACAAATATAAGTTCAAGGATAAGGAATACTCAACCACAAGCCCTTTGGAATTGATACATACTAATCTGTGTGGACATACAAGAACAAGAGGACTCAATGGTGAAATTTACATCATGTTACTTATTGATAATTATTCTATAATGGCATGGATGAAATTTTTAAGAGAAAAATATAAAGCTCTAGATAGATTCAAAAGTTAAGAGAATTTAGTTGAGAAACATATGGATTCCAAAATTAAATATTGAAGAGTTGATAAAGGAGGAGAATTTACATCATCTAAGATTGATAGACTCTGTGAAAAGTATGGAATTAGAAAGCGAGTATCTTCTCCTAGAACTATGTAGAAAAATGTAGTTGTTAAAAGAAAAAATATTTAACTGTTGTTGAGATGACTATAACAATGTTGAAATATTCTAATATACCTAATACATACTACATAGATATTGTGCACACTTCTATTAATCTTCTTAATATCGTACAAAAGAACCTACAATCAAATAATTTAGCATATTTTGGAGAAAATTCTATATTAGAAGATATGAAGGCAATTTCAAAAATTTTGAGTGCAAGATCTGATGAGGTTATCATCTTGGGATAGTTGACTACAAGAAAGGCATACTGATGCTATGACATGAGATTCAAGAAACTAATGGAAAGTGAAAATGTCTTCAAGTAAATGAAGAATTGAGTTAAACTATTCCTAAACCTAAAATTGAATTGGAAGAGGTTCTTGTTACTCACATAGAATAAAAGAAAGATCTATAAGTTAATGAAGGATCAGAGGAAGAAGATAAATAATCTCAATAAACACCAAGGGCACCTACTAGATATGTTTAGGGGATCATTAAGAAGAACACATTATTGGAGACAAGGATAAAGGTATTCAAACAAGAAGAAGGTTTGCCAAGGTACAAGAAAAATAAAACTACAACTTCTCATCTTCACTAGAACTAAAGAATTATGAAGAGGCAAGAAAGGATGAATTTTAGATAAGAATTACAAATGAATAAATGGATCATATAAATAAGAATCAAATATAGGAATTGGTACCTAGAACAATGGATAAAAATATGATTTGAACTAAGTGGGTATTCCAGAATAAGTTGAATGAAGATGTACAATTCACTAGAAATAAGGCAAGACTAGTATGTAAAGGATACATATAAGTTGAATGAATATATTTTAAGAAAATGTCTCCTCTAGTAGCTAGGATAGAATCCATTATAATTTTTCTTGCTTTTGTTTCCTAAAAAATATTTAAAATATATCATATAGATGCCAAGTATACATTTGTTAATGGAGAGAGAAGGAGTTTGTAGAGAACAACTCGATGATTTCAAGTTATCAAAGGATCTGAATATGGTTTACAGACTCAAGAAGGAATTGTATGGACTCAAGAAGTCCTCTAGGGCTTGGTATATCAAATTGGATAGGTATTTCTACCAGGTATCACTTAATAAGAGAAAACTCCATTTGAAAGGAATTTGAATTGGAGTATACATCTACAAAAGATCAAATTTTAAATATTTTTATGAAAGCTCTGGCTAAGGATACTTTTGATTATATTGTATAGAAGTTAGGGGTTCTTACCCATCCTTTTTCAAACTAGATGCATAAGGAAGGTGCATATTTAAAGGAGGAGAATAGTAGGCTATATTTTTTCTCTTTGATTAAAGTGGTGACTACTCTCAGGGGTAGCAATGAAGGTAGTGGACTATAGAAAAAATTTGTATAGATCTGGTTTCTCTAATAGGGGGAGTTTTCAAAGCAGATATATTTGTAAGCTACAAATTGAAGTTGTTGGTTGCAGAGTGTAAGGGGGAGAAAAAAATGGATGCCCTTTGTCCTTGATGTCAAAGGGGGAGAAGGAAGTTCAATGTGGTTTATCATTGTTTTTACCATCAATGAAAAAGACAGAGATTGTTAGCTATATGATCAGTGTTCTCATTGATGTCAAAAAATGGTTGCATCAATGTCAACCTACTATGGTTAAGAAGTGGGTATGACTGAGATAGGTATTTGTAGGAAAGAGTAATATGCAAGATTGAATATTTGATGACTTGATTTGTAGGAAATAGTACTTTAAGGTTAATAGATGGGTGTCATTAAGTGTTTACATGATGTTTTGATGTTCTAGTGATAATACTAAGATAGAATGAGGTATATACAAAAGGTGGAAGCATGAAAATCTAGAATACGTAGAAAATACTAAGAACATATAGGAGAATTATCTGCATTCCTCTGCATAAGATGATATAGTATTTTGATTCTAACTATAAAAAATATGTACTATGAATATTACAACATCATTTATTCAAGTCTCCAACTATTCTTTTGGAGAGGATTTGATGCATTGATTGGCTGACAGTAAAGTTGGCTATCAAGAATATATTGGATAGTCTCAGGGAATGCCCTACATGGGTATCTTAGGTTATCAAATTTGGTTGACATGGTTATATGGCTCATATAGTTTTCCAATTCCAATATCATTTTTTTTATTTCTCCACAACTGAGTATTTGTTTTCACAAGTGTGATATTATTGTATGTGTTAGCTCCTTTAACCAACTATGTTGTTTGTAGTGATTGGATTTGAGTTTTATTGGAAAAAATAAAGGGTGGGAGAAGAATTAATAGGTTTATAATAATGGTTCCATGGTGTGTTGTACTTCACATGATGTTGTGCTCTTTGGAAATTAATTATTGAGCTGAATGGTAACAAGTTTTAATGCCTTTCTACATGTTACTTTTGGAACCTACATTGGAGGATGATGTTATGTGTATGTCCCTATCATTTCATTTGAGGAAAAATTATTTTTATGCATTTGGGTATTAATGTGGTGACTACTCTCAAGGGTATCAATGAAGGTAGTGGACTAGAGAAAAAATTTGTAAATATTTGGTTTCTCTAACAAGGGGAAGTTTTCAAAGCTGAGATATTTGTAAGCTACAAATTGAGGTTGCAGATATTTTTATTTGTCCATTGGAAACTACAATAAGGCTAGCCATGAAAATATTTATGCTCTTGTTGGCCGAATGCTGTCTAATGATGCTTATATTTTTCATGGCTAGCCTTATTGAAGTTTCCAATGGACAAATTGTTGGAATAGTCCCAAGGGATAACTGAGAGGGGGGGTGAATCAGTTATCAGCGAGTTTAATTATTTTTATCCAATCAAGTACAGAATATCATTAAGCACATACATATTAAGATAACACAAAATAGAACACCACAATTTTGGTTACGGGGAAACCAAACTAGGTAAAAACCCCGGTGGGAATTAGCACCCACAAAGAACTGTACTTAAGTATAATAATCCCTGTTAGAAGATCTTACAACCCTGTTAGGAGTTGATCTTTACAATGCAATAAGTATAGTAACCTGGTTAAGGGTCGGACCCTGTTAGGAGTCTTTTACAAATAACCCTGTTAGGGGTGAGGACTCACTGTCCAAAAGCACACTTCTAAAATTATGAAGGCTGCAACCTTCAGTAAAATAGATATACACTATATCTGATAATGAACTATTTGAGTAGACCTATTGTCTTGATAAGTTCCAATGAATTGTATACACTCTCTGCTTCTTCACATAAATATTTAATTAATGAATGAAATGGCTTTACTGTCCCAAAACAATCAGCATTCTGTTCTGTTCTTTTTTGTCTCTTTTCTTATCATTCACACTTAGTGATTACAAATGAACTGCTATATGTATCTTCTCCAAAAGATATGATCATGTTGGCTATAAGATTCCCTTCAATGCTTCTCTTATCGACTATACTAAGCACACAACATAATTAGAATTATGCAACTCAAAATAAACACACACATCGCTTCACAGAGTCGGCTCCACCAAAATTTCCCAAATGTCATGTTTCAGATGAAACATGATTAGCACCTTTGGTTAATAATCTTTGACTCATAACTAAACATGAATCTGAACACGCATATCCCATAGATAGGCGCAACTGAATAATCAATAAAATTACTGTCGGATTTCTGAAAGCAATCCTCTGAAACTGTAACTGGTAAACAGAGTAACATATCTCAACGGTTACTGAATATCTGAAACTACGTGTATGAAAATGGTATCATAACTATGTCTGAAACATAAAAAAAACCGTTCAAGGCTTCCACATATCCATACTGAAAAGTGAATACAGTTCACTACTGTATATGTTGTCATCAATAACAAACATACAGTCAACTATTTGCACAAAGGCAAATCTCCAACAATCTCCCCCTATGACATTGATGGCAACATATGATTAAAAACACCATCAATCCAAAGGTGTCTTCTTTATTTTTACAATCTTCTCAATATCCTCATCAAAGGTTCCTCTTCACTTCTGCATCTCCTTTGACTGTGTTTTTATTTTCATGACTATATACTCCCCTAGAGTATATGCTCCCCCTTACTATATACTCCCCCTTTGACATCAATGGCAAAGGATGCCAAATACAGATAAGCAAAGGTACTACTCCAGAAGTAGAGTAGTCAACTACTCATCAGTCAAAAAGGACTAATGCATTTTCTGTTATTTCTAATCAGACTCGAGAAAGGGAATTACTCCTAGCTTCTTCCTGAGATACTCAAAAGTATCTTTTGATAATGGTTTCATGAATATGTCTACCAACTAATCTTTCGTGCTCACATAATCCAGCTTCACTTCTCTTTCTGCAACTTTTTCTCTTAGAAAATGATATTTTATTTCTATGTGTTTTGTTTTTACATGCATCATAGGGTTCTTTGACATGTTAATGGTGCTGGTGTTATCACAATGGATGACAATGGGATAATCAATCTGAATTCCAAAGTATTTAATCATCTATTTGATCCAAACCATTGTTGAACAATTCAATGTGGCTTCTACGTACTCAGCTTCTGTTGTTGTCTGAGAAATACAGTTATGTTTCTTGCTTGTCCAAGTAACCAACCTATCTCCAAGAAATACTGCTCCTCCTGAGGTACTCTTTCTATCATCAACGCAACCTGCCCAATCTGCATCTGTGTATACATGAAGTTCTACATTTTTTGAATTAGGATACCATAAACCATAGTCTATAGTTCCCTTTAGATATCTGAATTTATTTTTATTGCCATTAGGTGATTCTGTTTAGGCTCAGCTGCTGCAAATCTCCTAACAATGCCAACTGCATTAGATATATCTGGTCTAGATTGAGTGAGATATATGAGTTTTCCAATCATGGACTTGTAAAGTGTTTTGTCAACTACTGTGGAGTCATCATTTTTAGAAAGCTTTCTTCCTGTTATCATAGGAGTGCTTACTGGCTTGCAATATTCCATTTTGAATGTTTTCAATATCTCCTTCACATATTTAGACTAATTTATGAATATTCCTCTATCTGTCTACTTTACATTTAATCCCAAAAAGTATTTTATAGGTCCAATCATGCTCATTTCAAATTCACTCTACATCTCTTTTGCAAATTCTGTAATAAGCTTGTCGTTACCTCCAAAAATAATGTCATCAATGAAGATAGAAACAAGTAATAGTCTTTCAGGTGTCTCTCTGATGAATAATTTGCAATCTGCTACTCCATTTTTTAATCCAATCTTTGTTAATTAGCCATTAAGTCTCTCATACCATGTTCTTGGGGCTTGTTTAAGTCCATAGAGGGTTTTCTTTAGTCTGCATACCATGTCTGGTTTGTCTGAAAGTTTGAATCCTTCAGGCTTCTCTATGTAGACTTCTTCCTTCAAGTCACCATTCAGGAAATCTGACTTGACATCCATCTCATATACTTTGAAGTTCTTTAATGTTTCATAGGCCAAAAACAACTTTATAACTTCCAGTCTACCCACGGGGGCAAATGTATCAGAATAGTCAATTCCTTCTCTTTGCGCATACCCTTTACATACCAATATTTCTTTATTTCTTATCACTATACCATCTTCATTCATTTTGTTTCTGAATATCCACTTAGTTCCAATCACATTCTTGTCACAAGGTCTAGGGACCAATTCTCATGTGTCATTCTTAATTATTTGATCTAATTCTTCTTGCATAGCATTTTGCCAATCTGAATTATTGCACGCATCTTCAACACTTAAGGGTTCAATCTGTGAAAGTAAACATACCTCTTCATCAACGATTGAACCTTTTGCTTTGGATCTTGTCAGAACTTTACTGCTCTAATCTCCAATGATATCTTCTTTTGAATGGTATCTGGATGTATATTTTGAATTTTTAGGTGTGACATTCTCATCTGTGATTTGTGATTCATCTTGACTTGGTTCAGGGTTATTACATGATACATCAATACAGTCAAACATTTCTTCAATAATTGTTTCCTTATTGATAGGTCTAGGTTCATCTTTAATCATAGGTGCATATCCATAATATCTCTCTTCAATCATGAACTTCTCATCAATCTTCACATGTGCACTCTCAACGATTTTCTTCAACCTTAAATTAAAACATCTGTAAGCTTTTCTCTTAGTAGAGTAACTAATAAAAATACCTCCATCACTTCTAGCATCAAATTTTCCAACACCATCATCTCTTTTGATGTAGCACTTGATTTCAAAGATTCTGAAGTATTTTAGTGTAGGTACATTACCAAACCAAAGTTCATAAGGTGTTTTTTTTGCACCTAGTCTTAGTTGAATTCTATTGATAGTATAAACTGTTGTATTGACTACATCTCTCCAATAGGTGTGTGTAACTTTTCCTTCAATCATGATAGTGCATGTTGTGTCAAGTATTATCACGTTTCTTCTTTCTGCAATTCCATTTTGTTGAGGGGTTCTTGGTGCACTTAGTTATCTTTTGATCCCATGTTCTTTGCAGTACTCAAGAAACTTGTCAGAGGTGAATTCTCCTCCTCTATTAGATCTCGGACATTTTATCTTTGATCTAGACTCATTTTCAACTTTGGCTTTGAATATTTTTAATTTCTCAAAGGCTTCAGATTTGTCTTTCAAGAATGCAACCCACATCATTCTGAAGAAATCACCAACAAACAAAATGAAACACCTTTCACCATAGTATGATCCTATTTGAGTAGGTCCACATAAGTCTGTATGCACTAGATCTAATTTGTTCTCTGCAGAGTTTTTTTTACTTCTGAATGAGGTTCTCACATGCTTTCCCATCACACATTCCTTGCACATAGTATCAACCAATCTTGCAATACTAGGAAGGTCTCTTGCTGCCTTTACATTGCTTATCTTTACTATGTTGTCAAAATTGATATGACAAAGTCTTTTGTGCCATAACCAATTGTCATCCACTTTTGCAACAAAACAACTTACTTTGGAGATAAGCTTAAAAACATTATATTTGGTCTTTGAACCTGATGCAATCATGTCTCCTTCTTTGTTGTTAATAATGCACCTATTATTTTTGAATTCTAATGGATATCCTTTATCAATCAACTATCCAACACTTAGTAGGTTATGATGCAAACCATCAACATATAGAACATCATTTGTCTTATTATTTCCATCTAAGGTGATAGATCCTCTGCCTATGATAGGTTTGGAAGCATTATCTCCAAATCTAACCATGCCACCTTTGTACTTATCTAGATGTACAAATCTATCTTTGTCTCATGTCATGTGATGTGAACATCCACTATTTATGATCCAGTCTATCCTGATGTCAGCTTATGAAACTAAAGCAAATTCTTGTGCTTTCTTTTCATCTTCAATTTTTATTTCATCAATCATTTTTCCATTATCTTTAATTGCAACGAATCCAATTTCATCTTCTCCTGAATCATCATCAGTCACACCATCTTCAACATGATAGCATTCCTTAGTATATTTGGGTTTGTAATCTAATCTGAACTTCTTGACTCTTGTAGGACACTTGGATGTAAAGTAGCAAACTTTGTTGCATGAAAAATATTTGAATGGTAGTTGTCCTTCATATTTTCCTTTACCTTTCCTTTCTTTCTTAGCAATCATAGCAATGATTTCTTCTAGTTCTGTATCAACTTATTCTTTCTCAATATTACTAGATATGCTCAAGGATTTCTTACCATGGACTGAAGCTTTGAAAGTTGTTTCCATTTTAGGTTCTGTCTTCAATCTTGATATCTCAAGTGTATATATTTTTCTAATCAAGGTTTCTCTTTTGAAGTCCTTTGAGAATTGCATGGTTTCATCCAAGATGTTTATCTTGCTTTCACAATCTTCTATCAATGTAGTCATCAATTTGTCCATTATATCTTCCTCTGAGATTTCTCCACCATTGTTCCTGATTCCTGGGACTGCTTCATTAATCCTCTGATTGTAAGCTATGATGTTTTCTTTAGGTAGCATTTCTAAATTTTTGTATCTTTTCTTCCATGTCTTTCTACGTGTATTCTTGGCTTGGATGTCTCCTTCAAACATGTCTTCTAGGTATTTCCAAATAGAATATGTTTTGTCTGCTTTCTTGATCTCAAAAAATTCAATGTCAGATAGGGCACTGATTAGGGCTTCTTTGGCAATTGCATTTTGGGTGAATACTTCCTTTTTTTTATTAGTAGATTCTTCTTCTGCTAGGTCTTTCAAGGCAGGAACATCAATTGTGTGAGTAGAAACCTCATAGATCTCAAAAGCAACACACTGAAGGTGTGTTATCATTTTGTTCTTCCAGTCAAGATAATTCTCTCCATCAAACTTAGGACTCTCTTTCTTGAAGTGCGCCATTTGATCCACCTTAAGTTGTTAGGCTTTCTCTCAAAGGCACTTGGCTCTAATATCAATTGTTGGAATAGTCCCAAGGGACAACTAAGAGGGGGGGTGAATCAGTTATCAGCCAGTTTAATTCTTTTTCTCCAATTAAGTACAGAATATCATTAAGCACATACACATTAAGATAACACAAAATAGAACACCACAATTTCGGTTATGCGGAAACTAAACTAGGTAAAAACCTCGGTGGGAATTAGCACCCACAAAGAATTGTACTTGAGTATAATAATCCCTGTGAGAAGATCTTACAACCCTGTTAGGAGTTGATCTTTACAATGCAATAAGTGCAGTGACCTAGTTAAGGGTCAGACCCTGTTAGGAGTCTTTTACAAATAACCCTATTAGGGGTGAGGACTCAATGTCCAAAAGCACACTTCTAAAATTATGAAGGCTGCAACCTTCAGTAAAAAAAATATACACTATATCTGATAATGAACTATTTGAGTAGACCTGTTGTCTTGATCAGTTCCAATGAATTGTATACACTCTGTGCTTCTTCACATAGATCTTTAACTGATGAATAAATGGCTTTACTATCCCAAAACAATCAGCATTTTGTTATGTTCTTTTTGTATCTCTTTTCTTCTCATTCACACTTAGTGATTACAAATGAACTGCTATATGTATCTTCTCCAAAAGATATGATCATGACAGTTGTAAGAGTCCCTTCAATGCTTCTCTTGTCGGCTATACTAAGCACGCAACATAATTAGAACCGCGCAACACAAAATAAATAGATGCATCGCTTCACAGAGTTGGCTCCACCAAAATTACCCAAACGTCATGCTTCGGATGAAACATGATTAGCGTCTTTGGTTAATTATCTTTGACTCGTAACTAAACATGAATCTAAACATGCATATCCCATAGATAGGCGCAACTAAATAATCAATAAAATTATCGTCGGCTTTCTGAAAGCAATCCTATAAAATTGTAACTGTTAAACAGAGTAACATATCTCAATGGTTACTAAACATCTGAATCTGTGTTGCATGAACATGGTATCATAACTATGTCTGAAACATAAAAACAACCGTGCAAGGCTTCCACATATCCATACTGAAAAGTGAATACAGTTCACTATTGTATATGTTGTCATCAATGACAAACATATAGTCAACTATTTGCACAAAGGCAAATCTCCAACACAAATCACTATATATATGTTGGAATACCACACCACTAAGAGGGGGTTGAAACAGTGATCAATTAAATCAAATCTTTTAACAAGTGAGTGTTAAAAAGTAATGGCACAAATATATACATCGATCTAAGAATGGCATATCATTAGTAACCAAGCATATGAAAACCCATAAAAATTAGAATCACATATGCACAACACTTGACACTAGGTTTGAGTGGAAAACCCTTGAAGGATAAAACACCACTCTAAAATAAAATTAATTAAGCCTCACTAACCATAAAAACCTCTCTAATTATAATCAAGTCTCACTGGAAATACATTTAGGGCCCCAACCCTAGGAGCACCAACACCTTTACACAAATCAAAATATTTACAAGGAGTCGCTCTGTTTCACTATAGATCATTGATTACTTTTCCTTTATTTTAAACATTGAAACTAATTATAATCAATCTTCTCATACAAACATTAATGCCATAGATTACAACTTGGTATACACAATCCTATCATGTCAATATGTTCTATACTAGAGTTTCTCAATCCCAAATATTGAAACTTAGTCAATAAATAAAAATATTCAGAAACCTTAAATAAATATGCACTAACATTGCCATCAACCTTTTTTAATCTTCTACAAAGAATGTACTGATACCTCTGATAACATAGAATTGTTACCTTCCTTCCACAATGATACTAAATTTAGATACACCACTTACAAAAAATTTCTATGTTTCCCTTGCTTTGTCAGAAACCCTTTTCTCATCAAAACCATGTCTTTGTGTATTCACATATTTGTTTTCTAATTGCTTTTTTAACAACAAGCATTCTTCTGCTTTTTTACATGCCAAATAAAACTACCTTATCATTCATCTATTTTTCTCAACACTTTGATCAACTAATAAATCTGATTTTTTCATCATTGTTATATTTGCAGCATATGTTGATATGTTTGTATAGTTACCTCTTTCATCAACAACTTCCCTCAAGTAATTGAATCATTATAAAACCTTTTTAACAAGCATATTAAAAATCTATTTTCCACTGAATGTATAACCACCATAAAAATCATCTTCCAATATATCTCACTAATTATAATATTCTTGATGACTCCACATTATAAGTAGTTGTGACTTATCAACATTTATATATATGTTTAACTATTTAATGTGGATTTTTAAATACATTGTCTTTGATTAATAAATATAACTCTTCAAATTCCAACTCCTCTGCTTATGTAAAAAAGTGAATATCAACTTGTACAAACAACCATAAAGATTAGGTTAATGATGAATGATATTATCACTCGAAACCATGTTGCTTATTGTGATCATTAAAGTTCTTGTCACTCTATGGCCATGAATATCTATTACATGTTCTTGTCATTTTGTTGTCATAAATATTTAGTTATGTTATAGGTTCTTGTCACTTTGTTGTCGTGAATATCCAATTCTGTTATAGATTCATGTCACCATGCTGACAAAATACAAAAACGTGCAATGCAAGCTCTCTGATACAAACTCCAATAGATTTGTTTGTGCCAAGTCTTCAAGAACATTTTATTAAAATATATAATGTATCTTTACAATCATCAACATTTTGCAAATTACATAAAGCCTCTACAATTGTATTGTTCACACAATATTAAGTTAACTTGGCTAAGATGAAAAACTTCTTTTGTACTTGACAATTGTGCACAAAATCAATACTCAAACATGTTGCTACATTGAAGTTCATTTAAATTAATCTCACCTTCATAGACACATCCTTCATGAACACATACAAAACATAGTTTATCTTTGTCAAGCAATATATATTTGTTGATATATCTCTACTTTACAATATCAAGTTGATTATCCTAGTTGACATCAATGAAAATCCAATGCTAATGCCAATAATATATTAGCATGAATGAATAAGTTTTTTAAGAGAGATTTATTGTGGTGATTCTGAAGTAAAATTGGATCAAATGTGAAGACAAAGTAATGTATATATGGAAGAGAAAAAGTGTGAATCGCTGAATTAGACAAAAAGGTTACAAAAGTTGATCAAGAGATCCTAAATATTTTCATATTTTCTATACTTATTGGGTGCCAGCAAGAAGTTGAGTCCACTTTTTGGCTAAAAAGTGGAAGTTTTTTCCCTGATTTTCAAGTTGTCTGTCAATTGATGTCAAAATTTGAGGCACTTAGAGATTGAATATCAAAAAAATTCACTAATAGAAAATGTAGTGCTCAGAGTCTATTTTTCAAATATGTAATTTATTTAAATACCCACATAGTAAAAAAATTATTTAGTATGCATGTTTAAAAACCTCTTTTTCAAAATGCATGTTTCAGGACCATACCCCGCATGTGTACGGCCACCCTTTTTTGGAGTAAATAAATGAATTTTTTTAAATCCTTTTGGGGGAAGGTACCTAACACATCAAAGATTGGTCAGAATATTTTTTCTTAATTTTTAATTGAATATTTTTTTTTTTATTAATTTTTAATAGACTATAAAGTAAATTTTCAAAACCTCTCGTGTACGGCCACCATAATTTGATGAAAATTTCACTTTTTTGAGAAATTTTTTTTTTTATTTTGAATAGAATTCTATGTAGATTGGTCACATATAAATC
>MU225012.1:529370-582136 GCA_018584345.1 Thuja plicata | reverse complement strand
AAACGGGCACCCATTTTAAATTTACGACTCGGGCACCCGAACCATAACGGGCACCCGTTTTTTAAAAAACAGGTGCCCGTTTCTGGCAGCCAATTTTTTTTGGCCGCGGACTTTCGTGGAATTGGCACTCAACTTTGTGCTTGCACCCTATTGTTCAATTTCAGTTCAGATTATTTAGATCCTTGGCACTATGCCTAAATATCAGGGATAGTGAGTTCTTTGGCTTCTGGCCTAAAAGTTTGTAATTGATCATTTCATATAATGAATGTAATTTTCACTATGGTTTTTCCCAAATTAGGTTTTCTATGTAAATATATTTTTCATGTGTGTGTGCTATCTTAGCTATATATTTTATTGTTAATTAGTTGTCTATCAATAAAAAAAAGAATAATTATTGTAACAAAACTGTTAAGTTGTTAGTTTATGCTGATTCACTCTCCCCATCCATCTCAAGATCTAGAGGTGTTCAACAATGATAAGACACATGGAATAAATGAAAAAGAAAAATCCTAAGGATCATTTTGGAAGATGTGTCCCCTTTTTGGTTTCAAGTGTGGAAGTTTTTCTAAACATTCAAACACATTAGACACATCAATAATTCTACTCATGTGGGAGTTTCAATCCTTGCATACACAAGAAATGATGGTCAAAATGTTTAATATATGATTTAAAATATTAATTGGGGGTATCGTATATTTACCAAAAGGGTACATTAAGGCCTAAATCAGTGAAATGAAAGGGGATTCATGCCAAATAGCCAAGAGGAAAGGGTAACCCACTCTCCACCTTCACTGCTCTAAGGTATAAAGTTCTTAAAGGCTTAGTCTAGAATGAGAATATTCCAGCTCCAAGAGGCATGCCATTTGAATCACCCATCCTATTTTATACTTCATTGAAACATGGGAGTTTAGGTAATCCCCTAGAGTGATCACTTCTCTGGGTAGGCCCCCTAAAAATAAAAGATATTTTTTTTATGATGCATTCAAGCTCCTAGTCAGGATGCAAGAGGAGAGCGTATGTATGGAAATCTTGGGGATTAAAAGACAAAAGGGTTAAAATGCTAAGAACAATCTTGAAAGGGTAGTATAATTTAGTCATGTTTTAGCATGGGATATTGCAAAGCGGATCCACATCCTCACTAAAATTAAACCTCTAGCAAGAAATGATTAACGAGGGAAAAGACAAGAATAATGAGTATATTGGAGCTAGCTCTCAAACTAGAGGAAGTAAAATGAAATATTTTAAAGACGAGATAAAAGACCCAGATAGCTTTGCCAATCTCTAATAGCAATTTTACTGGCAAGACCTTGAGGTTACCAAAAATTTGAAGAAATCATATGTATGCTTCTGGTTTTCCTTTACTTATGTTTTTTTGTTGTTTGAATGTGGTTTGTTAGTTTGTAGGTTTGTTAGCTATAGGTTTTTTGTTGGTCTACTATGGACTATTAGAAAAAAGTTTATTTCTCATGTTTATCTATTTAGACAACCTTTTTTAGGATTTTCCAAGCCTCCTTCAACACCTATTTCACCTTTTATCCAAAAGAAAATTTGATAGATTTTCTTATTCCATGTGTAACTTTTCAAAATTATTTTCCGTATTTTACTAAAAAAATTTATAATGTGAATAGTGCATATGAACACTATCAATCCTTTTTTTCTATTTCAATGAAAATATCATTTTCAAAATTAAATTATAGATGTTCAAAATGGTAAATTCATGATAAATTTAGCATATTATTTATGTTTTGTTCATTTTATATAGTTATTTATCTTAATAATTTAGCACATTTTATTTTTATAGAAAAATATGCTATGCTAAAATATAAAATGATATATACTAAAAATTAACATCATAAAAACCAAAAAGTATACATGCAACAAAGAGTTTTCAAGTGAAATGATGATGCCTTCAAGTAAAGATTTATAAAACAAATGAATTAGACAACAAAAACTTACATAATATAAGCAATGTCATTAAGTATAATCATGTAAATCCATTATCAAAAACATCACCAACATATATATGAAATTGTAAACAACATGTGCATAAAGGAAAAGAAAAATGGCAAAGAAACAAAGAAAAAATTTTAATCAACAAAAAAAAGTTGTATCTCATTATAAAATTACCCCAAAACATTTGCTTTGTCTTGAAAATGAAGTCAAAATAAAAGAGATAAAAAATAGAGGGATTATTATATGGTGAGACAAATGTAATAAATTGATCAATTGCTTCAGAGAGAGGATACACATAACTACTTTATATAATATAAAAGCAATTTTGTTATTCTCACATTTTCAAATTTTGATGGTTTCGCATCACATCTAAGTAATCTCATTATTTCCACAACAATAATTTATAAATATATCAAATTACTCATTAAGTTTTATTTTTATTGATTTCAAAAAATAAATGGCCACTTTTTCCACCAACTCCTCCCCCCCTTAAATTGCCTTCACCCCATATTTGCATGCACGTATTCAAGTGATGTGCTATGGTCATTGGTCACTATAGAAGCTTTAAAGTAAATGATAGATATTCATGTCTATAATGATGTCATTTAGTTCTAGAGATTGCGTTCAAATGTGGGCTTGAGTGACGGTGCTACCAAAGTTCTTTGTGCTAATTAGAGTGCCATATATATCTAGCAGAGAATTCAACCTTTAACCTGAGAATGAAGCATATAGATGTGCAGTAACATTTTGTTTCAAACATGATAGACAATTGAAGAGTAATGTTGCAGAAAGTTGATATTTTGAAAAATATTAACAATTTTTTTTACAATGCTACTGACAATAGAGAAAGAAGTTTGTTTTCCTCATGGTCCATAGGAGTTAAACTTTGGTGTTAAAGTTATTATTTTATTTTCCCAAAATATTAAGTGAGTGAGAATATAGGAGAGATGTATTAAATGTGCACCCTAATATTTATATTTATTATACATTATTTTACTCTCACAAGGTTATCACACATTAACTTGGCACTCTTGGCCACATGTCAAATATTGTGTAAGGTGCATAAGTTGTAAGAGAATCTAATGTCATGATGATGTGTAAGAGTATTATGGCAAATAATAAAGTAAGGATTACTTATAATAGATTATTTGATTGTTAAGAGCATATAATTATATTACAATATTGGCTAGTATTATGATAATTGATAACAAATGTCAAAGGTATCTTTGAACGAGTTTAAAATTGTCAAAATGTAGTACACAAATGGAAGAGTTACACATGATAGATTCTATGACATGTTATTATAATTGTAAGAGCATATTTTGTTCTATATTAGAAGATTGTGACTAGCTTATATATTTGAATTTGGGTCAAATATAAAACCACTTTTTGGTCATATTTTTGACACATGGCTTTAGTAAACCACATTTTAATCAAATATCAAATGACCTAATGATAAATAGTTAATGATAATTGTATACTTCATCTATAAAAAAAGAAAAAGTAAAAAAAAAAAAATTAGTGAGTATCATTTGATATTTAAGAATAGTCAACAAGAAAAGAAAAATACTAAAAATTAAGATCAAGATCAGCCCTTATAAAAATAAGTACAAATGAAATTTAAATATACTTCTTTGAAATTAAAAATTCTATTTATTAATTATAATTATATTAAATATAAACAAACAAAATAAATCAAAGTTTAATAAGATTTTTTATTTTTTCCATTACAACAGTTCATTAACACGTCTTAAACAGTTTACATTGGAAAACAATTACTGTACAGTTTCATTGAAAAATAAGAAATGGGTAGATTTACTTTCAAAGAATTGAGGATTATCCATCGTTTTCTTTGACGATTCTTCTGAAAACAGCTTGTATCGTTTTCGCTGAAAACAAAAGAATCAATCTTTGTTTTGCGTGCCTTTCAAGTTATGACAGACTGACTTATATTGTTGACAAGAAAGTCAATTGATCAGTTTTGGCCACTCAATCAAACAACACCATAAATTATAGGGGAATGGCAGGCATATCTGTATGTAGTCAGATACGGCTATATTCAAAAGTATAATACAATTTAGATAATGTTTTGTACCTTCTCACATAGTTAATTAAGATGAAGTGATTATATCTGTGGATTTTGTTGCGTCACCGAATCCAGATAAAAATGATATGGATTTGGAATATACCTAGACTTGTGAGTCAGTACTTCGGAATTCTTCTGTGAAGTGTCTAAACAAGATTGTGGAAACTTGAAAGAGTTCAATATTGATCCAAGTTCACACTAGCATTAGGATTAATATCATCTCCTTAAGCTTTATCTCTCTAATAATAATAAAGGGACCTCTAGTTCTTATTCCCCCATCAAACTCTAGGACATATATCCAGGTTCATCATTACTCAAATCTGACAAGATAGGTTTGTTATGAACCACAAAATGTTTCTTGATCTCAGATTTGGTTCTTGTAAGCAGTAAATTGAAATTAAATAAAAAATTAATGTAGGCCAAGTGTACCCTCTATTGGATTGTACATTTTTTATACAAATGTTTTATAATTGTGTAACTTTTAAACAAAAGTTCTAATTATCATGTACTATTATTACCAATAAACTTGCACATTTGATCTAATTGTACTAACATTTTTTCTGAAAAATAAACAGTTTAAATGATTTTCTAATAGATTTTTAATTTACAAAATCTAGTGTAAGATGATTGGAACATAGACAGTAATTGGTGTGCTTCCCCTAAGATGCAATATTTCTATTTCAGACTTCTACAAACTTGTAAATTAACTTCATAATGGAATTCAAAATGATGTAATAGCATAAGGTTACCATAAAATCAATTGTGATTTGATTTTCTTAATGGGCAAGATGGTATAAGATGGTATATGGATGTTCCATTACCTTTTGCTTTTAATTGAATGAAACAAGTTAATAAAACAGTTTACAGTTTCAATTAGAAATCAGCAACAAAATTACTGATAAAGGCAACAACTATCAGAGAAGTCTGCTGAAAAGAAAACAACAGTAACAACAGTTAAACAAAAGGATAATGAAGGGAAAAAGGAGTAGTTAACAGCCAATAAAAAGCTAATATTAACTTCTCCCCAAAACAGTAAGCCACAGTAACATCAGACCTCAAAGATGGAGAAACAGGCCAAAACATTCTAAGAAAAACAAATAGAAAGGAGTGTGGAGGCACAGTAGGAGTAATCAGAATAGCACAATACATCAAGTGCAAAAAGTGAAGCTCACAGAGAACTCGGCCACCACTAGACTCTGTCAAGTTTTACCAACTTTTGAAGAAGCCTAGATAGTGTGATCTATGTTGAATTGTGATGCTGAAAGCAAAGCCTTAGCCTTGAGTTGAGACTAGTGACACGTTCTATTGAAGAGACTATAAAATTCATTTGGGTTAGAAGACATGAGAAAAGGACATGAATTTCAATCTCACTCGAGGAAAAGGAATGAGAGAAAGTAACTAAACATCTTAACTTCCAAATATGTTTGATAATAGTAACACAACATGAACTAGAGATAATATTGTGGCAAGTTGATAGTCTTTTAGGACTAAGGGGAGTGAACAAGGGCGGGTCTGGCGGCAAAAAGTGTTGTCTTCAATAATTTAGTATGGGGATAAAACTAAAATTAATGTTTGAAGGATTCAAAACTACTAGCGAAGGGACAAGAAGGAGGCAATAGAGGAATTTAAAGCAGGATCCAATTGGGACTTTTGGACTTTTGCTTCTAGGAGCTTCCGAGCCATGAGTTGGACTAAGAATCAACTCTTGACTTCTAGATTTGTGGTCTGAGCTTATTTTAGTTATCTCATTTAGGATTACATATCCAGAGTGTATTAAGTTAGTGGGTGTAAGGTGGGGGAAATAGGGTTCATTAGGATGCATAGACAAACTAGAAAACTTAGGTCTGTCTCCCTACTTATATTGGAAGGAAGATAATCCACTAGGCTCAAGAAGGCTCAAGCACTAGGCAGATGCAATGATCCTTCTCTATAAGGACTATGACTATACAAATGTAATTGAGAAATGCAAGATCTAGGGTAAAATAGGAAGAAAGAGTGGCTTTTTGCATGCACAAGATGATTGCGAACAAAAAGACCAATTTTGAGACTAGATCTAGCAACCAGAGACGGTAACACACCTGTAAACCAAATTGTGGGTCAAAGCAAGGGGTTAGGGGTGATTTGGTCACCTTAGTCCTTGATTGGGGTGACTTAGTCACCTTGTTCTAGGTACTTTATGATGAAATTAGTTATAGATGTATCCCTTCTCCAGATCTATTTATATCTCTTCCTGTACATCCGCCACCTAATCCTGTGCACAGAAAAAGAGGGAGAATATTGAGTAGAAAGGGATTTCCCTAAGTTAAACCCTAGTTTTTGAATCAACCATATGTAGAAGAGATTGGATTTGAGGATTATGATGTCTTGTACCTTGATGATGCATGCTCTTTGAATGTGATCACAAATGTTGATGCAATAACATGACTCCACAAAAACCTTAAAGGAAATTATAAAAGACATGCTTGCATGAAGGCTGCTAAAGCTTGCCATAACAAAGAATATGGTGGGATGAAATGTCTTGAATGTTGAAAACTTGTTCCTTCATGCCTAGATGTGAAATTGTAGTTGAGAGCTCCAATTGATGTATGTGTGATATACAAAATGAGGGAGGATAGCTTTCTTACACACCTATCCCAACCATTTCAAGGTGCAAAACTCAAAGAAGACTGATGAAGGTAAAAAATCCTCGCTAAAACTAAATAAATATTTTATGATTCAAATTGGGGCCAAATATTGAGGACCGAGGCAACTTTTGGGATGAGAGCGACCAAAGTCGCCTTGGTCCACCCAATATAGACCCAAATTTGGAGCAAAGGTCCTATTTGGAGGAAAGTTACCAAAAATATGTGCGGAATCAAGTTGAGAAAGAAAAAATAGATGTAGGAGGCCATACATGCTAAAATAGGGGCTAGGTAAGTGAGAAATTGCATAGGGATGCAATTTGCATTTTTCTATATTTAGCCCCTACTTTAGCAATAGTATGAGTCCTACATGCATACTCATGGTGCAGAGAGAGAGAGAGAGAGAGAGAGAGAGAGAGAGAGAGAGAGAGAGAGAGAGAGAGCCGNAGAGAGAGAGAGAGAGAGAGAGAGAGAGAGAGAGAGAGAGAGAGAGAGAGAGAGATCCGTAATTTTAAGGTAACAAGCCCCCAAACAAAGTGCATCTTAACTCGTACAACCACATGCAAGGGTACAAAAACAAAATCATAAGAAAAATCCAAATCAAAATACTGGAAAAGGTAAACAAAAGACACATGACAAAGGGAGTTAGTACTAAAAATAAAGGCTCCAAATCAACTAGTTGAAGAGACCTCAATTAAAAAAATGTCTCAACCACTAGTGTCATGCTTGGAATGCCAAATTATAAAAAGTACAAGTGGTCACAAGGAAAGAGAAAGAGTGTACATCAAAGATGAGACAAGGCTATGATCCAACCAAATAATACAGTGGGTTATGCTTACAAGATCAAGGAGGAGAGAGAGAAAGGAAACCAAGAATTACACAAGCTAGCAAGTTGTGTTATGCTAGGTGATCTATGAAAGAGCACAAATTTCAATGGACAACAAATTATATTATGTCATGTGATCTATGAGACAAAAAAGGAGGGGGGATAGAAAATAATCTAGCAAACTGTGTTATGCTAGTTCCTCTCATCCCAAGAGAGTTCGATGCAAATATGGAGTTCATACTCTAGAATATTGTGTTATTCTACCCAACCCATCACAAGGATTAACCAAAAAAAGTATTGTATGCAAGGAAATATGCTAAAATCGGTGCAAAAGGATTCTTCAAGGAAAGAATTGTAATCAAGTAAATCTTCTATAAATGGTGCAAAAGAATAACCAAGGAAAGCATTGTATCAAGGAAATCATCTATAAATAGTGCAAAAGGGTTTAACCTAGGAAAGAATTGTATCGAAGGAAATTCATTAAAAAATGGTGCAAAAGGATAACCAAGGAAAGAATCATATCCAAGGAAATCCACCAAAAATGATGTAAAACGATATCAAGGAAAGGTTTTATCCAAGGAAATCCACCATATAATACACAAGGAGGCTGCATATATGTCCCCCTCCTTAAGATGGCAACATAAAGCTATGATAGCATCTTATGGAAAAGAAGAACGGGGATACCCATCTTGAACACCAGGGAGATATCCTTTAGGCAACAATGTACATGCAACCCTAGCCAAAGAGGCATAACACTTTTAAAGCCAAGGGAGACATTTTTTTAAAAGATAGCTTGCGACAAGTGTAAATAGATCTTTTTAAGGGAGAAGAGGAAGAGATATTTTCTTAGAGATATCTACCTTCAAGAGATATTGAAAAAAAATAACATCATTGACTAATAGAGAAGGAGAATAAGAATTCACCCTTTTTCTCCTATTTATATTTAAAAAGGGATTCTCGATAAAGAATAACACACTTTAAGCCCCAAATTAAGGGATTAGTTTATGGTGGACATGAAATTTCAAACAAGGAAGAGGTTGTGATCAAGGATACAAACCTCTTTCATATGAGAAAATCCCTTACTAAAAGAAACAATTCCATGTAGGAAAAGATATTACGTAAGTGTAGGAAATATGACAGAGAACAATTAAGAGAGGGGGGTTGAATTAGTTGTTCCAAAACTTCAAACCTTCAGAACCCTTAAACCTTAAAACCCTTACTTATGATCTTAATGATTAAGCATGGATGCATAGATCAGAAAACATATCCACAACTCTTGACACAATGATTTTGATGGTGGATGTAAACGTTCAAAATCATCCCTATATATAATTTAATTAATATTCTCATAACATTATAGTTAATTTTAATTAATTATATTTGTTCTTTTCTTCTATCTATTTAATTAATTAATTTAATTAAATATGATTCATCTTCATAGTATTTAAATCTTAATTTAAATATTATTCCCCTTTTACTGTATTAAATCGCATTTATATACATTTCCCTCATTAATCCCTTTTAAATAAATTTATAATTTATTTATTCCTCCACATGACTTAATTCTACTCAACCATAATTAATCTAAATCTAATTTGGATTAAACTAATTTGAAACTAGATCCTACCCTACCTCATATCATTCTCATCAAATAGACCTACTCACTAATTAACTAAGGTTTATTAGGCTAATTTCAGGATTCCTACACATATTAGTCCTAATTATTTGCTCACACATGTGCGAGCAAATTTCCAAATTTGACTTTTCAAATTTATTCTAATTTGGTGCCAACAAGGTTTCTTACAACCTTGATGACACTTTATTACACTTTCTAAAAGTGTTTTATTGGACCAAAAATCTTACACCTCTTACAAGATCCTTCACATGTGTACTTTAAGTACACCTTGACCCATCACATCACGTGTTTCTCACACATGTGTGAGAAAACTTGGTCTCTTGCATGGCTTATGTGTCCCTCATGCGGCACCTATGTGGATACCACATGTGCTCCACCTCATTCAAGCCCTCTCATTCCTTCCAAAAATCTATAAATAGACGCTCTTTCCAAGAGTAAATCATCTCCATTTTATGCATTCTTATCATGTTAGAATTACTCTAGAATTTCTTAGTTCATGTTTATGTTTTTATGCTTTTAGTTCATTGTTGAATCTAGAAATCACATGCTAGGATTAATGGTGAATGAATCTAGTTTTATTATCTCTTGCATATCATTCTAGATTAGTGTTGCATCTTCATCTTCATTGGTGAAGGCTTGAGACAAGTTCCTCATACTTGTTCTTGAGTTCTTCCTCACATCCATTAGTTGCATCATAGTTTTAATCCATAGCAAGAAAGAAAACCAAGTGGGATTTAGATATTGTGTTGGGAGAGCACACCCACATACATCTCTAAGAGAAAATCAATAAGGTATCGGGTGCCCTTGTTCAGCTCATCGGAAGTTATGATGGAAGTCTTGTTTTGAAATATATTTTTAGACATGTTAGTGTAGTTTATTGATTTATATCTCTAACGTTTGCATGTCTGAGCATGCTCCCAATAGCTAGATTTTCAACATATACATTTTGGAATGCCATGTGTCGGTGAGTAATAATGAGATGGATTTCCCTTGTCAAAGGTAGAGGAAGGATAAGAAATGGTAGATGAATTAGGATTGAATATGATGTGTTGAGGATGATTTGGTAGGTGGGTTGTATTGGAGGTATGGTTTGAGGAGTAGGGTTTAGCATGTTAAATTCCTTGACCTTTTTGTGAAACCAATCCATATTTCATGAAGTTCCAAAATGCATATGCTGGAAATCTACCTGTTGGGAGCATGCTCAAACATGAAAATGTTAGAGATATAAATCAATAAACACACATTAACATATCTAAGAACATACTCTAAAAAAAGACTTCCACCATAACCTCCGATGAGCTGAACAAGGGCACCAATGCCTTGTTGATTTTCTCTTAGAGATGTATGTGGGTGTGCTCTCCCAATACAATATTAAAATCCCACTTGATTTTCTTGCTTGTTATGGATTGAAACTATGATGCAACTAACGGATGTGATGAAGAGCTCAAGAACAAGTATTAGGAACTTGTCTCAAGCCTTCACAATGAAGATGAAGATAGAACACTAAGCTCGAATGATATGCATGAGATAATAGAACTAGATTCATTCACCATTAATCCTAGCATGTGATTTCTAGCTTCAATAATGAACAAAAGCATAAAAACATGAACATAAACTAAGAAATTCTAGAGTAAACTAGCATGATAACAATGCATAAAATGGAGATGATTTGCTCTTGGCAAGAGCCTCTATTTATAGATTTTTGGAAGGAAGAAGAGGGCTTGAATGAGGTGGAGCACATGTAGAATCCACATAGCTACCACATGAGGGACACATAAGCCATGAAAAAGGCCAAGTTTTCTCACACATGTGTGAGCAACTTGTGATGTGATGGGTCAAGGTGTACTTAAAGTACATATGTGAAGGATCTTATAAGAGGTGTAAGAGTTTTGGTCCAATAAAACACTTTTAGAAAGTGTAAGAAAGTGTCATCAAGGTTGTAAGAAACCTTGTTGGCACCAAATTAGAATAAATTTGAAAAGTCAAATTTAGAAATTTTCTCACACATGTGAGAAAATAATTAGGGCTAATATTTGTAGGAATCCTGAAATTAGCCTAATTAACCTTAGTTAATTAGTGAGTAGGTCTATTTGATGAGAGTGATATGAGCTAGGGTAGAATCCAGTTTTAAATTAGTTTAATCCAAATTAGATTTAGATTAATTATGGTTGAGTAGAATTAAGTCATGTGGAGGAATAAATAATTTATAAATTTATTCTAAAAAGGATTAATGAGGGAAATGCATATAAATGTGATTTAATACATTAAAGGGGAAATAATATTTAAATTAAGATTTAAATACTATGAAGATGAATCATATTTAATTAAATTAATTAATTAAATAGATAGAATAATATAACAAATATAAACGAGTATGAGCTCACAATGTTGCGGTGGCTGCGAGCCCCAGTAACTGGGAGGTTCAATGTTTGAACCATGGGAAGTGCAATCAAGCAAGACAGTCTATGTTGGGCCCAAGAGTCAGAAGGAATTGGTGGTCAGCATAATTCAGGGTTCAAATTTTAGGCAGCACTCAGTGTATGCTCTGCATAGCAGTCATGGGAGTCGGAAAGGATCATTGACGAGGGAGTGAACTGTACTTGTGATGGAGGAGGTTGAAGATAGTGGTGTTCATGATCCAATTGTCAGACCCTCACTAGTCTTGGTGTGCTCACAGACCCAGACAACCCAGGTCGGTGTCCCTGCTGGGCTCTCTGGCTCGCAGGTCTGATGTGTTGGTTTCATGGGGATGAGGTCCCCCAGATTTGTGGCCTCACTATTTATCACTTCAGTCAAAACCGTATGTTACCGATCAAAAAAAAATATAACAAATATAATTAATTAAAATTAACTATAATGTTATGAGAATATTAATTAAATTAATATAAGGATGATTTTGGATGTCTACAGTGGAAACTATGTTAGGGGAAAAACCATGGTGGGGATGAAGACCCACAATATGAACTATACCTTGTTAAAATTATAACACATATTAAAAATAGGAATGCACATGCATTCATGCACACTGGCTAGAGCTCACTACTCAAATACAAAATGGACACAACTCTCGAAAGGCTCACTGCCTTACAAGACCGCTACAATGGCCAATCAGACTACAATCTAAAATTGTGTGAGCTATATAATGACATCTACCCTATGCCTAGGTCACTTCCAATGAATAAAAATGAGGTCTCTTCTCAAATCCACTCTGACTCCTTTAGATGAGTGATTCAACCCTCAACAAATCTACACAATTGCTCTGCAAGGAATTCCACATGTTTGGGCCACATGATTTTTCCCTATTTATATCCAATTCATCAACCTTGAAAAATGAATAAGCTCATCTCACCCTTCATTTCAAAATTCAAATTCACGCACCAAAACTAATTATCTAAATTAATCTATGTCAGCCAAAACATAGAAACAATCCTTATCAACAACCTCGAGCTCATAACACAGCCACAAATCACACCTCGAACTTCACAAAATTATTTACTGATCAATTTGGTCAA
Source organism: Thuja plicata (assembly GCA_018584345.1). Lineage (NCBI taxonomy): Eukaryota > Viridiplantae > Streptophyta > Pinopsida > Cupressales > Cupressaceae > Thuja > Thuja plicata. Next base: position 569,502 of record MU225012.1, on the reverse strand, counting down.
GAAAAATACAACCAACTAAGAAATCCTTCAAATAAGATCACCACAATCGATGTGGACCACCAACTCAGCTAGCACACAATCCAAGAACATCCATAGACATCCTGAATAGCACAAAAACATCCAAACCCATCCAACTCATTAGATTGTTCAACATCTCTTATGTAGAACCTCAAGAACACCATCAACACCCTCTAATACAACTAAAAATTTCCTTTCATATCTCTGAACCATGAACCATCTGAATTAAGAACACATCAAGATGTCTCAAACATCCACCTAGATGTGCAAATAAAATTATCCACCTGAGCGTGCACATTGAACCTTTTTTAGACACTATGTCACCTTCCCGAATGTCAGTCACCACACCTGACCTCATAACTCATCCAAACCTTATTGCAAACCTATGTAACTTTACATAGACCAACTACAGAATCTCTTCAATATCTATTGATTTCTACAACCTCTTATCTTCAATAACCTTTCCTCATCGGACCTCTAAGCATACTACACCACTATCTAAATTGTGACCAAAATGCCTAACTGATATGTTGACATCAATAACAACACGTCTAACTAATATGTCTTCCAATACATATGTTCATCTTCCCAAAAATATCCCCCTTTGGCATTGGTGGAAATATATGATGTGAAAAATAATAAATCAATAGCTCGGTATGTGCAGGATCATGGTATGCCAAAAAGTGGCAATGTGAAAAAAATCCATTTTCACCAGTCCAAAAATGCACTAAAAAGCATGTTGACTTTTTAGTTGTTGGTATTAGCGATAAGAAGTTATATGTATTTTTTTCATTGATGTCAACCAATTTTGTGTCATGCAACTAAGTGAATACAAGACATAATATACAACTGAAAAAGCAAAGGTATAATCGGTAAAGAAGGTATACTGAAATTTGGTTAAGTACAGAAAAGCGATAGACTGTTCAAACAAAATTTTGGTGAAGGTCATGATGACATAAATATGTAGAGAAGTCACAACTAAAGACTCAACAAGATCACATTATAACATGGTTCCAACCGCAACACATTTGGTTGAGCGGTTATAAAGTTTTCAGAGACACATACACTAAGACAGGTAGAACTTTTATGTACTTGATTAATAGGTCAGTAGATCACAGAGCGGTGAGTAATAAAGTGTATGTAATCATGTTTAATGATGTGATGACATGGAATAAAGGTTATACATCCAATGTATTTTTATTTATATGATTGATGCAAGCATATAGGATATATTTAAAGGGATTTGCAAATCTTAGTTTGACCTAACGCGATCATGGTAAATAATTTTTTACATTGACATTATCAATTGGACACATGGTTCTTTCATGGGAAATCAAATCGAAGATCATTTTCAAGTTGGTGGAAATTTTTTATTTAAGAAATCATAGAGAGAGTTAAAAGTAGTTACAAGAGTTATTGTTGTTAAGACTTTTTTGGTGATTAGGGTTTTATGATTTCAAGTTCAAGTTGCAATCAGAGATCAGAGAGAAGAGTATAGAGTACACAGTATGAAGAGATTATATGATCTATTAAGAAAATCAATGCTACACTCAGATCATTTATCTTGTTGCCTTATTAACAGTTGCAACATGTCAAATCCCTTAACCCGGTGAACTCTAACAAGTTCTTATTTGTAAATCCTTTAATAAGGTGACTTCTTTATTGAGGTTTTAAATCCTGTAGAGAGGTAGATCTTTGTTGATCTTATGGTACTCATAACAGTGTACTAGTCACTTTTAACAAGGTGAACCCTCAGAAAGGGTATTGTAGCTCCTAACAGGGCAAACTCATATACTACAGTTATTGTGCTTGTGGGTGTCATCCCCACTGTGGTTTTTTCCCTCTTACAAGGGTTTCCACATGAAAATTATTGTGTTATGTGTGTGGATTTTGTGTATGCTTTTTATTACTGTTTCATTCATATTTTCTTAAGATACTTACTGTATAGATTTGGAAAGAATTGCAGTGGTTATTTGGTTAAGTGGTTGAAATAGTAGGATATCTATTTGTACTAATTCACCCCTCCCCCCCTCTTAGTACCTATCATTCCCAAAATTTGGTATCAGATCATAGGTCCTTTAGTGATAAGTCTAACAACTTGAGGTAAAGATCCATTATCATGGAGGAGTATAGTTATGAGATGAAACTGGATAATGCAAAGAAGATAATGACGGAGCTAAAGGAAAAGATGAGACACTCTCTTGCAAAGAGGAGAGAACTTGCTGATCAACTAAGTGAAAGTCAACACTACATACATCAACTATTTGGAGGAAGTACATCTAAAGAATATGAATAAGTTGTAGCAAATCTATTGGAAAAGAACAAGAAGATTAAAGAACACATGACTAATCTGAAAAGAGAACTAGAAAGTAAGTCTGTCAAAATGTGTGAAGATCTGGAAGAGAAAATGAGTGCAGTTGCTGCTAATAAAATTGTTGATGATGCCCTAAAAGAAAAAAGTTAAGAACTTTTCAAACTAAAATATGAATATACCCTATATCAGAGTCAAATGTAGCATACTCTTACAGATAAATTTCAAGTATTAGATGAAAATGAAAGAATGGGGAAGATGAATGAGTCATTGAGGAAAGAACTAGAATTTGAGAACGAAGAAAATGAAAAATTGAGAAGATACAATGAAATCTCACAAAATCTTGATGAACAACCAAAGATTCAATGAAGACATAGAGATACAACAAGTCTAGGATATTTAGGTGAAGAAACATTCAAAGTTGGAGAATCTTCTAATGTTGAACCTAAGGAGGCACATAAAGATCAGAAGGTAGATCCAATCAATTCAGGTATGAAACCTAACCAACCTACTTGCTATAACTATGGAAATTTTGGTCATACTACAAATGTGTGTAGAAGCATACCGATGAATAGACCTTATCTTTTAATGGTTATTATTACAATTGTCAAAAGTATGGTCATGTTGCATATGAGTGTAGATATATCTAATGGCCTGCCTACAAATCCTTCGACACAAGGATCCAAACAAGAGATAACATATTTTTTTTAAAGATAGAGGTAACCAACATACAAATATATCACAAGCGGAAGCCTAAACACAACAACCAAAGATTCCCAAGCATGAACCACCGCCACAATTCATTTACCGACTACGTGATTAGCATACAAGGTTCATCCAAATTAGTATGTTACTCCACAATTATTCTTTTTAAGCCCAAGTAAAATTCCTACCATGGTTAAATCATACAAGTTCATTTACCAAATCAATTCGCAAGGAAAACCACATATTACATTCGCTGACACAAGAACATACAATACACAAATTGTTCTGAGTTGGGGAGGTGTAACATCGAAAAGGGTGTTCAAAAAACTAAATTGCATCTTCTGGTCGATGAGAAAAATGTCCTCTATCCACCATACGAGTACCATTAGTGGAAAATCATACGAGTATGTACTAGTTCCCATACGAGAATCTATAGGTCACCAAACAAGCAAATAGAAAATCTTCATAAGAGAAGAAGGTTCTTGCATGAGTCCCTAAAGGACCCCATACAATAAACCACCCTATCTCATATGAGGGCCTATAAATACTCGTATGAGATGCTACCTTTCTGACCCAAAGAGTAAAGTTAGGAAAATTTAAGCTAAAACAAGAAGATAAAATCGACACCACGAAGTGCAAGAAGTGGACAAATTGAGGAGGTAAACACTCGATTACCCCAACAACATAAATAAAACACAAATGAAGGAATTATAGATCACCTAAAACCATATTACCATAATCCAAATAAAATAATGAGTGAACACATCAACTACATATACACAAGCATAAAGTAACTGCATAAATCAATAAAAGTAAACGGAAGAAGTAAATGAGCAGCAAGCTCCAATCCTGTAGCTGGAGGAAGGCCAACTCTATACTTTGATCCCAAGCAGTGGAATAGGATTGCAATTCCACCCAACCATTTGTTACTTGTAGGACCACCCCCTCATGATCATGGAGATAATGAACCAACCACAGGAACATAAGACACACAAACATGCAAGAGGCTACACACATGCCAACCAATGCATGGCTCAAGGTACACATATGATCATGAATGTAAATATAGTATTCCAGGTCACTACTCAAAACACACTAAGGATACTATGTAGGGACTCTATTGGAGTGCCATCACTTGGCTTGTACTATCCCAAATGGTATGTGGTACGGTAACTCAACTCCCTTGGGAGGGCTTGTAACATATCCTCGTGCTAGCTCGCGCAGAGGACTACCTATCGTCAGACACAGCACCCTCGCCCTTAGTACTCCCAAGTGAAGGACCTTGGTACTCCCAAGTGACATATGGTATGGTAACTCTATTCCCTTGGGAGGCCTCACACCATATAGGTGAACTCTTATCTTTTATTAATCTTTATTACCCATGTCTTTATTTGGTTATCACTTTATTAAACCTCTTAACGTTACCTTGTCGGCCACTTCTGGGTTGGGATAATCGTGAGAAGTCACTCCACATGTCTACCCATACATACCCATGCTTTTCATATGATGAGTGTGATAAGGCAATGCAATTTTCCAACCCAACCCCCAAATGATAAAACACTCAACTGGCCTACATCCAAGAGTTTGAATCTCGTAAGATCCAATAATACACACGCTCATGTGCACGTGGTGAACACAACAAACACCAAGTAAGAATGGAATAAAAATATACAAGGGTTTACGGTAGGACTACAAAAACTTTCCTATGGTTTTGACTCTTTCTCATGTTTATACAATGTTTAAGCATGGTTCTTAAACCCTATTTTTCATTGGTTCCAAGTTGTTGGTTCCTTTTTGGTCAAAAAACCCTAGGTCTTCCATGTTTTTTATAAAATGGTGTTACCTTTTTGGGCCACTTAAGTATTTTTCCCCATGTGTTTTAATTCATCGTGCGAGGGGACATTTCTTTTAACTCCTAAGTACTAGCGGGGCTTATTTTAATATTTCCTAAGTTTAAAAGTCCCCGTGGTGTTTAATTTATTGCAAAATGTTGAGCAAGTTTGTTTTGATCCGATGACAGGCATAATGACTTGATAAAAAGATGCACCCATTTTACTCTTCAAGGGTTCATGCCTAAGTTACAAGTGTCCATCAGATATCTCTCTTAAGTGGGGCCAAAAGGTAAAGTGTCAGGTCGATCTGAGAAAACCCAACGGATGGCGTGATGCCTTAATGCAGAGATACACGAAAGATATTCATCACTGAATCACGCCCATTTGACACGTAGCCATCTAAGATCATGGGTCTATTTTTTCAAAGAATGATAAAAAAAAAGTAAATATGATTCAATTTGATGATAGGTGTGATGCCTTGATCGTGATTTGCATGATGGATATTTTTCACGGGATCACGCCTAAGTGACACCTGTCCAGGTCGGTCAGCGCAGGTAAAGAAAGATAAAGAATTTTTTAGCTAGTAATGTAGTGCCACGGGGATGTCCAAAGAGTCATTGATGTGTTTCATTTTCTCAGGCTTGCGGGTATTTTAAAGGTTGATCGACGGCTGTTTTTTAAAGATGTGTATAAAGTTTGATCTATGTCATTGATGGTGATTTCCGCACTAGGGCTAACCATTATAAAAGATAATTGCATTTTTAAATTTTTTCCAGAGGGTTTTGAAGTGGTGGCTCTATGTTTTATGCTACAGGAGAGTAGATGGATAAATATGATATTTTGGATCACATTTATGTAGTTATGGGATGTTGTTTGGGTGGAAATTTGATGGCTCATAATGCATTTATTTTGAGAAGTGATGGTTTAGGGTTTCTCATCAGATTTGCAGATCTTTTGTAACCCTTAGTTGACTCCCTATCTCTTCTGCCTTAATGTTGGGTCTATTCCTGAGTCTTGGTGGTTGTAAAATGAAATTTCATATGAGGACAGATACACCCCGGATGAATTGAAACAAACAAGAACATTCCATTATTCCTTCAATATGGGACTTTTCTCCAACATCGTGAGATGATTGACAGATACAAATAAGATTGTACACAGAAGGGAGTGAAGAAAAAGTTTCTACTTGATGAAGTCAGAGTGCTTTGGTGGTTGTAATGATTTGTTTCTTTTGGTGTCTTGTAGTAACTTGGTTGTTAGATCTTGACCTAAATGATCTGAGGGTTGTTGCAATCCTTGTTATATAAAAGGATTTCCAAGATCATTTAGAAAGGGATGGAAAATTGGGAAGGGTACAAAAACATTGAGTGATCATGTTGTATAGTTGTTTCCAGTCAGGAATATATTATATTTGTATTTAGAATATGTCAATATAGAATACAAATTTTCAGGTCTTTTGCATTTATTGAAGTGGTGTTAGTTTGAATCAGATCGATAAAGGAACATGATTCTTCATACTTAATACAAATATTCCAGATTCAAGTCTCTCTTTTGTGCCTATTTCTTGAGTTGTGAATTTTTCTGACTCATTGCATAGATTTTATCTATGTGTATGTTGGTATTCCTTAGTTTTGATCTAGGATCAAATTACATATTACTCTAGATAAGACATAGATTCATTTGGTCTGCACAAGGATTTTTAAGAAGTGTTTGGTCTAGGTTAGTTGTATTTATGGCTTTGAATCTTTGATAATAGTTGGTTTCTGTGTTTTGTATCTGCATTAGATATATTTATCAATGGATAAAGCACTCATAAAGAATTAGTACCTTCTATAGTGATACATGTTTGATTGGGTTTGGCTATATCCTGAAAAGTTTAAATCAAAACAATTTTAGAATCCTTTTGAGCTTTGTAGTTGAAAGTTGTATGTTTTTCATGGTAATTGAGAGTCAATGAATGAGTGGTTATCATTTAGTACTTTCTTACCATTTTCTGATATTTAAATCCAGAGAGAGTTGTAAAGTGTTATATATTGAGCTGGATCAGGTGCACCCACCTTGGTCTTGTAGAACCAAAAGTGCAGAGAGAAGTATTGTCCCTATAGTTGGTCCAGTTACCTTATATTTTCCCATATTTGAAACTAACCATTCTTCAAAATCCATCTAAAGGTATATTGGTAGCTTATAAAGTGTAAAAGATTTTAAAACACCAACAAAATGGTGACTCTACTGGGGATGGAGATGCAAAATTATTGTTAAATCTTTCAAGGAATATCTGGGTATATAAATTTGTATAAGCCAATAAGTTGACATTTGAAAGCATAGAGTCACTCTTTCGTATCCCCTTGTTGTTATTCTTTGTCTTGTGAATTTCCTTATTGCAGTATTCATATAAGCTAGTGTTGTATTTTCCCAAATTTTTTTGGGTGGCAACTCGAAGAAATCTCTATAGCATTGTTGAGTAATACGAATTATTTTATACACACTTTCTCCATATGTGTAATACCCACTCATGTTTTACTTTTAGTTTATGATGTCGTACTCTTTTAGGTAGTGGTTTCAATTTATTGGTCGAATCCTCTTAGGCTACTTTCATGAGAGCTATTATTCTTTCAGTTGATGGTGATTATTATGTTATGGTTTATCATATGCATAGATAGATGTGATGATTTTATTATAATGATTTTTACATGTTGATTTCAGATTATGATGTACTTACCCCATACTTGCATGTGTATGGTTGTCTTATATGTGGATGTACTTGTTGATGTTTTGTCATGGTAGAGGACGGAGACGTAGTTACTTGCCTTGGCGAGATCCACATGTTCGACTGATCCCTATCATTGTTTGCAATATTATGTTTTATGTACATGCATGTTCTTTTGATGACAGGATTACAGGTACAGGACATCGTCTTCCCTGAATTGGCAGGAGTGAGCGTGCCCATAAATATTCATCTTAATGGTAAAGAGGGGAGGTAACATACAGATCTGAAACCCTAACCTAAGCCTAATCATCCTAATGTTGGATGAGTTTCAGTTTGACTACCCTATCTAGATTCATCTAGTTGAGAGGAATTCGAATACCCCCTTCCTTGAGTATGTTGGTTTTGCATGTGATTACTTTCAGGTGCATAAGAGGCTATAAGAAATGTTTTAAAAGAAATAAATGAATATGAATGTTGTGCAAGGAAACAAAGATGCACGTGGTGGAAAGCAGAAGTTTAGAAAGGTAAATAATGCTGGCAGAGAGGAGGCAGCGAATAAGCATGGGTTGAAGAATGATGACACAAATGCAACCTCAAATGAAAACTGCTGTCAAATTTGACACGTATTAGCAAACAACTCTAGTAAAAAGACAGAATAACGTAAAATTTAAAATAGAATAACGTAAACTTTATTATTTTTTATGAGTAGGAAATTATTTCCCAACGTCTATGTAAAAACCAAAAAACTAAAGTTTTCATAAGAAAAGTGCAATGAAAGCTAGAAAAAAATACTTACAGGCGATACACGACTCCTCTAACAAAGAAAAGTAAAAGCATACAAAGATATCCCAGAAAATTCCTAAGACACAACAAATTAACACCAGAGAAGCTCAAAAGTAACGTGAAAAACACAATATGTAAACCTATCCATTCTGCATGCCACCAATGAACTCAATTGTCCTTTATGGTAGTGTAGATCAGACAAGATACAAGTAGGCCTCTGCAAAAAAAATGGTGATAAAACTCGTAGCAGCTCTTCAAATGTTGATTCAAATGATAATGTGCTATAGAAGATTACCAAATCACCGCTGGAAATCACCAACAATGGGCTTACTCAGGTCTATTGATTTTGCCAAAATCAATGATCTAAACCGAAGATGATCATCCACATGCTCTGTCACAATGAGAAGCTCGATCACATGAAATGTGAGCCTGTGAGTATTGAAAATGTGCAAGCACCGATAAATGGCAGCGATTAATGAATGGGAGAAACCTGTAAAATGAATACAAACCTAAAACCAATGATGTGTTAGGGAGAATGAAAGAAAAGAGAGAAAGAGCAGGGGCTGAAGGGATGAAGGCTGCGCAAGGAGAGGAAGATACAAGTTTAAAAGATATTGATATAAATATAAAGCTGCGCAAAAAATAATAGATGATAAGTAAACAGAATGCTATGATGAAAAAAGACTGATAGAGATATAACCTGCACATCCACACAGTTAGATAAAATTTAAACACAGATAGATATATAAATAAGTTTGATCCTGTGAATGAAAATAAATATAGATTACAATGAAACCCGCAATGAAAATATGCGTTATACAGATTTTATCAATACAAATGCAGAGAAATTTTAGAAATTAAATGAGTCTTCTGCAAAAAGTTAGAGCTAGAATGACAAAAAATAGAGATAAAAAATTTGAATCCTGTAAGATTAGTAAAAACCAAAATGTAAGTATAGAGCCAAAAATGAAAGTCTCCAAACCTGCCAAAAACAAGTCAGTACTATATCCAATAGATAAACCAATAATGTATGTAAAAGATAAATCGGGTTTGGGGGTAAACCAGCCAAACCCAAAAAAATTTTGAATTTTTCTCAACACTCTCTCAAGAGTCTCCGATATTGGAGTGCTCCAAGATATGGTAGATCCTTCACCTGAAAACTCAATCGAAGATTAAACCAACCTGCTGTGATACCATGTTAAAATAATAAAAAAAAAATATAGAGATAGAAAATTGTTTAATCAATGAGAAAGAAAAAGAGAGTTTACCATGAATAAATACAAAGCTAGGAGCATTCACCAAAGCACAATGAAACAAGGAGACAAGATTTTGAAGGGGGAAAAGCATAAAAAAAAACCCTGTGATATTAATGAATGTGGAAAAAAATGCCTAAGAATGAGAGAGAGAGAGAGAGAGAGAGAGAGAGAGAGAGAGCAAAGCTCATACAATGAGTCACTTGAAGTGACGAAGTGCTTCAACTAGTGCTTGTGATACTAAAAAAAGAGAGGAGAATCATCTCTTAAGTAGAGATGGAAGGAGTTTGAAGTGTAGCTCCTAGGTGCATGTGAGCCACATTCATAAAGTGTGTGCCACTTGTGTTATTTCCTCTTAGGGAGGAATCTAAGGGATACCTTGGTTTATCCCATTAAATAATACAACCAAGGGAAAATACATAAAATGAATTATCCTCACAAGAGGACAAAAATAGGTGTAGGGATTCCATAGGAATCTCCTACTTGCATAATGCAAGTAAAGATTAATTTCTAATAGTTATTATAGAGCATTAGATGACCTAGGGTGTTACAGAGGCTGGGTATGAGTCCTAGAGACTTGTTGACTATTTACTCTCTGGTGTGTGTGCTTTTGGGCTTTATTATCCTAAATTGACCATGTAACCCTTTTCGATCTTTTTATCTGATTGTGTACCTATAAGTGACCATTCCTGATGTGTGGAATACTGGATTTGGGTATACTTGGGATGTGACCTATGCTAGATCTTTATAGGATCTATGAGCGTAGGGTAGGTTACCTGGATGTGTAGTAGGGGGTGGCTTACAATAAGTTATGTGTTCGTAAGTGACTACTGGATTGCTTATTGTAGAGTTTACTTAATAAGTGATAATTAAATACATACTAAGAGATATTAAAATGAATTAATAAGATGTGTCCTCACCCATGCTTGAGTGCTAGTATAGACTAAGATGGTGATGAGAAGATGCTAGTTGCCTCGAAGGGTACCTGGCATAGTTAGTGGCCTTGTAAGTTTGAGAGGTCATTGGCTCCGTGTATGGTCACTTAAGTGTCAGAATCCATTGGGATTGCTAGGACAAAAATTAAGGGTTATACGTACATGATCACACCTTCCTTTACACAGCCTAGATGTCCTACGTATGTCAGTGCCTCTGGATTAGTGAGCCTTACCTTTCATGATGTGTAGTACACTTGGATTAGAGAGCTATTAGGATCCCTTGCTTAGTGGTTATTCTTTGTTGGTTTTGGATATTCGAGTGGGGTCTGTTGTTATCTCCTCAACATGGTGGGGTGGACCTTTGTGGTTCCACACGGACGGGTGGTAGTGATTCTTTACCCATTGAGATTTGATGTCCTTGCACTAGGTGCTTGATGGTTCTTTGTAGACGAGCTCGTTATGTTACTTCATCATTTGTTATGTAATTTCATTATTGTAAATCTTGTATTAGTGTATCTTATGTGACACCTAATCTGGATATTGTATATTAAGTAGATTAGAGTGATTACCACATACCCTACGACATGTGCAGTGGATGTGAGTTTATGGTGGTTTCATGGTTATCCATGAGGATTGTAATTATGGTTTTGTAAGTTGTATTTGTTATGTCTATTCAAATGGAATTTTTTGTTATATTGTTAGTTGTGTTATGCTTTAAGTAATTCAACGTCATGGAACTCTTGAGTCATGTTATCTATGTGAGTGTATGACGTGTATAAATGGTATTTTCTTCCGTATCAATGTATGTCTCTTTATGTAAACCTTAAAAAACAAAATTATTCAGCAAACATAGTATCATGTTTAGGTTAATCTCTCTTGGGTTCCCTGGCAGGGCGTTACATTCGGTATCAAAGCCCTAGATTCTACACTGGGAACTCTGGGAATTGTACGCTCATTAGGTTGTTTCTAGCTTGAACTTGAAACTAAAACATAGACTTACAACACATTTGTTTTCAAATTATTTCTTTATGGTTATATTCATTCTTTAGTTATGATTTGAGCTATGGGGTGAATATTGTATCTATCTCTGGTTGTTTCAGGTATCATGCCTAAAACAAGAGCCACTAGAGGTTGTGGCAGAGGTAGGTCAGGTGCCCATGGAAGAGGTGGGTTGGGTGCCCATGGGGGAGGTAGGCACCCTAGCCCCTCCATGAGTGTCAGGCAGGAGGTTAGTCAACAGCAGGATAGAGGTGATCAGAGGAGAGAGGGTTAGGATGAGTCTGGGGGATTGGATACTAGATAGATACTTTAGGCTATCCTAGATTGCCTTCCTGATAGAGCCAGAGGGGAGCTGGATGTATCTCATCACACCCATCATGAGGAGAGATAGAGGGAGAGATCCAAGAGCCCTCATGGGAGGACTATTACAGTGGACCTGGTGGTGGTTGCAGCAAACCACATGAGGGACTTGACGAGAGGGAAGCCTATCCCTTTCAATGGATAGGAATCTGATTTGGAGGTAGAGACTTGGTTGATAGCCTTGGATAGGGTCTTTGTGATGCACCCCTATAGTATTATTACTAAAGAAAGATATGTCATGATGCAGTTGACACATTTTGTGGCTATTTGGTGGAAGATCGAGGAAGAGAAGCTAGGTCTTCATATGGACACTGTTACCTGGGAACTCTTTCTTTAGAACTTTAGAGAGAGGTTCCTTTCTAATCAGTGGAGACAACAGAGGGCTGACGATTTTCATAATTTGAGACAGTTGACATTGACAGTAGAGCAGTATGAGTGTTATTTTTACGAGCTCAAGCAGTACGCTGGATATAGCCAGGACTCAACACTGATGGTACAACACTTTGTGCGAGGGATTAGTCCCCACATCATGGGGGATGTAAAGCTCTTTGAGCCTATGAACCTGCAAGCTACGATTATTAAAGCCACTCTAGCGGAGGCTAATTTGGCATCAGGCCATGGAGGTCAATAGGGTGGCCAGACTAGTGGGGCTTCTAGAGCAGGCTATAGAGGTAACCAGTCGCAGGCCGCTGGAAACTTCAAGAAGCCATCCAATTATTACAGAGGTAATCAGACCCAGAGTCAGAACTAGCACCAGCATCAGAAGGTTGCACCTCCTACCCAAAGTGGTAAGAGCATCAGGAGTGGATAGCGCTATAAGCGTAATCAGTCCAATCATCTAGCACAGAGCACATAGCCTAGTATGAGAAGAGGGAGTGTCCAGTAGTCGAGTGTGCCCTCCAATGGGAGAGGATATTTTAGAGGCACGAGATGTTTCACCTATGGTCAGTTTGGCCACATTGTGGTGAATTGTCCACAAAGAGAACCATAGTACTCTATACAGAGGTCGGCAGCCTCAGAGCCTACAGTAGGAGGGAGATCACACAGAGTGTTTGCAGTCATGGATCACAGACAGGTAGAGCATCAGGGGATAGTCATTGAGTCTTTGGGTATTATTCGGGGTACCTCTATTTCTATATTGTTTGGTTTAGGAGCGACCAATTCTTTTATATCACCTTTCCTTGTTGAGCATTGTGGGCTAGTGGCTGCAAAGAAAGTGTTAGGTTGGCAAGTGGAACTAGCCTTAGGGGCTAAGGTAGCTATAGATTCCTTGGTTCATAATTGTGAACTGAACCTAGGGAAGTTTATTACCTCGGTTGACCTTCGTGTGATTCCTTTGGGATCATATGGGGTTGTCCTAGGAATGGATTGGTTGGGAGCTCATGGAGCTAATATTGATTGTAGATAGAAGACCATCCTTTGCAAGGATGATGATGGTAAGGAGTGTCATATTATGGGGATTCCTTGACCCATATCCCTTTGCATGATATCTTCTATGCAAGTGAAGCGATGTATGTGGAAGGGTTGTTAGATGTTTGCAGTATCTATGTATGAGATAGATGGTATGGAGAGCAAAGTCAAGACACTAGATCATCCTATATTATAGGATTTTATTGATGTATTCCCTAGTGAGATTCTAGGTATGTCACCAAAGCATGACATAGACTTTCGCATAAAGCTCGTGCCAGGAGCAGAGCCTATATCTAGAGCTCCATATTGGATGGCTACTCATGAGTTGAGTGAGTTGAAACTGCAATTAGAGGAGTTGTTGGCAAAGGGGAGCATCTTCCCTAGCGTGTCTCCTTGGGGAGCACCTATCCTCTTCGTCAAGAAGAAGGATGGATCCTTACGCTTGGGTATCGACTATAGACAGTTGAACAAGGTAACGATAAAAAATAGGTACCCATTGCCAAGCATAGATGACCTATTTGATCAGATCAAGGGAGCCAACGTGTTCTCTAAAATTGATCTTAAATCAGGATACCACCAATTACGGATTGAGGATGCAGATATCCACAAGACAGCATTTTGTACATGCTATGAACACTACAAGTTCACAGTGGTTCCTTTTGGGTTGACAAATGCTCCATCGGTATTCATGTGTTTGATGAATGGATTATTTTGAGAGTACCTTGATTGCTTTGTGCTCATATTCTTGGATTGTATACTAATTTATTCTAGATCCATGGAGGAGCATGAAGAGAATCTTCGACAGGTTTTGTAGTGCCTTAGGAAAAATCAGCTTTATGCCAATCCAGCTAAGTGTGATTTCTTCAAGTCAAAGGTATAGTATCTTGGTCATGTTATCTCTAGAGAAGTTATCTTAGTAGATCCTTCAAAGATTTAGGCTATTGTAGAGTGGCTAGCACCCACTAATGTGTCTAAGGTACGTAGCTTTATGGGTCTTGCGGGATACTACCGTAGGTTTGTGAAGAACTTCTCTAGGGTGGCACATCCTATTACTTCTCTTTAGCGGAAAGGGAAGAAGTTTGTATGGAAAGAGAAGTGTGAGGAGGATTTTTAGAGCCTTAAGGTGTGTTTGACTAGCACACCTATCCTAGATGTGCCTGATCCAATGGGAGATTTTTTAGTGTGTGTTGATGCATCATTAGAGGGGATTGGAGCAGTCCTCATGCAGGATGGGCGAGTGATTTCCTATGAGTCTCGCAAACTCAAGGATCATGAGCTTAATAACCCTACTCATGATCTAGAGTTAGTTGTGGTTGTCCATTCACTCATATGGTGGAGATACTTTCTTTTGGGACATCGGTTTGAGCTTCATAGCAATCACCGTAGCCTTCAGTACATCTTTACCCAGCCTAATCTGAATGCTAGACAGAGAAGGTGGATGGAATTCCTTTGTGAATATGACTTTGAGATAAAGTATATTTAGGGAAAGGAAAATGTAGTTTTAGATGCATTGAGTCGCAAGCGATAGGCCATTCTAGCATTGACTCTTAGTGTGGACTTGAGGAGTAGGATACTCCAGTCACTTCCTAGAGATACCTTGTATCAGGAGGTGAAGGCAGAGATAGAGTCAGGGAGACCATTAGAGGGAAGATTCTTTGGTTATGTTTTAGATTCAGATGGTCTATTGTGTCATATGAGTTAGATCTATGTACCACCATTGGATGATTTGCGTACATTGGTGTTATCTAAGGCTCATTGTGCACCCTATTCAACACATCTAGGTGTCAAGAAGATGCACACAGATTTTTGACAGCTCTACCATTGGGCTGGTATGAAGAGGGATATTGAAAAATTTGTGGCTAGATGCTTAGAGTGTCAGAGGGTTAAGGTAGATCATCAGCATCTAGTGAGGCTTCTTCAGCCGAATCTCATTCCGTCTTGGAAGTGGGATATTATCTATATGGATTTCATAGTTGGATTGCCTATGACTCCTCGCAGACAGGATGCTATCATGGTGACTTTTGACCGGTTAACCAAGGTGGCTCATTTCTCACCTATGAGATCATCATATACAGCAGCTTATGTAGCCTGAGTCTTCATGCAGGATATCGTGAGACTTTGTGGCATTCCTCTCTAAATTATATCGGATTGAGATCTTGTTTTTACCTCAGCTTTTTGGACATCATTACAGCACGATTTTGATGCTCAGCTAAATTTCAGTTCAGCGTATCATCCTGAGACTGATGGACAGATAGAGTGGGTGAACTAGGTTCTTGAGGACATGTTGAGGATGTATTTCATGGATAGAGAGACTCACTGGGAGGACTACTTGTACCTAGTGGAGTTTGTGTACAATAATGGATATCACAGTTCTATTGGCATGGCACCTTTTCAGGTGTTGTATGGTCATCCTTGTTGTATGCCTTTGAGCTGGGACAGATTGGAGGACCATATTCTTCTTGTTCCAAAGATGCTTCGAGACATGGAGTAGCAGGTAGTGCAGATTCGTGAGTATTTAGTGACTGCACAGGATAGATAGAAGAAGTATGTAGATGCTCAAAAGGTGGATACGCAGTTTGTAGTTGGAGATAGAGTGTTCCTAAGAGTGCGCCCACGGAAGAGTCTGATCCATTATGGAAAGGGTTTGAAGTTGGCACCTCTCTTTGTGGGACCGTTTGAGATCCTAGAGAGGATAGGACTAGTTGCTTATTGACTTGCTTTTCCACCTAGCCTATCGCACATCCATGATGTTTTTCATGTTTCAGTTCTTAGGAGATATAATCCTGACATTATGTATGTACTTGATTGGAATGCATTATAGGTCGAGGATGGGTAGCTGGCTTTGGAGCCAATACATATTCTGGAGTAGTGGGGTGTGACCCTCAAGGGTCGCACCATAGAGCAAGTAAGGGTCCAATGGGACCCAAATGATGAGTCTTAAGTGACTTGGGAGGATGCAGCTAAATTACAGGATTTATATCCCTACTTGTTTACGAGCTTTCAGGAGTAAGCCTAATCCTAGGGGGGTGGATGTAATACCCACTCATGTTTTGCTTTCAGTTTATTATATCATACTCTTTTAGGTAGTGGTTTTAGTTGATTGGCCGAATTCTTTTAGGCTACTTTCATGAGAGCTATTATTCTTTCAGTTGATGATGATTATTATGTTATGGTTTATCATATGCGTAGATAGATGTGATGATTTTATTATAATGATTGTTACGTGTTGATTTTAGATTATGATGTACTTACCCCATACTTGCATGTGTATGGTTGTCTTATATGTGGATGTACTTATTGATGTGTTGTCATGGTAGAGTACAGAGACGTAATTACTTTCCTCGACAAGATCCACACTTTCGACCAATCCCTATCATTGTTTGCAATATTATGTTTTATGTACATGCATGTTCTTTTGATGATAGGATTGCATGTACAGGGCATCGTCTTCCCTGAATTAGCCAGAGTGAGTGTGCCCATAAATATTCATCTCAATGGTAAAGAGGGGCGGTAACATACAGATCTGAAACCCTAACCTAAGCCTAATCATCCTAATGTTGGATGAGTTTTAGTTTGACTACCCTATCCGAATTTGTCTAGTTGACAGGAATTTGAATACCCCCTTCCTTGAGTATGTTGGTTTTCCATGTGATTGCTTTCAGATGATTTATTGGGTTTTGAGTGATTTCCTATGTTTAATGATTTAATGGATTATAGTTGAATTAAATATTTAATTATATCCTATGTTTATTTGAAATAATTAATTAAATTCAAATATTTGAATATTTTGATTTGATTAAGTATTTAATTGAAAATTAAAGTAAATGTGCTTATATGATTAATTAAATAATTAAATATTTGGTTGCATGTAATATTGTGACATAAATATTTAATTTAATATTTTATTAATTACATGTGCATGAATGTGTTGAAAAAGTATTTTCAATTCAAATTCTCAACTAGATATTAGGAGTCAAAGTTGAGTTGTGGCAAAAAAGGATATTTTAATTATTTAATTTGGAATTACTTTCAATTTCAAGTTGAGTCTTTATAGGGATTGATTGGGGAGTTGTCATGAGGGTTTGCACAATTAGGGGAAGTTGATTCTCTTTAGGAGAATTCTCCTCTCATTCTCTCATAACAGGTTTTTGGCATTTTGGAGAGCTCTTGGTGTTTTGGGAGTTTTGAAGAATTGAAGATTGTTGTGTTTGCTTGTTACTTTGGAGATTCGTGTGATTTCTTGCTTGCATGTGCTTGGTTCTTCGTGGATCTCAAATTTGAGGTTGAATCGGGCTTAGAGGTTTTCAGATTTTCTACCTTCTTCAAAGGCACATTTCTTCAGTTCTTGCATTGGAATCAAGGTAGGTTTTGTTTTTCCATCTATTGCTTCAATTTTGCAAATCTAAGGTTTTTTAATGATTGGTTGGATGCATGTTTAATATTTTGTCTTTTAAATGATTATTAGAGTTTCTATATTTTTGGGTATTTAGAAAACCTATAGATCTGTATTTTTTATATTTTATCTAGACTTGGCATGGTAGGGAAATGCTATCAATATTTTGTAAGAAAATTCCCCCTAAAACTCCTAGAAAACGATAAATCAATCTTCGCTATAGTCTAAACTATAGAGGAAAAATAAATAAATCATGTCTTTGAAATTTCTCTTTGAAAAATTCAATTGGTTTGAAAAAAATAGGTCCCTGGAAAAATACAGTATGAATAAAAAATTCACCAGTGGACAAAATGCATAAAAGACAAAGAAAAAACATCATTTTCTTATTATTTCCGTTTTCGGAAATTTACTATAAAAGAAAAAAAAATACTTTTTTGAAAAACGAAATTGAAATCATTTCAAAAAAAATTAAAAATAAAATAAATTTAAGAAAAAGCTTTTTGGGAAAGTTGTTTGTTTAAATTAAAAAAAAAATTATTAAAAATTGTTATGGGGTGGTGGGACCCCATCCCCACCCCCCGCGGCATGGCCACTGCGCTGCCCAAGGTAGTCGCAGGACTGTCGCGGCAGTCCGTGGACTGCCACGACAGTCACAAGACTACCGAAGGCAGTCCGCGTTGCACAGTCCGTGAGAGGTGGGGTCCCGTGGGGAACCTGCTCCCCCCAACTTTTATTTAATTTGTTTTTTTTTATATATTAAAATTTGTTTTTTTTTAAAACAATTTCGCTGTTAATTAAAACGATTTATTTTTAAATTATTATAATATATTTTTAATGTTAATTTTAATTAATACATTTTGTATTGTTAAGTTCATTTAGCATGTTATATTATTAATTTTTAATTAATTTGTTAAATTATTATTTTAATTAATATGTTATTATTAATCTTAATTAATGTGTTTATTATTAATGTTAATTAATATGCACTATTTAATTAAGATGAATTAATGTGGATTTACAATTGATGAAATTTTTGATTAATCGAAAGATATTAGGTTTAGTTGAATTAATCTAATTTATCTAATGACTATTTTTTTTAATTAGTTTATTTAAATGTTAGAAATAAATTTAAATAGATTTATCTAAATGATATTGGTTATTTTAGAATCAAGCTTAAACCTAGACTGAGTAATGGATTAATGAATGGATTTAATTTATGCATATGGATGATTTAATTGGTTAAATAAAAATGATTATCTACTTATGCTCATTTTTCAGTCTTTAGTACGTTTTTGTTCTATGCATCCTTATGGTTCTCTTTTGTGTATATGTGTTATTATGGAGCATTAGATGACCTAGGGTGTTACAGAGGCTGGGTATGAGTCATAGAGACTTGTTGATTGTTTACTCTCTGGTGTGTGCTTTTGGGATTTATTATCCTAAATTGACCATGTAACCCTTTTCGAACATGTTATCTGATTGTGTACCTATATGTGACCGTTCCTAATGTGTGGGATACTGGATTTGGGTATACTTGGGTTGTGACTACTAGATTGCTTATCATAGATTTTACTTAATAAGTGATAATTAAATACATACTGAGAGATATTAAAATGAATTAATAAGATGTGTCCTCTAAAGGGATTATATTTTTCCATTAGTATGCTTAGAGAAAAACATGATCTGAACCATCGATTTACTCTACACCGACAGATAGGGCACATCACTATCCAACGCCAAGGTTACCCGACAAACACTGTTAAGTGTTACCCGATGACAAAAAGCTAAAAGATACCCGACGAGTAACAACAGTGCTACCTGACAATATAGCAAAGAGAGGCTACCGACAAATAGAGGGAACCCGACGAACAGTTCAGTCAAGGAATGCAGACAGACTACAATTTCAAATCGACAATCAAGAACCGACAGTCAGTTACATTCCACAAAAAGTAGATCTGGCTTTCCACGTCAGCTAAATCACTGAAGTTGTATTTATAACTTCTTCATTTGCTTTTAAATCCATTATGTGTGGAGGAAGCAATGTAATTGTTATTGTTTTAATTAGTTTTACTGTTATAAAACATGCAATCTAAAGATCAAGGTCAAGTTGTAAACCTTGGATCTGAGAGTTAACATTGTAAAACGTGAATTCCAAGATAGGTTAAATACTTGTATAAATAGGTGCTCAATCCATTGAGAATAGTTGTTGTTCAATGAAGATAGTAGCCACAAAGAGAAACTAAAGACCAGACAGAGAATTCATGCAGAAGAACATAAACAAAATCTAATCAGTTTTCAAGAACAGAACAAAGGCTACTAACAAGCAGAGAAAAGGTATTCATCAATCACTTAAGGTGATATTATTATGGTAAAAGCTTTAATAAATCTATAAATCAACAATAGTAGATTTCATATAGTCAGGTCAGCATTTGTACTCATTCTAACAAGTGTAGTACACCAATGAAATCCTTTCAAGAAAGGTGGGCTTAATCATCCTATTGTAAATCTCATAACTGAGTGCACACTTAAATCAATGTTGCTAAAGATCTTAACAGAGTAGATCTTAAATGGTCTCCACTTTAATACTCTTAACAGGGTAGATCATCAAAAGTGATCAAATTTTAAGGCTTAACCGTCTCCCTTCCATTCTGTAGATAATGAAATTTTGTGGGTGTCATCCCCACTGCAGTTTATACTTCCTAACAGGAGTTTTCTATGATACCATATCTTGTGCTATGTGTTTTTCAATTTCATGAATGTTTCTATGAATGATTGAAAACTATTAAAGATTGTGAACAAACAATAGATACATAAGAAATAATAACAGTAATGGTTGGTAAATCAGAATTGAATGATTACTAATGATGAATTGTGTAAGGTGCTAAAAGTGTTAGAGATACTGATTCACCCCTCCCATCTCAGTACTACTTCCCATTAATTCCAAAAATTGGTATCAGAGCTACGTATCTTCTTGAAAATCTTAAAGGCTTAAGAGCAAAGATCATACAATGGAGAAGTACAAATTTGATAAGAATATTGAGCACAAAAAACTTGAGATACAGATGTTCTATGAACAATATAAAGAAGCAAGAATCAAGATGAGAGAGCTGCTGGATGAAAGAAAAGGTATGGCTACCCAGAACAATGAAATAGACTATCAAGAAGAAGAGATTCCAGATTTCTTTAAATCTTCAAGATCAAATGCAATTAATACATCAGATATATCAGAAGAGAACATCACAAATCTAAAGGAGATCAATCTACATATAACAGAGAAAATAAAGATGCTGCAAATCGGTCAAGAGACCTAGATGGTAAGAATGATTGATGTGATGAGTTGTGCCAGACAAGATGAAATAGAAAGAACACTTTCTATTGATGATAGAAGGAAGATTTTAGAGAAACTACAAGAAAAGGAAATGGAAATTCAAAGACATGTTGAGCATCACCATGATCTCACATATCAGATTATCCTTATGAGTCAAGAAGCAAATAGAATAAATGTGGAACTCATTGAGAGAATACAGATTATCGGTGAACTAAGAGAAGAAAATGAAAAGCTAAAGCATGAGGTTATAATTCAACAACAGCATAATGAGATTATCAGAAAGGCTAAAGAAAGCAATAAAAGAATGGATGGCTTTCTTGAGGGACAACGAAGAGTCAACAACAACAGCGGTATAGGCTTTCAAAAATGGAGAATCATCAAATCCAAAGAATGTCTACAAAAATCCAACACCAAGAAAGCTAACATGAAAGCACTATGGAAAGAAAGGGCACACATCAAATGCATGCAGAGGGAAAATGAAAGGTACTCCTAAATCTACACCTACATCTTCATTCATAGGATTCTATTATAAATGTAACAAGAAAGGACATAAGGCTTATGAATGCAAGAGCAAGATAGAAAAATCCAAAGAAGGAAATCTACATGGACAAATACTGTCCTACATGAAAGATGAATGAGCACACATTTGAAGAATGCTGGAAAAAGAAAAGGCAAGCATGGAAACCAAAGGTAAAGAAGTTCCTTATCAGCCAAAGAGAATCGGTAATCAATATGTATGGGATTACAACACTTGGACAAATTGTACAGCATGTGGTAGATATGGTCACATTGCTGCAAACTGCATGAGAGCATGGACCAAATGGTTTAGAGGCTGGTCAAACCCTAGAATTGCATGCTTACACTGTCATAAATTTGGTCACCTCAAGAAAGATTGCAAAGATAGATTGACAGAAACAAGCACATATCCCGATGGTAACACCATTGAAGATATCCAGAGGGCAAGAGAAAAAATGTGGATAAAAGCTTCAAGCAATGATGAAGCTAGATCAAGCAATGAAAATGGTGACACCCCATCCAATGGATCTGGTGACACAACCAACACCACTTGAGCTGAATAAGTAAGTATGGAACTGCACTATACCAAGTTATATTTTGCATTAGTTCCATTATATAAATTGATAGATAGTCAAAATTTGCATGAACCAAAGATGTATACTGCTTTACTTGTTACTAATCTAAGAATGCAACACCATCGATAAACACTTGTAGAAAATCATTGGTGAACACAATAATGAGTTGTTTACACTTACCAGAAATTTTTAGTCCACTAGTAAATATGGTAAACTGCCAATGTAACCCGACGACCTTCGGCAAGAAAGCAAAGTTCAGAAGTGGTCATGACAGAATACCGATATTCGTCGTTAAAATCAAAGTGGTTAAAAACTACCCTAAGCATCATATCTTCATCGATGATGATTGGAAACATCCTCCCGATGAAACCCGTCTTCACATCCTGATGAGTTGTTGAGTATTTATTGCAAAGACTTAGGTCAAAAAGTCTATAAATAGTCGACAGGACAACTTCATTTTTCACCCGCGATTTGAAGAGAAAGTAGAGAAACATCAAAGCGATTAAAGAGTAGAAATCAAAAGCATCTACAGATTGATTCAGCACACAGAGAATAGATTCCTCCTCACTATTGTGAATTGAAGTAAGTACCAAAGGCACCAAAAGATCTCTGTCATTTTTTTGTCAAGAAAGCCCTAATTTTGACAAAACCCTAAGTACTTGAAAAACAATGGCAACCACATCGAGAATTGCTAAGTTGAAGAATGAAAAGAAGAATGTGGTGAAACTAATCAAGAATAGCACATGTGTAGAACCTAAGTACAAAATCTGTCTAAAAATTACATCGAACCCCGATGAAGCCGACACATTTTCAAAAATTCTGCCTAGGGTTTTTCTCATTGAAGATGTTAGGTCTTATATTCACTGCAAGATCGCAGAGATAGGTGATCTAAAAATGGATGAAGCTTTTAAGAAGCTATGTGATGTCGAAGGAAAATTGAAAGAAGAACACAAACACTTGGAGGTCAAAGGTTTAACCAATGCCCTACATTTCCCGAGGGAATTCAAGATAGAATGGATTAGGTTAGTCTTGAGAAGGATCCATGACAACAAACTATGGCTAGACCAACACAAGAAAATAACAAAGAATGTTCTTCATGTTGTCATTGGTTATCTGATAATCGACAAGCCTAAGACACACAAACATCCATCCATGAAAGAAGTTACAAAACTCACCAATGTAGAAGGAGACAACAAAGGTCTCAAAGTAAACATAATCACGGATGAAGAGTTAAAATTTGGTGCATGTGTTATTGGGTACAAAATTTTTCAGGCTAGCAGAATGAACAACATTTCTGCAATAGCAGTAAGCACAGCTTACAAGATTGTAACAAAAGGAATTCAGATGGATCTGTGTGAGATCCTATTCAAACAACTTGATGAAAATATGATCAAAATCAGGTCTGTAAAGAGCAACACATGTAAGTTTGGATCACTTATCATGTGTACATTTTTCTATTTTCAAGAATACTTTCCTTCAGTAGGAAAATTTTTATGGGACCCTACCAAACCGGTAACCCAACAGATTAGTGAACTGATTAAGTCACTAGGAGACAACTTTGAGTCTATCATGTCTGCATACTTCCTTGAGTTCAAGGAAAAGATGATGGAAAGAACTAGGATTCTTGAACAACTAGTTGAAAAACACAAAGATGAGATATGTTTCATGGAAGACATATACTACACACATATCAAACTGGTTGTACCAAGAACAGCTTCATTAGCACCATTAGACTATGAGATCAATATTGATCTAGCTACAAGTGTAATTGAGGCACTGATCAATGAGCCCGTTGATAAGAAACAACCAAGGTTTGGAACATATGAGGAGGCCAAATCTAAGATAAAACATGACCTAGAAGTCAAGAAGACTATAAACAAGAAAGATAAAATGGTTAAGAATCTCAAGAGTATTCTATCGGTCTCAGAAGAAGAGCAGGATCAACAAGAGGAAACCGATGAACAGGGCACCATCAGTGAAGAACTAGAAGAAAAGAAATCAGATACAAAGGCTACTGAATCTGATACACCTCCATCTCCACCTCCTGTAAAGAAGCAAAGAACATGAAGTCAAACTTCTGATACCGATACCACACCACTTGGATGACAAAAAAGATGATGAACCAGATGTTATAAAGAAAAACTTCAGAAATCAAACGGTAGATGAAGCTGCCAAATCAATTGCTACTCATGGCACAATGACTGATAAAAAGATCAGGCAATGGGATACACTAAATCTAGAGGATCAAAATAAAATACCAGAGGCAGTCATAAAATCAATGATTAAGAACAAGTATTCCCCTACTAAATTTGTAAATCAAATACCTGAAGAGCTAGGTAAAAGGGTATACCTACAGTGGTCATATGCCCTGCAAATAGAAAAAGAAGCAAGAGAAAGAGTTCTTGTGAGACTAATGCCTCCTAAATCCAAAGTTGAAGAGATACAAGAAGTACTAAAGAAACACTTAAGTAAATTTGTAGCCAAAATAAGGGCTTACAAAGTACTAGAGAACAAGTTTATAGAACTAGATTCAATGAAAGAAACCAAATGGAGACATCTCCTAGATCTACCAGTAGAGTCAAAAAGTGTTGAGAAGTAATTACTTCTCACAAACACACCTCACAGAGAGGAGGAGACAGATAATGCAAGTCCTCAGTATATTTCTCTAGACAATCAAGAAAGTGATGATGATCCAATTAGCTTAGATACAGGCATGGATGATAATATCCAAGATATCACTCACTATGATTTTGACAATGATCCAAAGAAGAAAGATGATGTAATAGTTATCACAGTTAATGATAAACAAAGCCATCAAGTACTAAATACATCAGATGCTAAGATAGTTGACATTGATGATGAACAAGTGCAGGACACTTCAATCATGCACTGAAAAGTGCAAGACCCTGCAGAAGCTATACAAAAATAAGAGGATGTCACTACTGACAAGGCACTAACTGATGAGCAGGACACCAATACTGACAAAGCCCAAGTCACAACTCAAAGTAACATGCCTGTCCTAATGAAGGAAATAAACTTGCTAGAGGTCAATGAGGGATCAAATGAAAAGGAAACAAGCACACCCAAAGACAAGGGTGATGAAGAAGCCAAAAGAACAACATATACAACTGCAGAGCAAGCTGCAACCAATGATAAAAAAATATACATCTACTGATCAAGCTACCTTCAGAAAAAGGTGAAGAAGGAAAGAAGGATGAGATAGGAAAGAAATCAGGAGCACATTCTGTAGAAACACCCAAAGTTAATGAAGAGATGTCTTCACATAACCGACATGTGCAAACTGAGTAGAAAACACAAGGTGCATCATCAACAAAACCTTCCCCAAGAAATTTAGAGTGAACAAATGAACTAGCTATGGTAGTTCATATATCTGCATCCCCTCAAATATCAAAGAAGAAGAAAGGAAAGAATAAAAATCTAGTAACTCTAGATGAAATCATTGAGATTCCAATCTATGATCCAAGGAAATTGGATCCAATAGCATTGACAAAATATGCAAAGCTCTATGAAAGAAAAGTCATTCAAGACAAGCTGAAGAGAGCAGTGAAGAGGCCAAGGTACTGGAAGTAGCAAGAAATATACTTCAACAAATTGTACCAGACATAGATATTGATCAAAAAGGTCCAATTATTGATCAACTGGTCATACTCACAGATGCAATAACATCTCAGAACACCAATGCTAAGAAGACTATGGAAGAGAGACTTGAACAAAAGTATGAATTCAAGCTTGCAGAGAAAATAAGCCAAGAAGTGGCACTGAAAAAGGTCAAACTATCTGAATTGGTAAGTACAATTGACCCAATTTTATCAGAAGTTGTTACCTTAATCAATAAATTGTTCACTTTAGATCAACTCACTAAGGAGTATACCGACAAGATAGCAAAAATAGATGTTGATCTTCAGTCCAGTGCACAAAATCTAACCAACACAGAAGAAGCACTTAAATTGCACAATCAACAAATCATACAGGCTAGGGAACAGAGATAGGACATTCAGTTTGCAGAGATGAAGTACAGAGATGAGATCAATGAGCTCCAAGTTAAGCTCTTACCAACACTTACACTCCTGCAACAAAATATGACACGGGCAAATGCTCTAATTGCCACCCCTGAAATGTCTGTCCTAGACAACATTTATGATATGCACACAAGACTAGAGCTACAACACATGGCACTAGAATAGTTGAAATAACAATGGGAGAAACTAATGGAAGATATCAAAATTACCCATTCTAACGTATTTGACACATTTTAAGTTACACATTTTTGTCACAATTTTGGCATATTATAAGTTGTACATTTTTGTCATCAGTATCAAAGAAAGGGGGAATTTGATATGTACATCACCTCAGTTAAAAGGAGGAAATTATATGTATAGTCAAAAAAAGGGGGAAATAATGTACATAAATAAATCAAATAGTATACATGTACATATTCATACACTATACCGATGCACACAGTAAGGGGGAGTCATATTATGACAAGGATATAAACATGGTGTAATAATTTCAGTATTATGCACATATCAATTTTTTATACTAATGTCAAAGGGGGAGATTAAAGGCATTATATTTTTCCATTATTATTCTTAGAGAAAAACATGATCTACACCATCTGTTTACGCTAAACTGACAAACGAGGCACAACACTATCCAACGCCAAGGTTTCCTGACAAACACTGTTAAGTGTTACCCAATGACAAAAAGGTAAAAGATACCCGATGAGTAACAACAGTGCTACTCAATAGTATAGCAAAGAGAGGCTACTAATAGATACAGGGAACCCGACGAATAGTTCATTCAAGGAACGCTGACAGACTACAAGTTCAAACCGACGACCAAGAATCGACAGTCAATTACATTCCGCAAAAAGTGGATCTGACTTTCCATGTCAGATAAATCACTGAAGTTGTATTTATAACTTCTTGATTTGATTTTAAATCCATTATGTGCGGAGGAAGCAATGTAATTTTTATTTTTTTAATTATTTTTACTATTTTAAAACATGCAAACTAAAGATCAAGGTCAAGTTGTAAACCTTGGATCTGAGAGTTAACATTGTAAAACGTGAATTCCAAGATAGGTCAAATACTTGTATAAATAGGTGCTCAATCCATTGAGAATAGTTTTTGTTCAATGAAGATAGTAGCCATGAAGAGAAACTAAAGACCAAACAGAGAATTCATGCAGAAGAACACAAACAAAATCTAATCAGTTTTCAAGAACAAAACAGAGGCTACCAACAAGCAGAGAAAAGGTATCCATCAATCACTTAAGGTGATATTATTATGGTAAAATCTTTAATGGATCTGTAAATCAAAAATAGTAGATTGCATATAGTCAAGTGAACATTTTTACTCATTCTAACAAGTGTAGTACACTAATGAAATCCTTTCAAGAAAGGTGGGCTTAACCGTCCTATTGTAAATCTCATAACTGAGTGCACACTTAAATCAGTGTTGCTAAAACTCTTAACAGAGTAGATCTTAATAGGTCTCCACCTTAATACTCTTAATAGGTTAGATCATCAGAAGTGATCAAATTGTAAGCCTTAACCAACTCCCTTCCATTCTACAGATAGTGAAATTTTGTGGGTGCCATCTCCACTACAGTTTTTACTTCCTAACAAGAGTTTTCTGTGATACTATATCTTGTGTTATGTGTTTGTCAATTTCATGAATGTTTTTATGAATGATTGAAAAATATTAAAGATTGTGAACAAACAATAGATACATAAGAAAGAATAACAATAATGGTTGGTAAATCAAAATTGAATGATTACTAATGATGAATTGTGTAAGGTGCTAAAAGTTTTAGAGGTACTGATTCACCCCTCCCCTCTCACTACTACTTCCCATTAATTCCAACAGTCCTCACCCATGCTTGAGTGCTAATATAGACTAAGATGGTGATGAGAAGATACTAGTTGCCTCGAGGGGTACATGGCATAGTTAGTGGCCTTGTTAGTTTGAGAGGTCATTGGCTCCGTGTATGGTCACTTAAGTGTCAAAATCTATTGGGATTGCTAGGACAAAACTTAAGGGTTAGACATACATGATGACACCTTCCTTTACACAATCTATATTTCCTATGTATGTCAGTGCCTCTGGATTAGTGAGTCTTACCTATCATGATGTGTAGTAGACTTGGATTAGAGAGCTATCAGGATCCCTTGCTTAGTGGTTATTCTTTGTTGGTTTTGGATATCCGAGTGGGGTCTGTTGTTATCTCCTTAGCACGGTGGGCTGGACCTTTGTGGTTCCACACAGATGGGTGGTAGTGATTCTTTACCCATTGAGATTCGATGTCCTTGGACTAGGTGCTTGATGGTTCTTTGCAGATGAGCTCTTTATGTTACTTCATCATTTGTTATGTAATTTCATTATTGTAAATCTTGTATTAGTGTATTGCATGTGACACCTAATCTGCATATTGTATATTAAGTAGATTAGAGTGATTACCACATACCCTGTGACATGTGTAGTGGATGTGAGTTTATGGTTGTTTCATGGTTATCCATGAGGATTGTAATTATGGTTTTGTAAGTTGTATTTGTTATATCTATTCAAATGGAATCTTTTGTTATATTGTTAGTTATGTTTTTTATTTAAGTAATTCAACATCATGGAACCCTTGAGTCGTGTTATCTATGTGAGTGTATGACATGTGTATAAATGGTATTTCCTTCCACATTAATGTATTACTTCTTTATGTAAACCTTTAAAAAAAATTATTCAGCAAACATAGTATCATGTTTAGGTTAATCTCTCTTGGGTTCCCTGGCGGGGTGTTACAATATGAGTAATAGAAATACCAGATCTTGGATGAAAAATCATCCTAAATATAAACTAGAAGATGTGATTCCAACTACCACAAGAGATGATCAACCAAGGAAAGAAAGGAATGATAGAAGTATTCCTCAAACTTGGAGACAAAAGAAGAAAACTAGGGTAGAAGATCCTATCCAACACAACCCTTAAGGAAATGCATCATAATATGAAGAGGTTGCGGACTTAGGATTGGGTGTATATGAAGATTAATATTCTCCTGATGAGAGAGGAGAGGAGGGATCATGACATACTAATAAATTAAACCATCATGAACCTCAAGAACATGATAGGAGATCCAGAAGAAAAAGTAGAGGTGAAGAGGGTACGAATACCCCTCATGTTCCAAGCTCTTTGTCCTCAAATAGGCCTCATGTCCTTAATCATAGAAGAAATAAATTTCGCAAAGGTTTCAGAATTTGACTTTACTCTCCCATATTTTGAAAGTATCTTTGAAGAATTTTTTGAATTTTAGAGAAGAATCCAGGAGAAGATGGCCATTAGACAACAGATGGAGAAAGAGATGGATAATAAGATAAGACAATATCAAATCAGAGTTGAATAATTGAAAAGGCAATTGCTAAACTTGGAGGCAATAAATTATGTTGAAAACCCCAGGAGGGTGTAAGAGGAACTTGTTATCTGTCAAGTTTTTGATACTCAAAGCCCTAAGGATAAGGGAAAGCAGAGGATGACATGAATTGAAATGAATGAACCTGTGAGTCACAAGGTTTGAGTGGATCTGATGTCCAAATTGGACACTGATCTTGAAAAGGCAAAGAGGGAGAAAGAGATCATATCCAAATATCTTGAGAAAGAATAATTGGAGGCTTCTATTTTAGAAATGAAGAAGAAGATTGAGTTTCTCAGGCAGTATTATAGGCTTCCTCATGTTGTTGCAACTTTCTCAGCACCTAGTGGGAAACCCAGGAAGATTATATGAAGAAAACAAAAAAATTTCCACTACCATCTCATGTTGAGATTGCCTCAACATCAAATTCAAAAGCATCTACCTTCCAGAATGATGATCCATTCCAAAGGAGACCAGCTCATGCAGAAAGGTACAAAAAAATCTCTTTTCTTGGTATTCTTGGTTATACTAATGCAATTCCAAATGAAATTAGAGATAAAATTCCTAAATTTGTTGGAAATAATATCATCACTTGTGAAAATCATTTAAATAAGTTTACTTATATGATGGATGACTATGAAATTATACATGATGATGTAATGATGAAACTTTTTGTTCAGTCTCTAGTTGAGGGTGTTAGGGATTGATTTAGAGGATTACCTCATGATTTTGTGGGATCTATGGATGAACTAAAAAAAAAATTAAGGAGCAATATGGTGACAAGACTAATGAAGGATTCATGTTGAATGAATTCAACAATATCAAGAAAAATCCAAATGATTAAATTGTTGAGTTCAATATAATATTCCAAAGGACCATGCATAATCTTTTCCAAGTAATGAGGCTTGATGATAGGTATGAATTTCTACCTATTTAAATGTGTTTGATGCTAAGATGGGATATCTTCTTAGAGACAAGAATCCTAGAAACATTAGGGAAGCTTATATAAGATAGTTTTTAACATTGAGACTAATAGAAGAGTATCAGAGAAAGTGAGAAGAAGGGAAGAATGGAAGCCTACTGGATTCAATAAGAAAGAATTAGATAAGCCTTCTAATGTGAAACCTAAGGAGGAGGATAGTCTGAAGCATATTTTATATTCCCTAAAAGAATTGAATCCTAGATAAAATAAGAATAATAGGGCTCCAAATAATGACAAGCCATCCTTTAGTAATTTTAATCAGCAGCCAAGGATGCAGAATTACCCATATACCCACCCAGTGGAAGGATGGGAAGCCTATTCTCCCCCAAAAGAAATATAAATGCGATGATAATACCCCTAATCCTTTGCAAATAAACTCTGTTAGCGTATGTGATGATGTTTCATGGTGTGTAGCTTGTCAATCCCCACACAGTCATGATTATTATGTTGTTGCCTTGAATGTATCTTCAAATCAGGAATAAGGAGAAGGGGAAGATGACCAATATGATGATAGTGGTTGTGCTATTACTTTTTCACACCTATGGGGTGAAGAAGATTTTTATGATGAGAATGAAATACAAGATGTGTCTGGCTTACAAAGCAGAAGAGAAGTATATCATTAGCAGGTTCTCTCTGACGAAGAAGAAGAGGAAATTGATGGTATAAGGTGTAATCCTTATAGGAGTAAGGAACTCATTGTGTTTAGAAGACCTTCTGATGAAGAGATAACACAAATCACTACTGATATGGTTACTCAAGTAAGGAGTAATTATAATTTGAGAAATAGAATAGTTGGTAATTCAAATGGCAAACCAACTATTTTTTTCATCAAGGAAACCAAAGTAGACACTAAGTAGCCACAATAAAAGGGAAACAATTATGAGGGTGTCAAAAGGATAAAGGTTAGGGAAGAAGATAAGCCTAATGGTCCAAGTATTGTGTATAAGGTAAAAGCAAAGATGCCAGAAATAAGTGTTCCCCCTCTTCAAAAGGATAATAAGAAACCAAAGAGAAATGAGCCAAGATTTGCCACTCAGGTTGAGGATGGAAATGTTGTTAATGTGAAACAATATTTCTCTGATATAAAATACACCCCTGTTTATATGGGGCAACTATTTTCACAAATTACTATTAAGGTTCCATTGTTAGAAATGATGAGGATTGCAGAACATAAAGAAAAAACCCTGACATGGGTAAATAGTGTTTCTTCCACAAAGATTCATAAAATAGAAGGAAATGAGAAAATGGGAAATATAGAAGATAAATTTGAAAGTAAGGGGAAAGAGTCAGAAGAAATTGTTTCAAAGATCCCTTGGATTTACTTGAATAC
Organism: Thuja plicata; assembly: GCA_018584345.1. Taxonomy (NCBI): domain Eukaryota; kingdom Viridiplantae; phylum Streptophyta; class Pinopsida; order Cupressales; family Cupressaceae; genus Thuja; species Thuja plicata. The sequence continues at coordinate 537,646 of MU225012.1, read as the reverse complement.
TAATCATGTGAATACTCCCTTGGGAGTTGTGGATCCTTTTTTATTGACTTTGGTTATCAATGGTATGATGATAAAAAATTGCATGATATATTCTCGAGCATCTAACATTGTTATGCATGCAGAGGTAATGAAGTTTATGGGATTGCAAATTGATACTCCCCATGGAAGATGTTAGAAAATCGATTCTAGAGAAGTACCTATCATTGGTACTATTAGAGCTTTTCCTTATAGGTTGGCTACATATCCTGACAAATGTTGACAATGAGTGCCTTAGTTGTTGATATTCCTCCTCAGTATGGAATGTTATTATCTAGGAAGTGGAGTGCTTCAATGGGAGGAAGTATCCAATGTGATTTATCCTTTGCAACTTTCAATATTTCTGGTGAAAATGTTTAAGTTTCCTCGGAAATTAGGACTCCCTAGATGATTGAGGAAAATCAAGATGATAATATGAATTGTTTCTTGGACACTGATATTGGGTCTTTCCAAGTGCAAGATAGGAAGGTTGAAGAAGAAGTTCAGCATGTGCTTTTATCTAAGGAAAATGAAAAATTTGACAAACCAAAATGACTTATGGACTATGTATTTTGATGGTGCAAGCTCTAAAGAAGGAGTTCATACAGGAGTTTTGTTGATAACTCCCAGTGGTAAGACCTTCAAATTATCTTTCACTTTGGTGTTTACATGTACAAATAATATTGCATAAAATGAGGCTTTGTTTATTGGATTGAGGTTGGCCTCAAAACATAGAATAAGAAATCTCAGAGTAATTGAAGACTCTAAACTAGTAATATCTCAAATAAGATCCAAGTATGCTTCAAAGAACCAAAGACTATTTAGCAATATAGAAATGTTGTTTGGAATGACTTGGAAAATTATGATGCATTTGGTATTGACTGGATGGATAGAAGCTAGAAAAAAAGGCAGATTTGCTAGCCAATATTTATTTGAGGCTAGAAGATATAAAATTTGAAGGAGTCTCCAAAATATAGGTTCAATCTAGGCCTTCCATACCAGATAATGTTGAAAGTTGGCAGCTTTTTGAAGATGATTTGGATATTCTGAGATTCTTATATTGTGAAGAAAACTTTGGAAACAAGGAGATGGATTTTAGTGGATATATGGAAACCTTGGATGGTAAGGATACTATTTTTGGTAAGGAAGTCCTACAACTAAAATAAAATAGAGTTCCAAAGGGATTATTTATTCTTCAAAAAGCATTTGATAATAAGGATAAGTCCTCTTCTGAAAAGACTAAACAAACCAGAGGATTTGGAAGAAGTAAATCTAGGAACAACAGGAAATCCTAAGAATGTATATATTGCCAGGAGGTTGTCTCCTAAACTTAGAAAGTTGTTAGTTGATCTTCTCAGGAAGTATAAGCATGTTTTTGCATGGTCTTATGATAATTTAAAGGCCTATAGAGAATATCTTTTTCAGCATGAGATTTCTTTGAAGGAAGGCACTAAGCCTTTCAGACAAAAGTTGAGACATGTTAATCCCACATTGGCACCAAAACTACATGAAGAGTTGAAGAAAATGAGAGATGTTGGGATTATAAAACCCATTAGACATTCAACATGGGTATCAAACTTGGTTCTAGTAAGGAAAAAGAATGGAGACATCAGACTCTATGTGGATTTTAGAAATTTGAACATTAATTCATTAAAAGACAACTATGACTTGCCCAATATGGAAGCCATGCTACATAGAGTCACTGGATCTGAATTTATGTCGATGTTGGATGGTTTTTAGGATACAACTAGGTTATGGTCAAGGAATTAGAGCAATTCAAGACTGTGTTTACCACACCTTGGGGTACCTATGTATATGTTAGAATGTCTTTTGGCTTGACAAATATTGGGGAAACATTTTAGAGAGAAATGGATGTGGCATTTGTAGATTTCATTAATAAATTCTTAGTGGTTTACCAAGACGATCTTATAGATTATTCAGCAAAGGAAGATTAGTAGTGTGGTCATCTTGAGAAATTTTTTGTAAAAGCTTTGAAATATGGGGTTTCATTTAACCCAAATAAATGTGTTTTTGGGGTCATAGAGGACAAGCTCTTAGGAAACATTGTGTCTAAATATGGATTCAGGATTGACCCTGAAAGGGTTTATGCCATTGACAAGGTCCCTCAGCCCATTTAGTCTTTCTTTGGGAAGATAAATTTCTTGAGAAGATTTGTTACAAATTTTGCAGAAACTAGTATCCCTATTTCAAAAATGCTGAAGAAAGGAGCTAAGGTAGAATGGAATGAAGAAGCATCTAAGGATTTCTCATACATTAAACAATCTATCAAAGATGCCCCTATTCTGAGAACACCTAATTATAGCAAGCCTGTGCAAATTTTATCCTTTCCTTCATACAATAATGTTGCTGCAGTAATGTTACAAAAGAATTCAGAGGGTTTTGAACAACCCATTTGATTTTTCAGCAAGTCCTTACAAGAAATAGAATTGAAATATTACATCATGGAGAAACATGCATATGCTTTGGTCAAGGATATTAAGGCTTTCAGATGTTACTTGGTGGGAGCAACCATTGTTTCTTATGTGCCTAGTGTTGTTGTGAAGGACATTTTGGTACAACATAAGGTTTTAGGAAAAAGATGTGGATGGATAAATAGAATCCAAGAATTTAATATTGATATTTAGATCACAAAATTAGTTAGAGGTGCAAGGATTTCAAATCTTATGGCTCAGAGAAACTTAGATGCTAATCATGTAAACATGTAGGAAGAGGAGCAGGGGAATAACATTTGTGATATGGATTGTTGTGAATGGTAAAAATATATCATTGGATACTTGCAGAGAATGATGTTTCCTCCTAAGATGGATGAAAATAGAAAGAGAACAGTTAAGTTGCATGTTGTTAAGTATGCTATTGTGGAGGGTGAGTTGTGGTGGAGAATTAATGAAGGAGTCTTGCTCAAATGTGTAGACCAAAAAAAGTCCATGGACCTATTAGAATAAATGCACAAAGGTGTGTGGGGGACCATTGCATGGCTAAAACCACTACATGTAAGATTTTGAGATCTAGTTTTTGGTGGCCTACCATTTTTAAGGATGTTCACCACTTTGTCAAAAAATGTGATGCTTGCCAAAGATTTGCTTGTAAGCTCAAATTTGGTGGAAGTTTACCTTTGAGGCCTGTTGCAGTTGAGGCACCTTTTCAAAAGTGGGGAATGGACTTCATTGGATAGATCCCTAACAAATATAGTGGTGATCATTCATGGATTATGGTGGAAACTAATTGTTTTACTAAGTGGGTTGAAGTTATTCCCACTAAAAGAGCCACTAGTACAATTGTAATTGAATTTATGTTGCAGAATATCCTCACCAAGTTTGGTTGTCTAGAAACTATAGTGGCAAATAATGAAGTGTGTTTTAGATCTGAAGAATTTAGTGTTTTTTGCCAGTAATATGGGACCCAAATTTCCTATTCTTTCCCATACCATCCCCAGGGGAATGGCCAAGCTGAATCCAATAACAAAATCTTGATAAATTTTTTGAAAAGATTATTGGATAAGAGTAAAATGGCGTGGGATTCAAAGTTGCAACAAGCACTGTGGGCCGATAGAGTGATAGTGAAGAAAGCTATAGGTTGTGCTCCTTTTGACCTAGTATATGGTATAAATGCTAGGTTGCCACAAAATAACCTATTGTAGATGTAGAATTTTATCCAAATTTTTGATGAGAAATTGGATGATGAGATGAGAATCATGATGGATGATTTGATACAGTTGGATGCATCAAGAAGAGAGGCACATGATAAAAATGACTAGTTGCAGCTTCAATGTAAGAATTTATATGACAGAAGAACCACTGTAAGAAATTTTGAGAGTAATGATTTGGTCCTAATGTGGAATTCTAGGCTAGAGGATAAGGGAAAAAATAGTAAGTTTGATCCTATTTGGCTGGGACCATACATTATTGATAGTAAGTGGGGTTCTAATTCTTACATTCTTATAGATTTGATTGGAAATGTTTTGGAATTGCTAGTTTATGGACAATTCCTGAAATTGTACTTCTCATGAAGTTATCAGTATCCATGAACAGTAGGTTGTAAATATGTTTCTCTTATTTTTTGTGTCTTGTAGGGTAGTTTCCTTTTTTACCGGTGGTTTGCTTAACCCTAAGATTCTAGAAACTTATTATGCCCGTAAGAGACACGCATCCCCAATCAGAGCCACTGTTAGGACTGTGAAATTTTCCCATCATTATGAGTCTTGCTCATGTTTATGCAATGTTTAAGCATGGTTCTTAGACCCTATTTGTCATTGGTTTCAAGTCCTTGGTTCCTTTTTGGTAAAAAAACCCTAGCTCTTCTGTGTTTTTCATAAAATGGTGTTACCTTTTTGGGCCACTTAGGTCTTTTTCTCCATGTGTTTTAATTCATTATGCAGGGGGAATTCCTTTTACCTCCTAGGTCCTAGCAGGGCTTGTTTTAATATTTCCTGAGTTTAAAAGTCCCTATGGTGTTTTATTTATTGCAAGATATCGAACAAGTTTGTTTTAATTTGACATTGGGCATAATGCCTTGATCAAAATATGCAGTGAATTTACTCTTCAAGGTTTCATGCCTAAGTTACAGGTGTCCATCAGAGATCTCACCTAAGTGGGGATGAAAGGTAAAGTGTTGTGTAGATCTAAGAAAATCCAACAGATGGCATGATGCCTTAATGTGGAGATGCACAAAAGATATTCATCGTAGAATCATGCCCATTTGACACATAGCCATCTGAGATTGTGGGTCTGGGTTTTCAAAGAATTATAAAGGTAAAGCATATCTGATTCAATCTAACAGTAGGTGTGATTCCTTGATCACGAGTTGCACGATGGATAGTTTAAATAAGATCACTCCTGAGTGACAACTGTCCAAGTTAGTCAACGCAAGTAAAAAAAGATAAAGAATTTCCAAGCCAGTAATGTAGTGCCACATAGATGTCTGAGGAGTCATTGATGTGTTTCATTTTCTCAAGCTCGTAGGTGTTTTAAAGGTTGATCAACGACTATGTTTTAAATAAGAGTATAAAGTTTGATCTGGGCTATTGATGGTGATTTCCGCACTAGGGCTGACCGTTATAACATATATTTAAGTTTTTAAATATTTTCCAAAGGGCTTTGAAGTAGTAGCTCTACATTTTATGCTACAGGAGAGTAGATGGATAAATATGATCTTTTGGATCACATTTATGTAGTTATGGGATGTTTTTTGGGTGGAAATTTGATGGCCCAGAATCTATTTATGTTAAGAAGTGATGGTTTAGGGTTTCTAATCAGATTTGAAGATCTTTTGTAGCCCTTAGTCAGCTCCTTGTCTCTTCTACCTTAATGTTGGGTCTATTACCAAGTCTTGGTGGTTCGAGAATTAGATTTCATATGAGGAGAGATATACCCTAGATGAATTAAAAAAAACAAGAACATTTTGTTATTCCTTCAATAGGGGACTGTTCTCCAACATCCCAAGGTGATTGACGGCTACAAATTAGATTGTAAATAGAAAGGAGTGAAGAAACATTTTCTACTTGATGAAGGTAGAGAAATTTAGTGGTTGTAATGAGTTATTACTTTTGGTGTCTTGTAGTATCTTGGTTGTTACCTCTTGACCTAAATGATCCAAGCCTTGTTGCAATCCTTTTTCTATAAAAGGATTTCCAAGATCATTTAGAAAGGGATGGAAAATTGGGAAGGGTAGAAAAACATTGAGTGATCAAGTTGCATACCTATTTCTAGTCAGGAATATAGCATATTTGTATTTAGACTGTGTCAATATAGAATAGAAATTTTTAGGTCTTTTGTATTTATTGAAGTGGTGCATATTTTGAATCAAATTTATATAGGAACATGATTCTTCATACTTAATACAAATATTCCAGATTCAAGTCTCTCATTTGTGCCTATTTCTTGAGTTGTGAATTTTCTGATTCATTCCATGGAGTTTATCTATGTATATGTTGTTATTCCTTAGTTTTGATCTAGGATCAAATTAAATATTGCTCTAGATAAGACATAGATTCATTTGGTTTGCGCAATGATTTTATAAGAAGTGTTTGGTCTAGGTTAGTTGTATTTATGGCTTTGAATCTTTGACAATAGTTGGTTTCTATATTTTATCTGCATTAGAGATATTGACCAATGGATAAAGAACTAATTAGGAATTAGTACCTTCTATAGTGATACATGTTTGATTGGGTTTGGTTATTTTCTGCAAAGTTTAAATCAAAACCATTTCAGAATCCTTTTGAGTTTTGTGGTTGAAAAGTTGTATATTGTTCATGGTAATTGAGAGTCAATGAATGAATCATTATCATTTAGTAATTTATTACTATTTTTTGTTGTTTAAATCCAGAGAAAGTTGTAGAGTGTTATACATTGAGCTAGATTAGGTGCACCCGCCTTGGCCTGACAGAACCAAAAGTGCAGAGGGCAGTCTTTTCCCTATAGTTGGTCCAATTACCTTAGGTTTTCTCATATTTGGACCTAACTATTCTTCAAAATCCATCTAAAGGTATATTGGTAGCTTATAAAGCGTAAAATATTTTAAAACACCAACAGGCTAAATCGAGGAAAAGAAACAAGAATGAATAACAAACCTCACTCGGGAAAACACATCCGAGTGGAAACCGAAATGATAACAATAATAATATATAGCTCAATTGGCCACTTTCCAAGAGCATGGATCCCCATGGAATCCCTAAATCATCTCCTTAGCATATAAGGATGGGACACAATGCCCAAAAATAACCACTCACTCAAAAATTATGGTGAACAGACAAGGCAAAATCTGCAAATTTAACTTGACAGGGCACTTTCGGATCGAGATATAAAAATACTAGGAATGTCCTCTATCAATTAAATCTCAAAATCCTACTCCTTATAGTAAAGACTACCAAAAACATAATCTAAAACATTCCAACAAGGCAACAGGTAAGAACTGGCTGACACACAAAATGAGGCGATGTCAAAAATACTCAAAATTCAACAAAATTGAAAACCCATTTCTAAAACATGCCCAAACTACCAAAAATAAAATAAAATTTAAGTTCTGGGCACACATAAAAATTCCAACATCATAACTAGATAAAAAATTCAAATCCAAAAATGTGGAAATAAACAAATGCTCATGTGTGCCCAACCGATTCGTGGAAATGTATAAAAATGGAGGGGAACACTAGTTCTCAACCCCTCAACATTTAGCAATTTATTTCATTCAATTAGACGAAGTAAATAAAAAATGGTGAGATACCCTACCTGACACGAATGGTAAAAACTAAGAAAGGGAAGAAAAATATGAAGAATCTATCGAATTGAAAATGGCTCCACAAGAACGAGAGCAATTGCGATGCAATTCTAACGAGCCGCTACCCACAAAAATCTGGCAAGCGGGTCAATCACAACAAAAATAAAGCCAAATTGCTCCAAAACATTTTTGGAGCAAAACTCAAATTCTCAAAACATAAAATGAGAAGTGAAGTCTAAAAATTCACGTTTTACCTAATATAAGCACTTTTGAAAAAGTTACGTATAAATTAGAATATTAAGCCACTTAATAGACTAATTGGAAAATTCCCAAAATTAATTAAAACAATTCTAGGCATTGGGAATTCAACTACGTGACAAATTAGCCAGAAGATAATTAAAATAAAACAAATCATTAAAATTCCCCAAAAGAATTAAATTAAAATTAAAATTAAATAATTTCTGCGACAACTGCGGAACCCTAAATGCATAGATACACTCACTGATCAATTCACATAATGCATTATGAATCTGGATTTACCACAATAACTAGAGGGATAATTATAATAACAATATTACAGATACGTTGCCCTTACAATGACAACATTGGCTCAACATGAACGATCAAGGTCACTATCTCCTGGTGCCACTGTTGGGGATATAGGTACACACTTGAATCCTGTACTCAGTGTAACGCCCCACCAGGGAACCCAAGAGGACTGAACATCTAATCTCTAAAGATGAAGTCAATTTTTTTTTATTTTTTTTTATAAAACTATTACAATGCACATATTAAAAAGAATCGATACTCATATGCTCACAAAATATGAATGCAACATAACTAAGATTTCCTAGTCCTCATAGGTTCCCTAACACTTCTACTCAAACAATATTTATTAATATAATTACATTTAAGAATTTCATAATGAGTTACAAGTATAACATATTTATAAACCTTCAGAATAAATGACTACTGTGTGATGAACATGTTTCAATGAGTAGTCACCAACATTTAATTTACCAACACAA
>MU225012.1:498717-525981 GCA_018584345.1 Thuja plicata | reverse complement strand
GGGTTACTCCCTAATTAATAGTTATCATCACAATTGTACATAAAATCCTACAAGGATGTTAAATATGATTAGGTAAATCATATATACACCCTCCAGAACATAGTCATAAAAGTATCTTAATCAACTTGATTCATCCCAGTGTACTCAAACCATCAAAAAGGAAGTTCCTCACACAACAACATATCAAATTGTTTCATAACACAATGTTCCTAAAATATCATGAACACATAGTTGGCACCACTACTCAAAGAGAAATATACATCAAACACTTACGTGGAGATGAGATAGATTAAACTCCTAACTTCAATCTCAATCATTAGTAGAGAATAAAAGTCTCAAACTTCCAACAAGCATAATCAGGTTTTGTGAGGGTTGGAGGGGCATTACACTCAGGATGAATGTACTTGGTAGCAGTTCAATAAAGCAGAAACCATAAATTGTAGATGCTCAATCATATAAATAGTTGACGCACAAACAAACACATAATCACATTGAAGGAGAACAACACATCATGTAGATCTCACAAGCAAGTGACTATGACTTTGTCTCACTTTGTACTAGCACCAACGGGAAAAATGCATAGCATTGGTGCAGTACAATAATATACAACATGTAATCATATAATAATATAATAAATTAAAATATTTAAATAATAATTTCTAGGCTATTCTGAGCATATATCAACTAAATGTGAAAGACGGATATCCACAGTATAAGAGCACCATAATAACAAGTTCAATAACATTCATTAGATATAAACATAATCCTCAGTCCAAATCTGAATACAAAATAAATCATGCATCATCATGAAGACAAGATTGAAGTATTACTAACATCATATTCTAACATTTAAAATTAACAATGATACAGGTGACAAAATTAAGGTATAGTAGTCCACTACATCACTCAGTGCAACCACCAGATCAAATCACACAGTTAAACATGGAATAAAACCATCCAGGTACATTCTGATAACTCCCAATCTAGATAATATCTCAACAAGGTAAGAAATCATAATTAGGTAACCACTGGCACATACCTCAGTGAAACCATCAAAACACATCACAAGCCAAATAGGAAGATAACAATCATAAGCACATCAGTAATCTCAGATTGAGCACAAGAACAACCTAAACTGGGTGCATCTCAAATGCAAACATAACAACATCACAAAGAAATAATTACTAAAATATAATGTCAGCTCAACCAATCGCAAGGTGCAAAAATAAGGATCACCAATAGATATACAACTAGCATAGGGATATAAACAAGTTATTGATGTAATAGCATAGATAAAATCATCTTGAAGATGCAACCTCTCACGGGTCCAATATGATCATGAAATACACACACATAAAACCATCAAAGCCACATCCTCTAGGATGGCATGTAGAACACAAACATGAGAGGCACTATATCATCCCCCCCAAGGGCTAGGCTTACTCCTGGAAGCCTACAATTCAACTCTAACACCAAGTGTTAGATCAAAAAACATCTGAAATGCAAGAATAGCCATATAACTACTCCAAAAGTCTGGCCAAATCAAACCAATTCCTTACAAGCCAATTCCCACAACTACTGAAAGGATCCACACACCAAAGAGCATTGACATTCTCTCTAGGTACATTTAAACAAGAACTCAATACGTGCTAGGAAAGATACATCTATCACGACCTCCACCAAAAGAGGCATTACATAGTCTACTCTACCTCATCACAAGGTATGTGTTAGAATTCAAAGAATTCATAAGTCAAGATCATATGCATTTAAAATAACATGTTACAAAAGTAAAGATTGGACACAAAAATGTTCTAAAAGATAAAATATTCATTCAGAGAGTGAATGAAAAATACAAAGAGATCAAACCTTATGAAGGTGATCAAAACTATGAAAGGGAAACCCTAAAGGGGAAAAATCTAGGTTGCATAATAATAATTAATAAAATAATTAATTATTATATGCCTAAAGTTTAGCTTAAGTGAAATAGAGATAATAAGTGACTTAATAATTAAATCAATATGATTTAATTAATAAGTAGAATCACGTTATTACTCTAACACCCCCCTTAAGATAAACTCAGGGAGAAGCTAAAAACCTAGAAACAACTACTGAAAGTAGGAAATGGGTCCCGAAAACAAGGCTTGATGAGGTACCCAAGTACAAAAATCATTGTAAAGAGGAGAAAATGAGAAAACGCATTGGGAAAATCCCCTCTCCAAAAAGAGATGATGCCTAGTGAAGGGCTGAAGAAGCCTCCAAACTAGAGAATGTACCAGAAAATAGGAATAGAGAAAGAATATGTAGAACACCTCTTAAGCATGAAGCTGCAAACACTATCGAAAAATAACTGCTGGAAACTCAACTGTAATAGAACATGATCAGGTAGAGAAGACTGTAAAAAAATCCTAAAGAGTTGATCAATCAAAGATGGAAGAATGCCTCCAAAATAGGAAAGAAAGAAGAGTGTCAATATGATAGATGATCCATCTCACCGAAATACATAGGTACCAGCCACTGCATCCACCTAGTACATAGGAACAAATACTGAATACATAGATCACTCCATGAAACCAAGGAAGCATTAGAACTAACAGTAGATACCCCCCATAATGCTAAGTAGGGACAGGCATGATAGGTACACTAAATCATACTACCAAGAAACATTGCATGATAGAGAACGTACAACTACAAATAAAGCATGGTGTCATGTAGAATTCAAAGAATTCATTAGCCAAGATCATCTCCATGTAAAATAACATATTACAAAGGAAAAGCTTGGAGACAAAAATATTCTGAAAGACAAAATATTCATTCAAAGAGAGAATACAAAATACAAAGAGATCAAATCTTATGAAGGTGATTAAAACCCTAAAAGGGAAAACCTAAAGGGAAAAGATCTAGGTTGCATAATAATAATTAATAAAAGAATTAATCATTATATGCCTAAAGTTTAGCTTAAGTGAAATAGAGATAATAAGTGACTTAATAATTAAATCAATATGATTTAATTAATAAGTGGAATCACTTTATTACTCTAACACCCTCCCTTAAGATAAACTTAGGGAGAAGCTAAAAATCTAGAAACAACTATTGAAAGCAGGAAATGGGTTCCGACAACAAGGCTTGATGAGGTACCCAAGTACAAAAACCACTATAAATCAGAGAAAATGAGAAAACCCAGTGGGAAAATTCTCTCTCAAAAAAGAGATGGTGCCTAGTGAAGGGCTGAAGAAACCTCCAAACTAGAGAATGTCCTAGAAAATAGGAACAGAGAAAGAACATGTAGAACACCTCTTAAGCATGAAGCTACAAACACTGTCAAAAAATAACTGTTGGAACCTCCACTATAATAGAACATGATCGGGTAGAGAAGACTGTAAACAAATCTTGAAGAGATGATCAATCAAAGATGGAAGATTGCCTCCAAAACATGAATGAAAGAAGAGTGTCCATATGTTATATGATTCATCTCACTGAATTGCATAGGTACCAGCCACTGCATCCGCCTAGTACATAGGCACAAATACTGAATACATAGATCACTCCATCAAACCAAGGAAGCATTAGAACCAATAGTAGATACCCCACATAATGGTGAGTGGGGACATGCATGACAGGTACACTGAATCAGACTTCCAAGAAATACTGCATGATGGAGAACATACAAGGAAAAATAAAGGATGGTGTCGTGTAGAATTCAAAGAATTCATAAGCCAAGATCACCTCCATGTAAAATAGCATGTTACAAAGGAAAATTTTGGAGACAAAATATTCATTTAGAGAGGGATTACAAAATACAAAGAGATCAAACCTTATGAAGGTGATCAAAACCCTAAAAGGGAAAACCTAAAGGGGAAAAATCTAGGTTGCATAATAATAATTAATAAAAGAATTAATTATTATATGCCTAAATTTTAGCTTAAGTGAAATAGAGATAATAAGTGACTTAATAATTAAATCAATATGATTTAATTAATAAGTGGAATCACTTTATTACTCTAACACCCCCCCTTAAGATAAAATTAGGGAGAAATTAAAAACTTAGAAACAACTATTGAAAGTAGGGAAAATGGGTACCATTAACAAGGCCTGATCAGGTACCCAAGTACAAAAATCTCTGTCAAGAGGAGAAAAGGAGAGGACCCAGTGGGAAAAACCCCTCTCCAAAAAGAGATGAAGCCTAGTGAAGGACTGAGGAAGCCTCCAAACTACAGAATGTCCCAGAAAATAGGAACAGAAAAAGAACATGTAGAACACCTCTGAAGCATGAAGCTGCAAACATTGCCGAAAAATAACCGTTGGAACCTCCACTGTAATAGAACATGATTTGGTAGAGAAGATTGTAAACAAAGACTAAATATTTGATCAATCAAAGATGGAAGAATGCATCCAAAATAGGAATGAAAGAAGAGTGTACATATGGTAGATGATCCATCTCACTGAAATGCATAGGTACCAACCACTGCATCCACCTAGTACATAGGAACAAATATTGAATACATAGATCACTCCGTCGAACCAAGGAAGCATTAGAACCAACAGGAGATACCCCCCATAATGTTGAGTAGGGAGAGGCATGGCAGGAACACTGAATCAGACTGCCAAGAACAGTGCATGAGGAAGAATGTACAAACACATATAAAGGATGGTGTCATGGAAGGAACACTCACTTGACATACATAATGAGGCTAATGTTGTGGAAGGAACACTCACTTGAAAAAGGTAAATGACAAACAAGGCAAACATCACACCCCCCCATGGCACTTTATAATATAGTGCGAGTACAATCAGGCACAAAATGTGAAGGATCCCAAACATGCATCAGATGGAACTTTAACTCAGTGCATTTGCAAAAAAGGCTACAGAAAAAAGGTGTAGATAATATCCAGAAAGGAAACGATCCCATGACCTGAAACATCCAAGATATCCACCGGAATGCTATAAAGTAAAAAATTGAATAAAAGATACATGGAACAAATTCTGGGTGTGAGACCCATAGAAAAAGAAAGGAGAATAGAACCATCTTTCTGACGTCATGTGGAAGTCAAACAATGGAGTCCAGAGGAGCAAGATATAGTGACCGAGGTGCAAAATGGAACCCTGAATTTGAAAGGCAAAAAACCTTGCAAGACAGAAAAATCAGATTGGCCTCGGAACCAGCTTTCCGTTAATATCTCGTTTGGCAAAAAACACCTCTCTTTGCTCAAGTTATGAGCAAAAAACCACTGGGAGGTGGAAAACCAAATGAGCCTGATGAAACCTTAGCCAAAAATGGTGAAGCACTACTAAAGTGATGATACCTCCAATTCTTGACTGCCTCCATATTTTTGGCCAAAATTGGCAGAAAAAAGAAATATTATCTTTTTGAAAAAAAATAAAAATAAAAAATAGCATGCTTTTTTTTGAGAAAAAAAAACACAAAAAAACTATATATTTTTTAATTAAAAAAAAATTGTGGGGGCTCGTGGCTCCCTTGGGGCCCACGCACTCCCTAGGGGCCAATATGGCCACCCTTGAGTATCGCGGCCACCCTTTGGGCCAATGCAACCTCCTTTGGGGCCATCACAGCCTCCTTGGTGCCTGCGGCCTCCCTTAGGGACCTACGTAGCCTCCTTGGGGCCCACAACCCTTTAAAAAAAAAAAAAATTTCAAAATCTGAATAATAAATTTTAGATGTTTTTATTTTTTTCTTGCCTCTGCCTTGATTTTCATGCCCAGAAAATAAGCATATGTAAAAACAATTTGCCCCAGAATGCAACTTCAGCCAAAATGGTTGTGCCTTATATGGAAATAAGGGTTTTGGGTCATTTTGAGCACAGTCGTGAGGTCCGTTTGTGCTCAAAATGCTCCGAACAATAAAACCCCTCCAGATCCACACAAAAAAATGCAGAAAAACCTTGAAACCCTCAGAGCTCCAAAAACTTCAAAAACTCGAGAACGGGAAGCAACAGTAAGGCTCTGATACCATGTTAGAATTCAAAGATTTCATAAGCCAAGATCATCTGCATGCAAAATAACCTGTTACAAAAGAAAATATTGGAGACAAAAATGCTATAAAAGACAAAATATTATTCATTCAGAGAGGGAATACAAAATACAAAGAGATCAAACCTTATGAAGGTGACCAAAACCCTAAAAGGGAAAACCTAAAGGGGAAAAATTTAGGTTTCATAATAATAATTAATAAAAGAATTAATAATTATATGCCTAAAGTTTAGCTTAAGTGAAATAGAGATAATAAGTGACTTAATAATTAAATCAATATGATTTAATTAATAAGTGGAATCACTTTATTACTCTAACAACATGTAACAGAAAGTTGTGCCCTTCATGATCACTCCAAGATCAAATAAATAAGGACTTCCAATTCAAAAACTCGGGAATATGGGAGGAATCATCCCAAAATGTTAAAATAACACCATCATGCCCATCTAGAGCATTCTTAAATCTAACCAGAATCTCACTAACTCTCCCAAGAATCTTAAAAGGTGAATATTCTCTGCCAAAATTGTACTCTTCTGAGGGATATTACATCCAGCTCAGGTGTACCATGGGATACAATGTACAATATCACCTCCCACAACCAATAGCACTCAGAAAACAAAGGTTCATTACTGCACACCTTCTACCCAAAGGGATGCTCGAAGCCTAACTAAACAACAAACAAGAGCAATATAGTTCCTCTAATGCTAAAACCTCAACTATAGATGGATAGTAGGGTCACTTAACCCAATCAAACTATGGTATTACCTTTAATAAGGTAGCAATTAATCCAAAAGGCAAACACCATCTTACATCAAAATCCATAACTAAGCTCAGGATTGAAGATACGCCACAACCACCGTGTCCTTCTAGCATAAAGCTAGGAATACCAAACTACTAGAAATCCTCTGGCAAGCTAACTTCCAACATGGAATCTCACCCAGAAAAGGATAGCTTAGTCAATATAATATTATATATACATAACCATAAGGAAGTATAACCATGGGAGCGTCAAGACTAGGAAGGGATTCTCTCAACCTCCACACTACAACAGTCCGAGAAGAGTTGGGGGAAAGGCCCACAACTCAAGTAGACATTGGGAGAAGTCACCAACCCTAAAATTCAAATAGCGATGTATCCAACACCTCTATATCCACTCTAAAAGAGGCAAACACATAAGCAATGCATGGTCATCAAGGCCCATAACACATATCAAAACTCATAGGTGGACTAAGTCACACCCAATTATCCATAATTAATCAATGCTAAGAAAGGAAACACTCAAGGTTTATAAATCACATTGTGGGAGTAGACAAGAATCATAATGAGCATTCACACTAAGGCCAAAGAATTAATTCAAGCTCAACCAATACCACATAAAATATGCATGAAGATTAACAAGAAATAACATTTACACAGATTTTATTCAATGCACAAAAGAGGTTTTGCAGAAAATAATTATTCATTCTTTAACAATTGCACATAATTTAAGGACTATAATCTCTTTAAACATGATTTAAATTTACTCATACATTGAACAATGTAGTTATGAACATTCATACCAAGGATATCTATAATCCAATGCATTTTAATTCAATTAACACTTAACAAGCACGCACATCATTAACAACTTACTTTTCTCTTCATGTACCACACAATATTTTTCTCATAATTAAAATAAAAAATACATTTTCATTAACATCTTAACGGCTACTCAACAAACACATTAATATGTTCTCTGCGATGTTCTTCCTTGCACATACTATCAAAGGTCCACATTGAACATGATAGAGAGACAAAACATAAAACTGGGCAGCAATTGAAAACATTCGAAATAGTCACCACAAAACAAAAAGGGGAAAACCCAAATGGGGGAATTATCATTTTTAACAATAAATCCTAAAAATGTGCACATTTCAAAAATAAAATAAATGTGACAACTTTCGCAAAGAGATAGGTAGAGAAATTTTGGTGACTATTCCAAGCAATAAAAGTACCAACACGATGCTAGCCCACACAACACATGGAAAGATCCACCAAGAAAAAAAAATGCAACTTCCTAATTCAATTATTTATTCCTTTCCATTCAATGCAATATTTCCATTGTGCAAGGTCTTAAACAAATTAGGGTCAAAAGACTAACTCTAAAAATATGCTGTT
Source organism: Thuja plicata (assembly GCA_018584345.1). Classification (NCBI taxonomy): domain Eukaryota; kingdom Viridiplantae; phylum Streptophyta; class Pinopsida; order Cupressales; family Cupressaceae; genus Thuja; species Thuja plicata. The sequence continues at coordinate 517,839 of MU225012.1, read as the reverse complement.
AGCACAACACGATTTCCTCAAGTAAGAAACACAACATACATGAGGGTGATTATACCACTAGGATAAGCACACTGGGGTTAACATATGAGACTCAATCTCTCAAAGGCGGTGCTCAAGATGCTCAAACAAGAGGGGTTACACAACACTGGCTCAAGAAATGGTTGGTCAACAATGAAAAAAGGTTCTTCCCACAATGGGGTATGCAAAACTTTCTCCACGAGTCATCAAACTAGTTAAAACAACATGACAAACTCACAAGGGCTAGATAATCTCTACCACCATTATGGCCTTATTGCACTCAAAGAAAGGTAGATGCAAAGTCACAAGGTATAAAATTATAGGTTCACATGATTACATTGAGAAAAAAATTCCTGCAAATGCTTCACAACCACACAACTCTCCCAAAATTATTAATAACCAAGCAATTTGGGGACACACGTCATTAACTCGAATGATCTATTACAATAAATAATTTCATTCCTTATTACCAAATCATATCTATTTTCAATAACTACCATGATACATAAAAATTTCCCTACGAGAGGAATGCATAATAATGCAAGAAATAAGATGCCACATATTATTAACATGAATTATTTCAATTACCTACTCATTAAGCAATAAACTTAAGAATACAATGCACATTACTCTAAAAAGGGAGTAAAATAATAGGAACTCATGGCCAAACATGGACACCAACAATAACTCCCACTAAGGGATCACACACACAATCAATCCACACAAGGGCATACCAACTCCTGCAGTAGTCCAAGGTCAACATACACGCAGTAGATATCCAACTATAATAAAAGATAACATAACCACTTCTCCAAGGCATCCACACACACAGACCACGCAAGGATCACCAAAAACTCACATACTAAGAGAAACTCACCATACTATGGTCTAAAGTTCTCAATACAGGTACTCACACATGAGTATCATCCATCCCTAAAAGGCACAAGATTTAGGAGGTACTCTTCCTCCCACAAATGTCACTTGCATCAGTTCTTCTATAACACTCAAGAATGCCAAGCCTAGGCACCCAAGTAACAAGCTATCACTACTCGTAACACTACTCATGTACGCTCACACACCAATAAGATCAACAAAGTGAGAAACATATAGAAAGAGATCCTAGTGTATGAACATGGGCTTTGATACCAAATGTAATGCCCCACCCGAGAATCCTTGTACACAAGGATAAAATAAGAGATAACAATTTTTTTTAAAGATAAAGATAACCAACATACAAATATATTGCAAGCAAAATACTAAACACAACAACCAAAGATTCCCAAGCACAAACCATCACCATAATTCATTTACCAACTACATGATTAGCATACAAGGCTCATTCAAATTACTATGTTACTCCACAATGATTCTTTTTAATCCCAAGTACAATTCCTACCATGGTTAAATCATACAAGTTCATTTACCAAATTAATTTGCAAGGACAACCATGGATTATATTCACTGACACAAAACATATGATACTCAAACTGTTCTGATTTGGGGAGGTGTAACGTCAAAAAGGTGTTTGGAAAACCAACTTGCATCTTCCAGTTGAGGAGGAAAATGTCCTCTCTCCACCATATGAGTAACACCAGTGGGAACTCGTATGAGTATGTACTAGTTCCCCTACAAGAATCTATAGGTCACCATACGAGAAAATAGAAAAGCTTCATACAAGAAGCAGGTTCTTGTATGAGTCCCTAAAGGACCCCATATGATAAAACACCCTATCTTGTATGAGGGCCTATAGATACTCATACGAGATGCTGCCCTTCCGGCCCAAAGAAGAAAGTTAGGAAAATTTAAGCTAAAAATAATAAGATAAACTCTACACCAAGAAGCTCCAGAAGTGAATGAATCGAGGAGGTAAACACTTAATTTCCCCAACAACATAAATACAACACAAATGAAGGAATTCTAGATCACCTAACATCATATTACTATAATCCAAATCAAATAATGAGAGTACATATACATGAGCATAAAGTAACTGCATAAATCAATAAAAATAACCAAAAGAAGTAAATGAGTAGAAAGCTCCAATATTGTAGCTGGAGGAAGGTCAAATCTATACTCCAATCACTAGTAGTGGTATAGGATTACAATCCCACCCAACCATGTGGTACCCGCAGGCCCACCCCACCGTGCTCAAAGAGATAATGACCCGACCGCAGGCACATAAGACACACAAACATGCAATAGGCTACACACACGCCAACTAATGCATGGATCAAGGTACACATATGATCATGAATGTAAATATAGTATTCTAGGTCACCAATTAGAACATGCTAATGATACTATGTAGGGACTCTAGTGTATTCTTGTCACTTGGCTTGTACTCGCCCAAACAGTATCTAGTACGGTAACTCAACTCCCTCAGGAGGCCTCGTACGTGTCATTGTACCATCTCATGCAAGAGACTGGTTGTTGTCATAAATTGCACCCTCACCCTTGGTACTCTCAAGTGATGGCCCTTGGTACTCCCAAGTGACATATGGTATGGTAACTCTACTCTCTCGGGAGGCCTCATACCATATAGGTGAACTCTTATCTTTTATTAAGTTTTATTACCTATGTGTTTATTTGGTTATCGCTTTATTAAACCTCTTCAAGTTACCTTTTTGGCAACTTCCAGGCAAAGATAAAAATGATAAAACACTCCAAACATCTACCCATACATACCCATGCTCACCATATGACGAGTGCACAAGGCAATGCAATTTCCCAACCCAACCCCCAAATGATAAAACACTCAAGTGGCCTACATCTAAGAGTTCGAATCTCACAAGATCCAATATATGCACACTCACATGCACGTGGGGAACACAATAAAAACCACATAAAAATGGAATAACCATATGCAAGGGGCTAAATCTGGGAAAAACAACAAGAATGAATAACAAACCTCACTCGGGAAAACACATCCGAGTGGAAACTGAAATGATAACAACAATAACACAGCTCAATTGGTCACTTTCCAAGAGAGAAGATCCCCATGAATCCATAAGTCATCTCATTTTCATACGAGGATGGCACATAATGCCCAAAAACAACCACTCACTCAAAAATTCCAGCAAACCAACAACAAGGCAAAATCCACAAATTTAACTTGACGGAGCACTTTCGGATTGGGATATAAAAAATACTGAGAATGTACTCTATCCATTCCAACTTCAAAATCCTACTCCTTGTATAAAATACTAACAAAAACATAATTTAAAACATGCCAACAAGGCAACAGGCAAGAATTGGGCGACATAAAATGAGGCAATGCAAAAAATAGTCAAAATTTAAACTTCTTAGAATTTGACGAAATCAAAAACCCATTTCTAAAACATGCCCAAACTACCAAAAATCAAATAAAATTTAAGTTTTGGGCACACATAAATATTTTGACAGCATAACTAGATAAAAAATTCAAATCCAAAAATATGGAAATAAACAAATGCTCATGCCCGCCCAACCAGGTCATGGAAATGCATAAAATGGAGGGGAACACTAGTTCTGTACCCCCAAACATTTAGCAATTTATTTCCTTCAATTAGACAAAGTAAATAAAAAATGATGAGATGCCCTACCTCACACGAATGGTAAAGACCAAGAAAGGGAAGAAAAATGTGAAGAATCCACTTGATAAAAAATGGCTCTACAGGAATAGGAGAAATTGCGGCACAATTTTAACAAGAGGCTACCCATAAAAATCCAACAAGCGGATCGATCACAGCAAAAATAAAACCAAATTGCTCCAAATCATTGTTGGAGCAAAACTTAAATTCTCAAAACATAAAATGAGAAGTGAAGTCTATAAACTCACTTTTTGCCTAATATAAGCACTTTTGAAAAAGTGACTTATAAATTAGAATATTAAGCCACTTAATAGACTAATTGGAAAATTCCCAAAATTAATTAAAAAAATTCCAGCCATTTGGAATTCAACTACGGAAAATTAGCTGGAAAATAATTAAAATAAAACAAATCATTAAAATTTCCCAAAAGAATTAAATCAGCATTTAAATTAAATAATTTTTGTGACAACTGCGGAACCCTAAATGCACAGACACGCTTACTGGTTAATTCACATAATGCACTATGAATCTAGATTTACCAAAATAACCGAAGGGATAATTATAATAATAATATTATGGATACGTCGCCCTTACAAGGATGACATTGGATCAACATGAATGGTCAAGGTCACTATCTCTTAGTGCCACTACCGAGGATATAGGTACATACTCAAATCTTGTACTTAGGATGAATGTACCTGATACCTATTCAGTAAACAAACAAATATCAAGTGTAGATGCTCAATCCTATGAATAGCCAAAGCACAAACAAATACATAATCATGTTGAAGGAGAATGAGACATCGTGTAGATCTCACAAGCAAGTGACTATGACTCTGTCTCACTTCGTACTAGACCCAACAGGAAAAATGAAAAGTAGTGGTGCAGTACAACATTATACAACATGTAATCACATAATAATGCAATAAATTGAAATATTTAAATAATCATTTCTAGGCTATTCCAAGCATATATCAACTAAACGTGAAAGACAAATATCCACAGCATAAGAGCACCATAATAATGAGTCCAATAACATTCATTAGATATAAACGTAATCCTCAGTCCAAATCCGAATATAAAATAAACCATGCATCATCATGAAGTTAAGAAAGTATTACTAATATCATATTCTAACATTTAAAATTAGCAATGATACAAGTGACAAAATAAAGGTACGGTAGTCCGCTACATCACTCAGTGCAACCACTAGATCAAATCACATAGTTATACATGGAATAACAACATTAGGATATAATATGATAACTCCAAATCTAGATAGTATCTCAACAAGGTAAGCAATCATAACACTGGTACATACCTCAGTAAAACCATCAAAACACATCACCAGCCAAATAGGCAGATAACAATCATAACCACATCAGTAATATCAAATTGAGCACAAGAACAACCTGAACTAAGTGCATCTCAAATGCCAACATAACACCATCACAAAGGAATAATTACTGAAACATAAGGTCAGCTCAACCAATCACAAGGTGCATAAATAAGTATCACCAATAGATATACAACTAGCATAGGGACATAAACAAGTTGTTGATGCAATAACATAGATAATATCATCTTGAAGGTACAACCTCTCACGGGTCCAATATGATCATGAAATACACACACAGATAAAACCATCAAATCTACATCCTCATGGATGGCATGCAGAGCAAAAATGGGAGAGGCACTACAATCTAGTAGTAGATCTACTAGTAGCTCTGGTAGTGGTAACTTTGATGAATATTGTTTTTCAGGTGTAACAAGTATGGCTACAAAGTTGAACATTGTAGGTCAAGAGTATATGCACCTCGGTCACCTGTTTCATCGATAAATATGGTTAGAAGGGAAAGAAAATTCAACTATATATGTTTTTTATGTAGTAACTATGGACACCTAGCAATGAATTGAAAAATGAGAACTATAAGAGGTAATGTTGGTCATTGGAACTCAATCGATAAAGCATGTTTTGTCTCTCATAAGCTAGGTCATATAGAAAAAGACTACCGGTTTAAAAATCAATCACCTCATCCATCTAGAGATAGAAAATTGATGTTGGTTGTTGATATGGATAAAGTTGGAATTGATATGAAGAACATTTGGGTAAATAAAGGAGAATTGAATTCATCTGAGTTGACTGAGAACTCCACAAGTTCAGGAAATGTGGATGTTTTATTAGTAAAATAAGCATGTTGCTATCTTAGGGGAGAACTTAAAAGATAAATCCATTACTAATGCCCTAGATCAAACATGGTAAAGATCTATGTGCATACTATGGTGTAAGTTCATATGATTTTGTATTTTGAGATTGTGTATGGACTGCACTTAAATTTCAAGGTAAGATATCAATTTGAGAGCGGTTATTACTGTTGGTTAAGAACCAACTAGTGGTCAAGTACTAATCAATGACATGTTACTGTTCCTATCATTGATTTATGCAATGTCTATTTCTCTAGTGGTCTTTATAAGGGAAATAGTAACTTATTTTCACACTCTTCACTTTTGTCTGAAGAATTTGAAGAGTTATCTTGATCTAGTGTGTGCAAAAATCTACTTGTCTGATCAAGATCTAGTGAATATTTCATATCAAGGTTTTCGTGGAACTCTAACCTATGTAGAGTAGAATATCATTTCATTCGGTGGTCATAATTGTGTGTTGTTGGTCGTAATGGAAGAGAACGTTAATACACCTTTTCTGGTGAACATCTTTGACAAACCCCAACCCATGTTCAAATTGCATTGAAGCAAAGTGATTGAGATAGATATTCTTGGTGCCATATCCATTATTCCTCATGGTGTGATGTTGATTGAAGATGTTCATTCTTATATTCATTGTAAAATTGAAAAATTGGGAGCTGAAGAAATTCATAAAGAATACAAGGATCTATATATCAATGGGAAGTTAAAATTCAAGCACAAACACTTACAGGAAAAGGTTTTGACTTATGTTGTGTAGATTCTCATATAATTTCAACTTGTTTGGATACACTATGTGCTGAGAAGAGTGCACGATCAATACATATGTCTAGATAGACCCCACAAGATCTCAGAGGCATTGATTCATTGTGTTACAGGATTTCAAGCACAAGGTTTGGAATGCACATTAAGAATGCTTGTTACTCACTTAGTCACTGAACTCACCAAATCCAAACTAGATGGGAGAGCGATGACTATTTAGCATATTGCAGATAAGGAAGTTGGTTTTGCATCTATGGTGATAGGTTACAAATTTTATTAGTCAAGTCTATCTAACAGTGTACTTGGTAGAGCGATTCACATTATCTATAGGATTGTGAAGGATAATTCAGCGTATGATCCATGTTAGATGATAAGAAGCCAATTTATGGAGAACATGGAAAGGATTAAGAGAAACAAAAGATAATCATTCAAGTTTGGAGCCCTATTGGTATGTATGTTTTTCTATGTTCAAAAAATTTTCCCCGGTAAAGGAAATGTTACATGGTCAAGGGACAAACCAGTAGTTATGAAAATAAGTGAATTCATAAAGGAACTTGGTAATAACTTCAATAAGGTCATGTGGGGTTATTTCAAAGGTTTTCAATCTAGAATGCATAAACAAGAAAGAATCCCAACTAGCATTGTAGAGAAATACAAGAAAGACGTATGTTTTCTTGAAGACATTGATTCCTATATTGTGCAAGTTGTGGAACTAAGGACATGTTGGATTTCCCCTATGGGTTATGAAATTGAAAGTGATATAGAAACTTTGCATGTTGATGATTTATTTTCAAAATCAGTAGACAAAAAAGAGCAAAGATTTGGAACTTTTGATGAAGTTGTTTCTAAAATTCAAAAGGAATTAAAGAAACCAGTCATAGAGAGAAAGACTAGAAGAGTGGTATCTAACTTAGAGAAAAATTTTGGAAGCAGTGATGTAGGAACATATCGCACTATTGCAACCTTATCTATAGCTAAAATAAAACAAAGTAAACCCAGTACTAGTGAAGTTTAGTCTGAAAGGGAAATTACAAGGAAGAATAGACAACATGTTTCTACACCAAAGAGAATCTACAAGAAAAAGATAAGATTAAATAATGAAGAAAGGTCATAATTGGATAAGGATACATCTGAATAGAAGAAGAATAGTGAAAAAAAATTGTTCACTTCTATTGATGATATTGTGAAAGGTATTGTCTACAATGGTAGACTTGCTACTATTGGCAAGATATCTCCTACAATTGAAGTAATGAAAAAAATGTGAAAAATGCAAAAGCTATATTTTCCTTTCCATTACTAAACACTTTTGATAGCATGTAAGAGTTAATGTCAAGTTTGAGTGAGAAAATCATGGCTATGAATTATTTGAATAAGATATAGGAAACAAATTTTAGTTCGGCAAAGATTCATTTTAAGATAATTGTTGATAGGATATAAGCACGATTTTGTATATATATATATATATATATATATATATATATTCAAATTTTTGGTAAATTTGTCATTGTTTTCAAAGGGGGAGTATATGATGCATGTTTAAGTATATGTATGGGGGAGTATATGCATGTATGGATAATATTAGTATAGGGAGTCATAAGTTGATACTATGATTATAAGCATATATTGGAATTAGTATATGTTTCCCATCAATGCCAAAGGGGGATATTGTTGGTATAAGTGGTAAAAGTCATATATATTGTTCTAATTGATGTCAACCAAGTCCTTATAGTGCAACTAAGTGAGTACAAGGCATAATATACAATAGGTAAAGCGGAGGTATAATTGGTAAAGAAGGAATACTTAAATTTGGTAAGTACATATGAGCGGTATATTGTTCAAACAACATTTTGGTGAAGGTAATGATGTAAACATAATTATGTAGAGAGGTCACAAATAAAGACTTAAAAAGTTCACATTGCAACATGGTTCCAACAACAACACATTTGGTTAAGTGGTAATAAAGTTTGGAGAGACAAAGACACTAAGACGGGTAGAACTTTTATGTTCTTGATCAACTGGTCAGTAGATCACATAGCGGTGAGTAATAAAGTGTATGTGATCATGTTTAATCATGTGATGAAGTAGAATAAAGGTTATACATCAAATGTATTTGTATTTATGTCATTGATGCAAGTATTTAAGACAGATTTAAAGGGATTACATTGGAGAAGCAAAAACCTGTTAGTTACAATGGAGATGTAAAGTTGTGGATCTTAGTTCGACCTAACACGGTCATGGTAAATTATTTTTTTACATTGAGATCATCAATTGGAAACAATGTGCTGACATGGGAAATCAAATCAAAGATCATTTTCAAGTTGGTGGAAATTGTGTATTTAAGAAATCAAAGAGAGGGTCAAACTTAGTTACAAGAGTTGTTTCTTATGTTAAAAGTTTTTTGGTGATTAGGGTTTTATGATTTCAAGTTAAAGTGGCGATCAGGGATCAGAGAGAAGAGTAGAAAGTATAGAGTATGGAGAGCTTATAGGATCTGTTAATAAAATTAGTGCTACACTCATATCATTTATCTTGTTGCCTTCCTAACAGTTGTAGAAGGTCAAATCCCCTAACCAGGTGAACTCTAACAAGTTCTTATTTGTAAATCCTTTAACAAGGTGACTTCTTTATCAAGGTTTTAAATCCTCCAGTGAGGTAGATCATTTATGATCTTATGGTACTCCTAACAGTGTACTAGTCACTTTTAACAGGATGAACCCTCAAAAGGGTATTGTAGATCCTAATAGGGAAAACTCATATACTGCAGTTATTTGGCCTGTGGGTGTCATCCCCACCATGGTTTTTTCCCTCTTACAAGGGTTTCCATGTGAAAGTTACTATGTTATGCGTGTTGAATTTTTGGATTCTTGTTATTATTGTTTCATTCATATTTTCTTAAGATACTTTATAGATTTGGAAAGCATTGCAGTGGTTATGTGGTTAAGTTGTTGAAATAGTAGGATATATGTTTGTATTGATTCACCCCTTCTCAGCACCTATCATTCCCAATAATAGTTGGCCTAGGTCTCAGTACACCTAGCCAAATTTAACACAAAAGAAAAAACTATATCGGATATCTGATAGGTATTGTATACCCGATAGGTATCATATACCCGATATTTGTAACATAAAATCGCAGACAGAACGCATTTTGTCTCATTTTTAAAATCTCAAAATGAAAGGAAGGGAATACAGATTTAAGTATACGAAACCAATCAATTATACGATCTAATTTTATTCCAATTTCACCCCAAATAATCACCAATATGTTAATTTTTTTAATTTTATTGTTTTTTTGATGTTTTTAAAATAAAATTCTTGTTTTTTGCTTTAAAATAGGGTTTTTTTATTGAATTTGTTTATAATGTTTTAAATTTGATTGTAATTGTATATTGATTTCTCATGTAACCAAGCATGGCTGACTCAAACCAACCACAAAATCCTCCCCCACCAAATAAAGAACCTGAAAACAATCTACAACCCCCTCAAAACTCTCCCCCACCAAATAATGAACCTAAAAATAATTTGCAACCCCCTAAAATTAATCGGTATTTAGAGGAACTCATAGGTGAAAATATAAATCAATTAAGGGGCTTCCAAAACACATATGACACTATCCCTACATTATGCCCCATTGTTTACACATTTAACTCCATTGTTGAAAATATGGAGAAGCTTACAGTGCAACATAATGCTACACTTCATTGGCACAAGGCCATGCATGTCGAGTATGATGATATGTTGGATTATGATGGGGTTCGGGCCCTTAATATAACTAAAGATGACATATGTTCCATTTTCTAAATCTGAAAGCTGGATTAAAATTTGACCCTAAAAAGCCCAAGTTGTCTATCAAATGGTGCACAAATGATGCAATGAGTGAGCACTTCTGGGGTCATTGGTGGATGGTTTTTGATAGACCGCCCCATAGAAATTTGGAGGTCCCCTTATATTTTATAAAAAAAATATATGCTAAATTTGTGCTGGTCACAAAGTAAACTATTGGAGCATGAGACCAAACATGGGAATAGGCAGAGGTACTCCTTAAGATAGGCCATGGGCACACTAAGTAATGTCTTGCACTTATGTGCCCCTCACTAACATTTCACCTCCTCCTCCAGTACAACATCTAGATGTTATTGCAGTGGTTGGCTCACAGACTATTAGGGCCATTTACACCTTGATTAATCTATTGGTTAGGTAGAGTGCAATATTTTTTCTGCCTCTTGTTGATGATGTTGGTGATTCAACATTCTCTATGAATTCACTTATCTATGTGCCCCATACTTGCATTATGTGCAATAATTTGTACTTGGGTCCCCTGAGTGATGTTGATGCATATGACTATGTGTTCGAGGTGGATGATACAATAGATGTCACTACAGGGACTACAACATCTCATGGAGAGGCCTCTCATGTGATAGATGAGGAGAGGAAAGAAGATTCATAGACTCCTATTTTTATGGTAAGACTAAACATTCTATTTGTCACAATGTATTTAATTTAAATGAATAATTTTAGTAGATTACTTTAATGACTCCACACTTGTGTGTGTGTGTGTGTGTGTGTGTGTGTGTGTGTGTGTGTGTGTGTTCAGTTGATGATAGAGGAGGAGATGAGATAGGTGGAGGGTTCCACAATCTCATCCATTTCATTAGACCTTGACACCTCCATGGTATATGTTTTTATGTACTCATTGGTTTCCTTTTCATATCACTATACATGTTTTCTCATAAAAATTAATGTGATAAAAATCATATGTACTAATTACTATTGTCATCTTATTTTACTCTTGTAGTTTTCACCTACTACCACAGGAGGGCAATGTGAGGGGATTCAGGCATCGCATGTTGACAAGGGGAAGGTAATTAAGTATTTTAGAGTTAATATGCATACATACTTTTAACTTATTCATATTATTACTTATTTACATGGTTTATTATACAGAGGGTGGCGTTTGATGATGTCGTGACACAGGTTTGCTAGCCTGGAATCTCATGTATTTCATTTTGTAGTGATAGCCCCATAGTATGTATATTTCTAAATTTAGTTGTTTACATTTTTGTATCAAGTATATACATGATTTTCATGATTATATCAAGTATCTTTTTTACTCTCATAGGTAACACCTAGTGCGAGGGAGGTACAATGCCAAGGTTTTGTATCTTTGATGACCCAGCCGACATTGCTATAAGAAATTTCACCACAATTAAGTTTTAATTTTAATTCAATTATTTTGTAAATTTATTTTCCTATCAAGGATGACATTATATGATAACTCGTAGATCAATCTCATGGTTCCAAACATATATAGGTTAGAGTTGGCATTGGTAGCGTACTTGTCCCTTCGCTACCAAGGAGATAAGTTAGGACTCATGAGCATATGAGGAGACAAAGAAGTGAGGTACATAAGAATACAAATTTAAATTTTAATTCAATTAATGTTCAATATGAATTTGAATGTTTATTTTTTTATTTTTACAAATCATATAAATTAAGTAATCTAACTTGGGGTTTCACATTTTTGTTCATTCAGGATCCATCAGAGCCAAAGAGTACTTCAAAGAGACTCCATTTTTATGATCCACCAGTAGTATAGGATATCCTAAATACATTTTTAGTTTTATTTATTTTGAGATTCCATATGGCACATTTGAGATGGTATATGCCACATTATATCTAGACACGTAGATTTTGCAGATATTTTGAGATGGCATGTGCCACATTTTGTAAAGCTTTGTTCAAGTTGACATTTGTGCCATATTTGTATATGGAGATACTTAAATAAAAATTTGAAATGCCCCGCCGAGTGGGCCTCGGCTCAAGGACATATTTCTCAACAAAAACATGGAGAACATTTTTTTTTCTTATTATTTATACATTGTATCACATTAATATAAAACCTCAAGAAATACTAATACTAAGAAAAACTACAATTATGTTCATCTTAAACACCAAGCTAGACATTCTTATGATAACCTTTTAGCACAAGATAAGATACAAATAACTAATACCATAGCATACCTGAAGTTCCCTACCTTGTTCCTCCATAATATTTTTTTAATTCCTATATCTGCACACATGTCTCAAAGCTAGATCCAAGTCACAAGAGTTAGTAGCTTTAATTATGTGATCATAAATATATAACCTTTATCATATTTTTGTTAGGATGAACAATAAATACCAATAGACAAACCCTAAGGGACTGGACCTAAGTCTCAGGGGCTCATCACAGATGGCCTTGCCTACGTTCTCGCTCAGAGACTTTGTAGTTCGACCATTCCAAAAAATCTAGTTATTAAAATTAACAAAGTGGGTATGCAACCCTTTCTAGGTTCCTAATGCCCAGACAGCTTTCCCATCGGCTGCCACCCACTTAGGTGGAATAGGGACAAATTCCTAGAATTAATTGATAACTTAACACCAATTCCATAACTTAGGATTAATTTTATCCGACAATAATATACTATTCATGAAACCACCTCAATTAAATTATTTACTTAAATGTTCCCCAAGCAAATATAGGAATGAAATACAAGACAATCCTAAGATAATATTATAAATCAACACGTTAAAACCATCATCATGACCAAAAACACTTAATTTTGATAAACATTATAAAAATTATAATCACAAGTACTTGTACAATCCCATTAAATTATGACATAATCTTAGCACCTCTTCTAGTCCTAATGATACACATAGTTAAGATAAAATGAACTCAAATGAATATCAAGTCATCCAAAATTAGACGAATAGTGATTAAGAGAAAAAATACATGTATATAAGTACATAACCATAACAATAAGAATCTATAAGAAGGCACATCATGCACACAATTATCAATTCAAGCTCATAGCACTTGGAAATAATGTAAAACTTACGAGTATACAAAAAATATTGTTCAAGAGATATATATAAGGCATAAAAATGTGTTGTACCCAAAATAAAATCAACTATGCTAACTCCCTTATCTTTTGTACCATAATGGTTAAGAATTATTTTATATTTCATTCATAAAGAAAAATAGATTTACAAACAAAACCATAAAATCCATGAAAATCATTCATCTCAAACAACAATCTTTTTCTTTTAAAAAAAATACATTATAATTTATAAAACACAAACCCAATACACATTACCAACTTTGTACAAAAAGGCATTTAACATCCCACAGTACTTTAAAACTCCTATTAATGAAGACATAAATTTTAAATTTCGTATAAGGAAAGAAAATGTTAACAAATGCAAAAAAAATATCAACTTCGTAAAAGAAGAATTTAAGAATCCTAACGATTAATACTTCATTCTTTGAAACATCAACTTACACCTAACCACTAACATCCTCAACAAAGAACATAATGACTACAATCATATGAATGATTAAACATTGCAAAATCTAAAGAATCCCTAGACACTAGTTGCATATGTATAAGTGTAAATTCATTATGCTTACTAGTTTATATATGAAATGAACAGTTACATTTTACTCCACCCAAATATTTTCAATACATTCAAAACTATTATCCTCGTAAAACAATTTTAACACATTACATTCATAATAACTAACTTTTAATTTGATAAAGATTAACATGTTTACAAGCTATCTTCATAATAAATATTTAACCATCATAATGAGCAATTGTTGGTATCATACTAAAATAATTTAGAAATACTTAAAAACATGTATAGTTCTTTTTAATGATTTGAAATTAAAACTCAAAAATTATATAAATACAAATAACTATCTAAACAACAATTATATAATGATACAAATGCATATATACATAGCAATGTTTACAAGTATAGATACATATATGCTTGTGCTTCATAAGAATAAACCATTTCACAACAACCATGCGCAAAGAAATCAAAACATGATGAGAATGAACCACAATATAAAGTGTACATTTTATGTATCAAAACAAAAACTGGTCTGATTTATCTGCAGCAGCAAAACTGAAATAAAAAGAAGGAAATTAAAAACTTTCTATGCTAAAGTATTTTATTCCTATGGTGCCAAACTAAAGTTCCCGTGTTTACAACTATGCAAACTATGATTTAGATGCAAAAGACTAAGGGGAGGCTTCTAAAACATAATGTATTTACTGTTAAAATCATTCCAGCCATTACATTGTTTCTTCATGCTGGTCAAATGATAAAAGTATTGCATGAGTTGTTTCCATCCCTTAACAATGGTGACGTACATCAATGAAGAGCCCAAAATCAAATGAAATCAATGCAATAAGTAATGAATGTATAGTGAATGGTAGCAGAAATTTTTCAGATTTAAAATCATGTTTATGATTTGAAGATCATAGATGCATATAAAGGAAGGATTACTATGCACTTCAATGTCATAGTTCATCGCTCCAAATAGAGGCCTTTTAATGAAACCAAACTTATTAAGAGAAATTTGGTAAAATTACACAGAAGAATATAAAGGAACATAGGAATAGAAAATCTGAGCATCAACATATCTAAAAAACATTCACCATTACAAAATAAGCATCAACATCATATCTTTAAAAAAAATAATAGTAATCTGACTTTATGGCATACATATCTCATTCTGAAAACTGAAGAAGAGCATAAGGCATCAAAAAACCTTAATCCTTCCATTCCTTTTAATTACAGCAAGTTTTAGTGGCTGCAAGAAAACAAAGCATAAGCCTTACCTCAAGCATGAAAGTGAGGATCGAATTGATTGATTTCTGTAAGAAAACTTTAGCCCCCCTTTTTATATCTATCCCCTGCCAACACGGGCCATTCCCAATCCTTTCCTCTCGTGATCGAATAGTTGGAAATGGAGAGTCGCATTGTTTCATGAATCATGACTTGTGGTTTAGTTTACATTGTTTTGTGAATATAATATAATTAATATTAGTTATAGAACATTATTTTTCATTTGTAAATTGGTGACTCCAAATTGTAAATATTTAATTTCATAATTAAATGTGATTAGTTGAGTTTAGATTTATTATATTATAAATGGATGAATCACAAATCCTTAGTATTCATAAGAGAACCACCAATACTATAAATCAAGAGAATTTTAGTTTCAAAAATGATATTTAAAATGCACATTGTCGAACCTTCATAATTGAAGTGATACTTGAAACAATAAAAGGCCAATTAGAAAAATCATGAGTTATTGCTACTAATTTAGACAATCTAATATCCAATATCAAAATGGCTTCACAAGATCATAATAACATAGAGTCTCCTATTAGCATATATATTTAAATATGGTGGCCCTAGGCTTAATCTATTTGACTTTAATTTATTTTCATTGATATAATTATTCATCAAATATTCTATTTGATACATCTAAAGTTAGTGTGTGAATATGTATACATTATATCTACATATCTATGTGTACAATGCACAGTCATTTACCTGTAAACATACATACATACATATGACATTGATGAGAAAATAAAATATTTGTAACAAGAAGATATAGATGACTAAATAGATAGAATTGAACTAATAATTTTACTAGAAGAGGTGAAGGCCTCACTTACCAGAATAGTGACTTACAGAGTAGGGTTGGAGAGGCATTACAAAAGTCATATATATAGAACATGTTCATTTTTATATTATTTCTTTTTCATGTACCATTCATGTTTATGGAATCATTACATATTTTTTGTTATGGAAGTGTTGCGGTTACTGTGCTTCAATAATTTTTGATGTATTTGGCGTTGGTATTTGATTGATACTGTTGGTATTACAGGGTCATTTATATTTTTTTAATTGATTTCAACTAATTATGTACAGTGGAATTGAGTGAATATCAGTCATACTATACAATAGGTAAAGAGAAGGTATAATCGGTAATATAGTGTACTAAGTTTTGGTTATGTTAAGACAATCGGTAAATTGTGCAAACATTATTTTGGTGAAGACCATGATATATACATAATAATGTGGATTGGTCATAGATAAAGACTCAAAATGTCACATTTCAACGTGGTTCTAACAAGAACACATATGGTTAAGTGGTAATAAAGTTTTGAGAGACACAAACACTAAGATAGGTAGAAATTTTATGTTCTTGATTAACTGATCAGTAGATCAGAGAGCCGTGAATGGTAAAGTGTATGTGATCATTTCTAATGATATGATGACATGGTATAAATATTATATATCCAATTTATTGGTATTTACATGACCAATGCAAGAATTTAAGATAGATCCAAGGGATCACATTGTAAATGTAACGAATTAAGTTATCTTGGAGATATAAACTTGCAGATCTTATCCTGACCTAACGCGGTCATGGTAAATCATTTTTCTTATTGAAATTATCAATTAGAAACATGGAGTGGTCATGGGAAATACATTTGAAAAATATTTTCAAGTTGGTGCAAATTTTTTATTTAGAAATCATAGACAAAGTTAAAAGTTGTTGTTACAAGAGATGTTGAAAAAGTTTATGGTGATTAGGGTTTTATGAGTTCAAGTTAAATTAGTGATCAGAGATTAGAGAGTGGAGTATAGAGTAACAAGTATGAAGAGATTATAGGATTTTTTAAGAAATCAGTGCTACATTCAAATCATTTATCTTGTTGTCTTCCTAACAGTTGTAGCAAGTCAAAATCCTCTAACAATATGAACTCTAACAAGTTTTTTTTGTAAATCCTTTAACAGGGTGACTTCTTTATTGAGTTTTTAAATCCTCTAAAGAGGTAGATCATAACTAATCTTATTGTAGTCATAATAGTGTACTAGTCACTTTTAACAGGGTGAACCCTCAGAAAGGGTATTGTAGCTCCTAACAGGGCAAACTCATATACTGCAGTTATTGGGCTTGTGGGTGTTATCCCCGCCGTGGTTTTTTCCCTCTTACAAGGGTTTCCACATGAAAATTTTTGTGTTATGTGTGTGAAATTTTTGGATGCTTGTTATTATTTTTTCATTCATATTTGCATCAGTTACTTTCTGTAAAGGAAGAAATTTTGATTAGGTGAATGAAGAATGTATGGGTTGTATTTCCTTAACCTTTACATTTAATTGTAGTTTATGTGTGGCATATTATAATGTGATTAAGAATATAGGGGGAAGAAAGATAATGTGTTCCTATTTTATCCCTAAATGCACAAATGAAAGATCCAAGTTGATTAACCCAAAAGAAGGATCAATACACAAATGAATCAACCATTTGGAAATGAGAGTAAGGAAGAAGATCTTAAATTATGTTTTATGATTAAGGAGATATGATATATAATAGTAATTGAAAAGGATGAGAGGAAGTACCAACCTTAAATAATTGTAGATCTGAAGAATGCTATTTTCTGAGGTCTGTACTCTATTTCTGGAAAATCTGAAGTATGATCTAGAATAGAAACGCAGAGATGAACAAAACCCAGAAATATTTTTCCGATCGAACACCGTCTTGTGAAAAAGGTCAACCTTGACCCACAAATGTCACCCCTGACCAAATAATCTCGACCCTGACCTGCACAGGTTCGACAGAAAATCTGTTCGTGGATCCTGATAGTTTGCTGAAAAGGGTATCCAGATCTGAGTTCAAATCCACAGTCCCGAACCTGTACCTACAAGAGAAAGAGATTTTTTTGTTGGGGGGAGGGGTTTGCCTTGGTCAAACCCCAGTTTTGGAATTAACCTTAAATATATAATTGAAATTGCGGAAGTAAACAAAGGAAATGCATAAATTCACCTTGCTTGTAAAGTCCTTGTGGAGGATTTGAATCCTTGAATCCACAAGTATGTATGTACCAATGAACTTAGAACTTAGAATATAGGATGTCTTCAATCAATTTCTTGTAGATCTCCAACACCAAATCTTGAATGGTTTCTTGAGTATGAAGAGGCTTGGAAGAAGGTGGATGCAGAGATCACCAAAAGGGCACTATGTAGCTTGAATCCTTCAATGGCCTTGCATGGATCTCTTTGATGAGTGCTTGAATGCTTGATAATGGATAGATGCTTGCTTCAAATATTTCTCCTTAGCTTTCTTGAACTTCACTTGATAATGTTTTTCAATTGATCAATGATTCTTAGGCTTGGATAGAGGACTTAGAAGAGCTTCTTGCTTGATTTCTTGTGGTTAAAGAGTCTTAGAGAAAATGATAGGAAAAAACTTCTTTTAATATTAAATTAGGGCACAATCTTCTAAGGAGGCCGACATAGGAGAATTAAATTCCCATTAAATCCTTTACCCCTAGGAGAGGACCTATATTAAATATAATTTAGGAATCATCACTTTGGAACCCAAAATAGCCGACCTGGAAGCGGGAATTAACTTTTTCAAAGACCGACATCTAGAAACTGTGAGAACCTGAAATCTGGACCCTGGGTCAAGGTCAAGGTTGATCTTGACCTAGGTTAGGGGTGAGGTCAACCTTGACCTAGGTCAGGGTCGAGGTCGACATAGACCTAAAAGGTCAACCTTGACCCTGAGGTCAAAGATCTCAAATCTGCAATCTAGAATGCCAGAAACTGGCTAGAGAGAGGTGGACGATTTGGGCAGAATAGGGGGAAAGCTAGGTCTAAATTAGGAACCCATTCAAGGCACTTGAAATGACCCCAAACCACTTACTCAGAA
>MU225012.1:487461-498612 GCA_018584345.1 Thuja plicata | reverse complement strand
CCCCCTCTTAGTGCATATCATTCCCATCATTTGGTATCAGAGCATAGGTCCTCTATGTGATAGTTCTAAAAACTTAAGGTAAATATCCATTATCATGGAGGAGTTTAGGTATGAGATGCAACTTGATAATGCTAACAAGATGATCAGGGAGCTAAAGGAAAAGCTGAGACATTCCCTTGCAAAGAGGAGATAACTTGTTGATAAAATGAGTGAAAGTCAAGACTACATAGAATAACTGCCTGAAGGAAGTACATATGAAGAATATGAATAAGTTGTATCAAATCTATTGGAAAATAACAAGAAGATCAAAGAACACATGACTAATCTGAAAAGAGAACAAAAAATCCAGTCTGTCAAAATGTGTGAAGATATGGAAGAGAAAAGGAGTGCAATAGCTGCTAAGAAAATTGTTGATAATGCCCTAAAAGGAAAAAGTGAAGAACTTGTCAAACTAACACAAGACTATACCCTATATCAGAGTCAAATGCAAGATACTGTTACAAAGAACTTTCAAGTATTAGCTAAGAATGAAAGACTAGGGAAGATTAATGAGTCACTAAGGAAAGAAATGGAACCTAAGAAAGAAGCAAATGAAAAACTAAGAAAATACAATGAAAGCTCACAAAATCTTGATGAACAATTAAAGAGTCAACGAAGACACAAAGACACATTCGGTCTAGGTTATTTAGGAGAAGAATCATTAAAAGTTGTAGAATCCTCTAATGTTGATTCTAAGGAGGAATAGAAATATCAAAAGGTAGATCCAATTAATCCAGGTAAGAAACTTAACAAACCTACTTTCTATAACTGTGGAAAGTTTGGTAATACCGCAAATATGTGTATAAGAATACTGATGAATAGACCCTACTATTTTAATCTTAATTATTACAATTGCCACAAGTATGGTCATGTGACATATGAGTGTAGATCTAGCAGTAGCTCCAATAGTGGTAACTTTGATGGATATTATTTTTCATGCAAAAAGTATGGACACAAAGTTGAAAATTGTAGGTCAAGAGTTTTTGCACCTAGGTCACCTGTTGCACTAGAAAATAATGTTAGAAGGGAAATACAATTCAACACAACATGTTCTCTATGTGGTAACTATAGACACCTTGAAATTAATTGCAAAATGATAACTATGAGAGGTAATGTTGGTCATTGGAGATCAACCGGTAAAGCATATTTTATCTATCATAAGATAGATCACATAGAAAAATATTGTCAGTTTAAGAATCAACCACCTCATCAGTCTAAAGATGGAAAAGGAAAGACGGTTACTAATATTGATGAAGTCATAAGTGATATGAAGAAGACTTGGGTAAAGAAAGGAGAGTTGAATTCTTATGAGTTGACTAAGAACTCTACAAGTTTAGGAAATCTGGAGGTTCCATCAGTAAACTAAGCATACTATTTGGTTAGGGGGAGCACCCAAAAGACAAATCCATTATCGATCCCCTAGATTTAAAGAGTGGTAAAGAAATATATGCATATTATGATGTAAGTTTCTATGATTTTGTATTTTGAGATTTCGTAGGGAGCGCACTAGGATTCCAAGGTCAAATATATATTTGAGAGTATTTATTACTATTGGCTAAGCACCAACTGGTGATCAAGTGTTAAGCGGTAACACATGTCACTATTCCTATCGTTGATGTATACAATTTTTATTTCTATAGTGGTATATATAAAGAAAGGAGTAACTTTTTTTCACACTTTTTTGGTTTCATCTGAAGAATTAGTAGAGCTATCTTGAGATACTGTGTGCATAGATACTTTTGTGATTAAGATATAGTGACTATTTCATATCAAGTTTTCAAGGAACTCTAACTTGTGTAGTGCAATTTATCATTTCAGTTAGAGGTTAGAATTGTGTGTTTTAAAAGTTGATTGTAATGGAAGAAAGCGTTAACTCACTTGTTCTAGTGAACATTTATGAGGATCCTCAACCCATATTCAAATTTTATTCAAGGATAGATGTTGAGGTAGATATGTTCACTTCCCTATCTGTTATTCCTCATGGTATGATGTTGAGTGAAGATGTGTGTTCTTACATTCATTGTAGAATTGAATAATTGGGAACTGAATAAATTTAGAAAGCATACAAGGATTTGTGTATCAATGGGAAATTGAAATTCGAACACATTAATCTACGAGAGAAGGGTTTGACTTATGTTGTGGAAATTCCCATAGAAATTCAACAAGATTAGATATGTTATGTGTTGAGTAAAGTGCATGATCAATTCATATGGCTGGATAAACCACACAATATTTCAAAAACATTGATTAGCAGGGTTACATGTTTTCAAGCACAAGGTTTGGAATACACATTGAGAATGGTGGCTACTAATTTGGTCACTGAACTTACCAAATCCAAACTAGATGGGAGAGAAATGACTATTGAGAATATTGTAGATAAGGAAGTTCATTTTGCATCTATGGTGATAGGATACAAAATTTATTATTCTAGTTGAATCAATGGTGTACCTGGTGGAGTGATTTATGTTTCTTATAGGATTGTGAAGGATAATTCAACATATGATCTTTGTGAGATGATAAGAAGTCAATTTCTAGTGAACATGGAAAGGATTAAGAGATACAAGCGAAAATCATTCAAGTATGGAGCTCAATTGGTATTTATGTTTTTCTATATCCAAAAAATTTTCTAGGTAAAGGAAATGTTACATGGTCAAGAGACAAACTAGTAGTTATGCAAATCAGTGAATTTATAAAGGAACTAGGGAATAACTTAAATAAGGTCATGCGGGGTTATTTCAAATATTTCTAATCTAGAATGCATAAATGAGAAAGGATTTCATCTAGCATTGTAGAGAAGTACAAGAGTGATATTTTTTCCTTGTAGACACTTATTCATGTATTGTACAAGTTGTGGAACCTAGGTCATGTTGGATTCCTCCTATGGGTTATGAATTTAAAAATGATATAGTGACTTTGCATGTTGATGAGTTGTTGTCAAAACCATTAAATAAAACGGCACATAGATTTGGAAATTTTGATGAATTAGTTTCTAAAATTCAAAAGGAATTAAAGAAACTATTCATTGAGAGAAAAAATAGAAGGGTGGTATATAATCAAGAACAAAATTTTGGAAGCAGTAATGCAGGAACATCTCACACTATTGCAACCCTAACTATAGCTGAGAGAAAATAGATAGAACTATTAATTTAGTTTGAAAGAGAAACTTCAAGGAAGAAAAGACAACAAACTTTTACTCCAAAGAGAATCTATAATAAAAAGAGAAGACATCGATGGAGAAAGGTCAAAATCAGATAAGGATACATCTAAACAAAAGAAGAATGGTGAAAAAAAGTTGGTCACTTCTATTTATAATATTGTAAAAGGTATTTTTGAACATGGTAGACTTTATAATACTAGAAAATGATACATCTTGGGGAGCAGTGAAGATAAGAAGAAAATCAAAGATGCAATTATGTACCATTTTCATAAATTTTGTAGAATACCTCTGGAAATAGATTATTGCATTCCTAATGAGTTATATCATGTTATTGATGCTAGATGGATTGTTGCATTACAATTAGATAGAGAAATCATGGAAAGAGCACTTATTCAAGTTCAACCTAAGTAATGTGAACAATATGCTAAGATAATTATTACTACTCACAAGCATAAATTCAATATTAAAAGTAGAGCAACGAGACTTCTAATTGATGATACATAAAGTGTACATGATGAAATAGTTGAGACATGGAGAGAACTACTACAAATAAAACCCATAACAGCCCAAGAAGATCAAGTTCATATTGGATCAGATGAACCAATACAAGGAAATGATACATTGTCTGCAGATCAAGTAATTGGGAATATTGTTCCAGAAATTCCTAACTTAGTGAAGGACATTATTACAATAGATATCAATCCATCACAAACTAGTGGTGATGAGATGGACACAACATGCAAGAAAGAGTCATTACTGTCTTTGGAAAATATCATAAAAATAATTTTGAAAATGAAGTGATGAGAGATGAAGAAATTAAGCAAGTAAAGAGTCTAAAGAAGACTTAAGAAGAACCTGAGATTTCAAAGGAATTAAGTATTATAGTTTCTAGTTCCCATAAGAGAATTAAAACTATGACTATTTATGATGATGATGATGATGAATAAATTGATGAAGAAGATTTACCAGTCACACTGGTAGATATATCCAAACTAAAACCTAAGAAATTAATGAAACTTTCAGAAAAATTAACGATTCAAACTAAAAGGAACAAGATGAAATCAAAGAAGAAGAAAACATGAGTATTAAATAAATTTAGAGACATCCTAGCTGAGTTAGTACCTAAGGTAACATATGATCAAGATGGCATGTCAATTGATCAGATGGACACACTTGTAAAAGTTATCCTATGTTAAGGCCCAAACGTACAGATGACTGTAGTGAAGAATGCAAAGGAGAATCTAGAAAAGAAGATGACCAAAAAGTTAATGAAAAAGATTACAACATACCTAATTAAATTATTAGATAAGTGATATATGAATTTAATAGTACATTGACTGAGGCAATTCAACTGATTATCAAACTATCAATGCATTCAAACTTTTTTCAAGATTCGAAACAAACAAGAGCTGAAGATGATAAAAAGATGTTGAAATTAAGCGATCAAATTGATCCACTGTTAATTTCATTCACTACTTAAATTCATCAATTAATGCAAATCAATCACAAGGCTAAGAAAATTCAAATTGAGAAAGAGCAGATATTGATCACTCTACTAGAACTTCAATCCACTTGATCTCCTACAGTAACAGTGATGCATTAAAATGTGAAACATGCATAAGTTGTAGTTACATTACCATACATGAATAATTTAAATAGCATGGAAGAGATATTCTAAAGTTTGAGTGAGAAGATTGTGGCTATGAAGTACTTGCAGAAGCTATGGAAAACAACCTTGAGTTCAGACAAGATTCATTTCAAGGTAATTTTTGATAGGATATAAGTATGATTTTGAGAACACATATTCAAGTTGTTGGAACCTTTGTCATTATTTTCAAAGGGGGATAATATGATCATTTAAGTACGTGTAAGGATAATTATACACATGTATGTAGGGATTCATAAGTTGATATTATGATTGCACAATTGTTGAAATGAGTATATGTTGTATATGTTTGCCATCAGTGTTAAAGGGGGAGATTGTTGGTATTTGATTGAGAATGTTGGTATTACAGAGTCATTTATATTGTTTTTGGTTGATGTCAACTAAGTCTGTATAGTTGAATTGAGTGAATATCAGTCATATTATACAATAGGTAAAGAGAAGTTATAATCGGTAAGATGGTGTACTAAGTTTTGGTTAAGTTCAGACAATCTGTAGACTGTGAAAACATTATTTTGGTGAAGATCATGATATATACATAATTATGTGGAGCATTCATAGATAAAGACTCAACAAGATCACATTTCAATGTGGTTCCAACCAAACAACTTTTGGTTGAGGGGTAATAAATTTTTCAGAGACACAAACACTAAGATAGGTAGAACTTTTAGGTTCTTGATCAACTAGTCAATAGATCACAGAGCAGTGAATGATCAAGTGTATGCAGTCATTTATAATGATACATTGACATGGACTAAAGATTATATATCTAATGTATTGGTATTTACACAATATATGCAATCATTTAAGACAGATTTAAGGGATTACATTGGAAATGTAAAAATGAGGTAAGTTATCTTGGATATATAAACTTGCAAATCTTATCCTGACCTAACGCGGTAATGGTAAATAATTTTTCTATTTGATGTTATCAATTAGACACATGGAGATATCATTACAAATCAATTTGAAGATCATTTTTAAGTTAGTGCAAATTGTTTATTTAAGAAATCAAAGAGAGAGTTAAAAGTTATTGTTACAAGAGTTGTTTTTGTTGTTGAAATTTTTTTTCGTGATTAGGGTTTTATGAGTTCAATTTAAAGTTGTGACCAGAGAAGGGTACAAAGTACAGGGTATGAAGAGCTTATAGGATCTATTAAGAAATCACTTCTATATTCAGATCATTTATCTTGTTGTCTTCCTAATTTTTACAATGGGTCAAAATCCTCTAACAAGGTGAACTCTAACAAGTCTTTTTTGTAAATCCTTTAAGAGGGTGACTTCTTTATTGAGTTTTTAAATCCTCTAACGAGGTAGATCATAACTAATATTATCATACGCTTAACAATGTACTAGTAATTTTTAATAGGGTGAACCCTCAAAAAGGGTATTGTAAATCCTAAAAAGGCTAACTCATATACTATAATTATTGGGCTTGTGGGTGTCATCCCCACCATGTTTTCTCCCTCTTTCAAGGGTTTCCATGTGAAAACTATTTTATGTGTGTGAAATTTGTGGATGCTTTTTATTACTGTTTCATTAGTATTTGCATCAGTTACTTGATTTATAGAATTGGAAAGCATTGCAGTAATTTTTTTTTTCATAAGTTGAATTAGTTAAAGATATATTTGTACTGATTCACCCCCCCCCCCCCCTCAGTACCTATCATTCCCATCATTTGGATAAATTTTTTGTGTTTCCATTAAATTTGATGTTTTTATATAACATGTTTCCTATTTGTATATTCATGATGAGAGAGTAACAACGTTTCAATATCAGAACCTTTACAAAAATCCAGAATCCTTCAACAGTTGTTTACAACTGCTGTAGGAGAACCTAATGGATTAACACAAAACTAGGACCAACTTCATGTTTGCATTCATGGTTACAAAGCTTGAATAAAAGAACACAATGATCTCAAAGACACAATACTCTATCAATAGGATAGTAGGGAACAATGGAATAATTTTTCAAATCAGAAACCTAAATAATTCATATGACAATGCCAACACATGGACTTGACAAGCATTAGACATCTGGGTTTGGAATACCTTCATCATAAAGACACCAACTTTCTGCTAATAGACACAACCTCCCAATCAAATATCACCATCAATTATTAGAGCATACAATGGACTATAAAACCCCAAAGCTATAGAATTTTTGCATGGTAGATCATGTGGGAAATTGTCCAATTTATTACCAAACTGTTGACAGTGACGGTTTTAAGTCTATTTTAAAGGAATTTGTTCAAACTACCTTCATACTCCATGAAGAGGCTCCAACCACTTCTATAATGAAGTAAAATAATCATTATTAAGATCTCTACATGTTTAGGGTTTATATGAATCTATACCAATCCAATACAAACTTCTTATCAACAAAAACAATGTATAGGCACGTTACAAAAATCAGAATTTTTTAAATTTTTCCTCCTTCCAAGAAAAACCACTCACTATATTGATTCATCTTTGACCCAAAGACGATTTTTAGAAATTGGATAAACCTGTCCCAGATTTTTTTAACCAATTGGTCATTGGGGAACAAAGTTGCTACTTTTTGCACAAAATTGTAAAAGTTGTCATAGCAACTTTAATTGAGCAATTTTGACAATTTTTTATTTTTCAAACAAATAACTCCCTAAAAACCCATGACTTCTCAAACATTCCAAATATGGACTAAAACCATTAATTACATCATTTTCTTCACATTTGGGCAACTCTAGAGACCTAGAGCACAGTTGACCCACTCAGGACCTAGTTGGCATAAAGGTTACAAAATGACATAATGGCCTTACAAAGTTGTGTGTTCTTCGTGGGTATGAACTGCCATCACAAATGCATCTAGTAGGGAATTTTTACCCAATGCATGGTCTATTTTTTCTCCCCACTCACCGGAATGCTTAGCACCATACCCTACAAGTAGTTTCCCTTAGGTTCCCTAAGTGCACAAAAGAGATGAACTTTGTTAGGGTACTTCTCACAATTTGAGGGACCTTTGTATGAACCATTTGAAGTTGTAGGACCATGATAGGACCCTCTACAATATAATATCTCATATTTTCAAGATTCCAAGAAGTTTCTTTAGGGAAAATATTTTTCTGTTGATGCCAAAATTGTCAAAGGTATTCAATGGAAATGTGCAAGGTAGCCCAAACCTCTGTCCATTCTTCATGGGAAAGGGTCACCACCACCAACACATCTAGATCGGATGTTTTACCCAAGGCATGGTCCATTTTTGGCTCCCCACTCACTGAAACTCTCAGCACCATACCCTACCTATAGTTTCCCTTAGGTTCCCTAGGTCCACAAAAGTGATGAATTTTTTTGAGGTATTTCTCTTAGTCTAGGGAACTTATGTATGAACTGTATGAAGTTGTTGGACCGTGAAAGGCCCCTCTATAATAGACTCTCATATTTTCAAGAGTCCAAGTAGTTTTTTTAGGGAAACAATATTTTTGTTGATGCAAAAATTGTCAGAGGTATTGAATGGAACAGTGCAAGGTAGCCCAAATCTTTGTCCATCCTTCGTGGGCCTGAACTGCTACCAACAATGCATCCGATAGGGCTGATTTATCTAAGGTATGGTCCATTTTTTTCTCCCCACTCAGCGCCATGCCCTACTGATAGTGTCCCTTAGGTGACCTAAGTGTACAAAAGTTACAAACTTTGTCTGGGTATTTCTCTCAATCTGAGGCACCTGTGTATGAACCGTTTGAAGTTGTAGGAACATGAGAGGCCCCTCTACAATAGTTTATCTCAATTTTTTAAGACTCCAAGTGGTTTTTCTGGGGCAGGATTTTTAATTCAATGCAAAAATTGTCATAGGCATTCAAAATGCCCAATTTTATTTTCTCTTTATAGACACAACCAATCATCCTTGAACAAAAACCATTGGAATAAGAATTCAAAGTGCTATTGTGCAAGTTTGAAAATTTAAATCAACAAATTATAAGAGCTCTAGAATAAAAAATTAGGATACAAAATGAAGACATTATAAGAGCTTCATTAACACATTAGTAGGAAATCCCATTTGAGGTTGTTACTCTCTCATTTGACTTCAAAAAAATAAATGTAATGCACCATCTACAAATTCATTAATACTATCAAAAAATAGTAGATACTCATGTGTCTTTACGTTTTCTGGTGTCCTTGTGTACAAATACATGGTACATCATCACTACAACTCATCTTTATCGCCCATATAAAAATTGTACTCTTTGATTACCTTTTGGTCATATTATGTACTATCTGGTGGAACCTAGAATTCACAAGAAAAAATACATGTTTAAATAATTCAAGGAAGTATATTCCATACCCTTATCAATGTTATTTAACCTTTTATTTGATAATTTATGCCTTTAATTTATAGTTTATGCTTGCATTATTCTAACTTGGGAATTTATCTTATTAATTATGCCAGGGTTTAGCTCTTGTATTCCCCGGATTGCATTTTTTAATTTAAATTCATATTTTTATATGTTACATGTATTTCGCGGCTTTTTGTGCAGGATCAGACGATTAAACTTCAACCATGGTCTATTGCTAGCGCAAACCCTCAAACGACAAATAAACAAAATTTAAATTATCAGTGAATGTGCCCACATGTCCAACTGGGGTCAGAGGTAGTCAAAGCATCAAGAAAGTCAGGATTCAACCGACGGCCAGCGTGTTTCCTCAGTCGATAAGTTGTAGGATCTTTAATCTTAAGGCATCGCACCATAATGACGCTTGTCCCAGTCCCACTAAAGTCAAAGCGGTAAAAAAGATGACACATGGTTAAATTCCAGATATGACCTACGGTTAGCATAATGACTCAAAGCCAAAGATGCAAAACCTTTAACCTTAAGGGAACGCATGATGTTGATGCATGTCCCGAACCCACCGAGACCTGAGGCAATATGACAGCAAGGATATACATGGCAACACATAATTGGATAGACAGGGAGGTAGGGTTTCATGTCAGATTACAAGACTAGATTAAAAGATGAGCTACTAAAAGCCTCATCATTTAGCACATAGTTTAAATTGATTGTGATAACTTAACCAAGCCTTAAAGGTGACCGATTGTTAACAAAAGTGTTGAGGGTTAATCGATGATAAAGTTGGTGGGGATCGACGATGGGCATTATGCCTCAAAGCTATAGATGTGTGATTGTTAACCATAAGGCATCACAATGTGTTGACATGCATCCCAGACCCACAAACCCAAAGTAAAGTGACTAAAGTACGGAAGAGATCTATGGTCTGTGTAATGCCTCAAAGTTGAGATGCATGACTTTTATTCCTCAAGGCATTACGCGATGATGCCACGTGTCTTTGACGGAAATAGGAGTATAAAGTCTGGGCGATGGTGTCGAAAGGGGGTTTTATTTAATATTTATTTCTTTAAATTTATTTTATGTTAACAAGGGTTTCATATACTTAATTAATACATCATCGATATGCAGAATTTTTGAAGGTGGAAAAGCATGGAGTCATCTGCCGACTGAACAAAGCAACTTTGGTGAGATGCTAGAGGAGGATACATGCAGAAATACTTGGAGGAATTTTTAAGAAGATGAAGGATACCAGAGGGTGGTTAATGATGTTGATGTCTCTGATCAACATGATGAAGCTATTCGACATGCAAAGGAATATATCCATTATCAGGAGAAAATATTTTTTATAAGCATATGGTCGAAGCACCATAATGATCACATGCAGAGATATTATTATTGGAGACAAACTACAAAGGATTTATTAATCCATTTACTATCATAAAACCTAATTGGTTGATAACTAATTATTTAGACAAGGATGTTAATCATTCTTTTATTGTAATTATTATTATTAAGTTGTTGATCCTAAGATTAGGTTTTAGTTATCAAAGGACACATTGGTCTAAAGCTTGTATGCATCCCTTGGATTTTATACAAATAGGGATTCCAAGACCATGTGAAAGGGGAGAATCATCGTTACTATAGTCAGATTGGATAGTGTAGACACCCAAAAATGGACAGGCTTGCGACTTTACATTAAAAACACTAATTTTCATCTATTAATTAATGGTTTTTAATCATTAATTAATCATCTATTTTCCTCTAAATTCATTCCCCAAATCATCTAATCAAATTCCCAAAATTAATTAAAAAATTAATTTTATTTAATTAATTAACGTTAATTTATTAATTACCATTAATTAATTAATTAAACTCAATTTCCTATAGTTTAAATTCAAATATTTAAACTTACTAATTAAATTCTTCCAATTAAATTAATTTAATTTCATCAAATAAAGCAATTCTAAATAA
>MU225012.1:383572-436789 GCA_018584345.1 Thuja plicata | reverse complement strand
GGCCCTGCCTTATTCATATCAGAACAGAGCAGACCGAGTAAAATCTTATAGCAGAAATTTAGTTTTATCATACTAATTGTTGACATGCACATGGAAGTGATTGATTCATTTATTGAATTAAGTTCAGAGATTATGTTATTTTGATTTATTCTTTTTATATGAAACCGGGAATGTATCAGCTAGGATGGAAGTTGTGCCGAATGTAGAGAACAAGGGAGGGTAAATGTTTGTTTTCCTGCCAGTTCAAATCTGAATAAAATTTACTTTGGCCAAAGTGAATGCATTGTTTATTGTCATGCATGGTTATTCATACCCCTTGCTACATCCGATGTATAGAACCTATTGTAGGCATATGTGCTTGTAGGTTAAGTTACACGGCTGCACTAAGACCATCTGAATCTGCCAGTAGCGAGAAGCTAGGCTGTCATTGCAGGGAAGGGGAGTTCTTCGTGTCAGGAAGAACGTCGGGGAAGCTCATCACTTCCGGAGCTGACCACTCCACGGTTGGGCGGTAAAAGCGCCTGGACCCCACCTCTATTCTCGAGGAAGCGTAAGGGACTCAGTCCGAGCTCAGGAGATAGAAACCGATGAGTTGATACTTCCACTGTTTAATTCTTCTCTTCTTTCTCTACTTCCATGTTGTACTTTATCTAGTGTTCGACAAGCTGGTCGACACTTATGGATGTAATAAATTTTGCTGTAACGATGTAATTTGTATATTTAATTCCTATATCCGACAAGTTGGTCGGCATGTAATTGTATGTATTATATCTTGTGATTCATTCTACTTTGACAAGATGGTCGTTTGTATGAACTTCATTGATGTAAATTTTGGAATTTAATGACTGGTATGTCGACTTGGTCTTTCAACTATTCGACTTTCGACTTATTATGTTAAAAGCATATGTGGCATTCTTTGTGAGTTTTTTAGTCTTTACAGGTCTTCACTTGCGAAGGGGGGATTTTATTTTCTACAGGATGCAAGCTCGCAGATAGTAATATTCAACAAAAGTAAATGATGTAGAATATATGGGAGTGTTTTAAAAGGCAAAGAGAAGATGTGAGGTAAATAATATGCAAAGTGTATTCACGTAAAGGAAGAATGGGATAAAAAGACAAATTGGATGGAAAAGAAAAATAGGGAAAATGTAGATAAGATTTTAAGGATCCCATTTTATCAGTGATATGAGAGAAATAAAGAATATTCAGTTTTAAACCAAATTTTGTGAGAAGGGACACATCTCACTGCTAAAAAAATTTGGAGTTCTCTTCTTGATCATATATTCTCTCTCTTATAGTAAGAGGGATTCAAAAAAAATTTCTTTCCATTGTATGTATAGAGTGTGCTTAGTTTTTAGGTTGCATATACAAGAGCATTTTCAGGTAATAGTATGATTTTATGAGCAAAGAATCCAGTAGTTTTGTGTAGGCATATAGAACTTTAGATTGTATCAATTGAATGCATCAAGAATATTCCAGTTTATCCATGGTAGATCCTATGCAAAAGAGTTATCTGTTCATTGATTCTTTTCAAGGAAGAGATTAAATTCTTTGTCTAGATGACTGTGATTATGAATTTTGTATCCATATTTATATGAGTTTGAAATATCAAAGATATTCAAAGTTGTCTTTACAGTTTTGTTGTTTATGAAATGTCTATTCTTGGGTCTTTTCCAAGGGAAGAGTTAAATTCTTTGAATGGATATTTGTAATCTTGGATGCACAAATAGATTTGTAAGAAGAAGTTAATGCTAAGATAAATGGAGTTGTTAATGTAAGGCATTAACATCTGGGTATCTGTTGGCTTCTTTTTTTATAAGGTTTTTGTTATGATGATATGTCATACTTTGTAAAGCAAATGCAAGGCACTGATCCATATGGGCGTTGAAGTACTTTCAGAAATGATTCAAATCATTATTCAGATCATTTTAATTTCATGTTGATTAGTGTAGGACTAGTTTGATCTAGTTCTCAACGTACTCAATGCAAGTGGGATTTTGCCTAAGATTGGTAGAGTTTTAAATACCCATTACCCATAGGTTTGGGAACTATCCACGGTTGTATATCTGCAGGGCATTGTATGTCAAAAGGTTTATGTGTGTGCAGATTAGGATTACCTTCCAGAGTGATGTGGAGCTCGAAAAGAAGAAGGCTTGTATGCCTTGCTAATGCTGGCTTTTCTTGTCCTAAATTTATAAAAGATGCAGAGTTTGTGAGTAAGGTGAGGATCCTTAAGTCTAAGTCTCTTATTCTCTTTTAGAAGCGAGGGTAGTAAGAAAAAACACCAACACTATCTTCTGAACCAAATCTGGCATCAATGACAACACAAATTCACATTTGCAACAAAGGGGACATAACCCTTATATAGTAACTTTAAATTATATGTTATCTTTTAAGTTACATACTCTAGAACCTTATTTCTAGTTTGTAATTACATATATTTTAACTAGTAATATATATCATTTTCTAACCAACAAGGCACTCACAAGTATAGATAAAGAAGACCCAACCAACCAACTACCACATACATAGCATTGCATAAACTTCTTTCATGCAATACATTTATCTTGTAAACTCTTCTACTTGTTGAGAATATTTGTTTATATTCTAAACCTAGGGATTCATATGCATATTCTATATATTTGTAGATTACACATTAATTTCCAAGTTTTTCCTCTTGCACATGGGTAGGATCATGCCATGTTATGTCATATAAAAATGATGGATTATCCCATATACTTTAGTCATTGCATGACAATTTTTAACAATCCACTCAATTGTAGTCTAATGTATAAATTGACTAGTGTAGTCTCAACACTTATTGACTTTCTCATGTTGCTTTGATTAACTCCATTTGTACACTAAACACTCTTTGCACTCATTAAATAGATCCATATATAATAATTGAAGCAAAATTTTATCACATTACTCATTATTTATAAACACAACATTGATAAACATCACAACTTCAATTAAATTACACACACACACACACATTTTTTCTTGACAAGTTTGGCAATCCATGCAATTATAATTTAGTGCATGACAAGTGTGGTTTCCACACTCAGAAGTACCTACATGTTTACATTCTTCATTGCACTTGTACCTTATGCACTCATGTACTTGTCAAATACATCAATATATGATAGATGAAGCATAATTACATCACATTATTCATCATATATAAACACAAAATAAACAAACATTACAGCCTAAACCAAATAATATTTTTATCCACATACATATTATATATGATATACATAGTAAGGTTTCTACTAACAAAAGAACTACCCAACACTAGTCATACATTAGAACTCTTGCATAGAAAACAAATTCAAATATTAGTGGTAGATTGTATAAAGATATGCAATGTAAATCTTCCTAATAACAAACTAACATTGTGATAACATAGAATCAAATGCAATTAAAAAATAAAATGCGAACACTGTAATATTTGTATTTAATTATATTAATCTATGAAACAATATAAATAGACTACAATATATAGATAGTAGGCATTCGCACGTTGGGATGGCAATTGTCCTTGAAGGGATCAATAAACAAGATGATTGGCTCAATTGTAGGAACTTAGACATGTCAAGCGAACTCATCTTTATGAAAGAATTGCGACACTAGACAATTATCAATCAAGGATAGGGATGATGTAGAGGTGGCAAACAAACTCATCAACTAAGAGATTTGAAATGTGCTCTCACTTCTTAATTACCTAGATATATAGAAATAATTACCAAACTAAAATTACTATAAGGTGTTATATATAATCTTACATTACCAAACTAAAATTACTATAAGGTCTTATATATAATCTTACACCAACATGACCTTGACAATTTCCCATGACCAAAAGAAAAAAATCATATGCAACTACTTTGTTTGTAAAGAAAAAAGTGGATGAAATATCTCTTATAATCAACAATGACTCTCGAATCAACACAGTTGCTTGAAAGAATGAAACAATTTGAGCATATGCCAAAAGAATTAAGGTTAAACAAGTTGAACGTGATCATTCTAAGAAAAAGAATGGCTTCAAATTACCTTCAGTCTTTCCAACAATTCTAAGAAAGTAGTTCCAACAAAGAAGCACAATAACACCTCCCAAAAAGAATCTTAAAAAAGTCATCTTAATGCTTTTGATCAATTTCATATATACTCACATAACATATAGTGAACGACCATCATTATTATGCTAAAGAGACTCACATGAAATAAAAGTGTGCATTGTAAAGGCATGTTTATGTTTGTGTTAAACATTATTTCCAACAATTCTAATAAAGTAGTTCCAACAAAGAAGCGCAATAACACCTCCCAAAAAGAATCTTAAAAAAGTCATCTTAATGCTTTTGATCAATTTTATATATATTCAAATAACATAATGTGAACCACCATCATTACTATGCTAAGAGACTCACATAAAATAAAAGGGTGCATTGGAAAGGCATGTTTATGCTTGTGTTAAACTCTAGATAAATGGCAAATAAAACTATTAAAAAGTTAAATAAACTAATCTTTAATGAAATAATTGTGTTTTAGCAAATGAATCATTAAACAATTATGTACTTTAATAAATACAATATTAAATTATAATGTAATATAATTGCATAGCTAAATTTTGTACTAACTAGTTTCATTTTTAAATATAATATATAAAAATTATTATTTTTTGTATTTTAATAAATAAAATAATAAATAATATATTAAAATTAATTATATAATAAGTATACAATAATAAGTTTTTATTAATATTTTTTTAGGAAAAAATTATTATTTGTTTAATTATATAAATATTAAATAAAATAATAAGTTATTTTTTTAAAAAAATTATTAAATAAAACTTAATTATTTACTTATTAAAAATAAGACTAATATAAATATCTGAAATACATCTCTTTAAAAGATGTTGGAAGATAATTTAGATGTGTATATAAATTTACTTAAAGAATATTGAGATGTATAAATTTTGATACACTTACATAATAAATATTTTAAATGCATCTATCTAAAAGACATCAAGAAACATCAATCCCAAAACATTAATATTTCTTAACATATTTGATAAATATTTTCAATGCATACAAAATCTTTAAAATTAAAATCTCTCCAAATCTTTTTAATATAAAGAATACAATAATATCTATCCATGTTCTTAAGAGTCTAACACAAATAATACAAAATTAATACAAAGAATGAATGCAAATCATAGTCTTACAAACAGCCATGAATTTCAAATGGGGTAACAAGCTAGGTAATAAGCTAAGTGAGCTTGACCTTGGAAGAAACTTTATGATTACACATGCTTGAATTGCTAGTGAACATCGCCTAGATGCAAGTGCTAAGGTTCAATTCATTTTTATAAAAAAATGAGTTATTGTGAACCATGAAACATTGATCAATAAATTTGACTCAACTTTTCTTTTCATTAGAAAGCCAACTTTTATAAACAATTTTTAATTTCTTAATGTTCAACTTCGAGTGGTTGTACATGCATTTAACCCTTTACAACAATATTCGCCAATATTTAAACGAAACCAAATCCAGTCTTTTACTTTAAACATTTCTCAAACATAGTTGATCACCACTTTGCCAATTGGCAAGGCAAGGCCTCACTCTTCGTAAATGAAGAAGTAAAAATATCTTCAACACAAAAAGGTGTTCACTTTTTTGAACAAACAATTAAAACTGACAATGCGTGGAGAAATGGTGCAAATGATTTGCACCTCTTTTCATGAAGTCAATTAATTTTAATATGGGGAAGGCTTTTTATTAGAATATGTCTTCCCTCACCGTAATTAACTAGTGTTTAGTTGCCTTGTTCGAAACTTTCTTGGGGCAGGTACAATTGAGTCAGGTTTTTCCTCAGTGTGTCTCGATTCATATATATATACAGGTATGAATGATGTGTATCTGTGCTTCACAGTAAACAACAGTACACTCAGTAGAATTATGTCATACATTGTAATACTTTCATACTCTGGTGTGAGCCCACAATGGTAAGTTTAAAAAGTTAAATGATTCTAATTTAGTTTAATGGCAAAGTCATAATATAGTAAACATTTAGATTAAGCTGAAATCAAAACTTATTTAATACAAAAAAAACCTGCTAAATTATAATTGCCATAAATTCGAGGACTTGTTCTTAAATGATATGACCCTACAGGTTAGCAAGTCTTTTGAGTATTGAATTTCCAATTCTGAGCGGTGAGGGTAGTTGTATAGGTTTAGTTAAATGAGACCGTCCAATACATTTAAAAGGATTGCCATAGTTTCCAGAATGTGGTGGTTAGACTGTCATTGCGTAGAAGACAGGGAACTTAAAAGAGCGTAACATCAATACCTACTGCTTTAAGAAGGTTCTGTGACGGTGATTTAATGGAAACATTCAATAGTAGCTACCATCGTCCTAGCTGTTTTCAATTAAATATATCAATGTTATTGGTTTTAAATTTTTGACATTAAGTTTAAATTTTATTAATCTTGAACTTGACATCCATTCTGTGAGAGCGAGCATTCATGAGATTCTAAATGCATGTTGGGTTGTTTATCGTTTTTAATCTTTTTGACAGACAATAAAGTCCCATAGCCATATGGTGGAATAAGTATCAACAACAGTATAAGGCCATGTTCATGCAGCAGTAAACATTCTGCAAAATTTTCAGTAATTCCCAATAATTTAAAGGAACAAGTAGCAAATTTGAGAAATGGCATTGCACCTAGATTCAAAGGTTACAATCAGCCCTAAACACATCTTAGAAATTCCAAAGGAAAATACAGAGGGATGAAAAGAGGGAAAGGTGATAAAGGGGAAAAGAATGTACAACCATGAGTTTGCAAAAGGTTAAACTAGTCTAAACTGCTATAAACTTGGTCCAGAAATGCAATTACCCTTCATTAGGCTATGGAAGGTCTTGCAGTGTGGAAAAAGTGAGTACCCTTCATTTGGTTATGGACTGCCTGGCACTGAAGATTCCTCGTAGTAGTAGGGAGATAGTTTCCCAGACTTAACACCTGCCTTGGCCTTGTGAAGCGGGTTGGCTTCCTGCAGCATCTCTACCACCCTCCTCATTGATGGCCTGTTGATGGGTAAAGCACTTGTGCAGAGAAGTGCCACTTTGAGGACCATGGCCATTTCCTCTTTGAAACAACCTACAAGCTTGGGATCCAACACTTCCTCCAACACATTCTTCTTTTCAATTCTAGTGCATACCCACTTGACAAGATCCTTGTTTTCTCCAAATGCAGGGTCTACTGGTCGCCGACCAGTCACTAGTTCTAGCATCACCACTCCAAAACTGTAGATGTCACTTTTTTCGTTCACCTTGAGAGTGTAGGCATACTCTGCATAAACAAATGCACCATATTTTATGAGGTTTAAAACATTTCTGATGTCTTAGGATAACAAACCGAGAATGAGATTGTCATTCCTTTTCAATCAAGAATATAAGTTAAACACTATCTAATTTCAGAAGAATTCAAGAAACAAAAATAAATCAGTAAGCAGAAGATTCAAACAACAAAGAACAATTCCCACAAAACACAGAGATTTCATCGAAGGCAACATAATCAGCACCAAGTGTTGCAGAGGACAACATATAAACAACATGAATTGAGAAGGGAAGCAATCACTGGTTCCTTGTGGAAAACAAGAATGCCAAGTTTGCGTTTGAGAAGATAGAAAAAGTAATCAGCTAAATTTGGGGATAAAATTTGCGTGATCAATATTGCCTCAATTATTGAGTAGGTGAACCACAAAATCCCATTTCAAGGATCAAGCAAAAATTATCAGTCTTAATCCCAAAGAAAGCAAGCAAAAGTTGAGAGAAACTAACAAGGAGAACAACAGGACCCCATTTAAATAAACAAAATAGACTTAGAATTGAAAGGCGAAAGAAGTTCAGGGCAGAGAAACAAAAAAAAACATCAAGGCTGATTCCAGCAAAAATAAACAAGCATGAGTTCATTTGTTTAACCAAAAAGCAAGAACCAATAGATCCCCTTCAAACTCTTAATAGCAGTTTTGAATTTAGAAGGAAAAGAGAGCTTCACATTCTAGAGGGAATATCAGGAATACCTTTGAATTACACCAACTTTCCAGAAACAATAGCAAACGTTCAATATTTCAGAGATAAACCAAGCACAACATATGCTTCAGGTTTTATAAATGAGCTGAAAATGATTGAATCAGCCATCCGCTGCTTAGAAGTTGGAAATATCAAGTATGCATTGGGTAATAAAGGAAAATAAAATTAACTGAATTCATAAGAGGTAAACAAAAACACAATCAGCATTTGTGTAATAAAAAACAAAATGTGATAGACATCAATCCACAATTACAACTAGATAAAAATAACAGAAGGCGGGAGTTTAAATTAAACGGGACCAATTATACAAAATGGTAAAAATGTTATTTGCCTTGAGAAACAAGTATAACCTCCACTTAAGTGCGAACAGGGGCAAGATATTGGGACACAATTCATTGCCAACCGAAAAATCTATTTTAACATAAAGGGGTAAAAAACCGAAAAATCTATTAGCCTCAAGGAAATTAGCCTAATTAAAAGGAAGATAATTATGGGTCTGAATAAGGGTCTGTTCAATTCTCCAATATAATGTCAGAGCCAGTGTTGGATTTCTGCTTTATCACAAACAAACACATCAACCAGAGTGTAGGTTAAGGGGAGCATCAATCCATTCCTATATAGAACCCTGTCAATAATAATCCTATAAATACAAGTATTTTTTTTGTAAAGCAGACAAGTAGCCTGAACGTGATCCTGGTGTCCAATATGGATTGGAACTAGAGTTGGACTATGGCTTCTACGATACAACTTTATCCCGGATGTAAGTTTGAGTTGGGTTTTATTGGAAGTACCAAATTCCTAGTCTTATAACAGAAAGCACAACATCAAAGCCATAAAACAGAGCAAAACTATTCAAAACAGAGTAACAAGATTCAGTTGGGTTTTATTGGAAGTACCAAATTCCTAGTCTTAAAACAGAAAGCACAACATCAAAGTCGTAAAACAGAGCAAAACTATTCAAAACAGAGTAACAAGATTCAAATGGCAAACAATGTGCTATGTACTGACCAGGAGCTATGTACCCATAGGAACCAGCAATTGTGGACATGGTATCGGTCTTTCTGCCACAGCTCTGCAGAATCTTTGCAAGCCCAAAATCCGCCACGTGAGCTACAAAATCCCCATCCAGCAAGATATTATTGGACTTAACATCTCTATGAGCAATTGCAGGCACACAGTCATGGTGAAGATAAGCCAAACCCTGTGCCGCCCCAACTGCAATCCTGTACCTTATAGGCCAATCCAGCACACTAGCCTTAGGCCCATGTAGGAGATCCCCCAAACTCCCATTAGGCATATATTCATAAACCAACAAATTGGAGTCCGTGTGAGCACAGCAGCACCAGAGCTTCACAATATTCTTGTGTCTGATTTTCCCCAAAGTATCCACCTCTGCCTTGAACCCATTGTCGTTGAAGTCGGCCTCCTCTCTACTTTTACCGCTGCTCCAGAGCCTCTTGACAGCCACAGTCTCACCATTGCTCAGTGTAGCCTTGTAAACTTTACCAGCCCCTCCAGTCCCAATAACATTATCTTCATCAAGGCAATCCAGAATCTCATATTCACTAAACCCTAATCGATGAAACGAAGTGAGCATCCATGAAGACTTGTCCATGAAGGCTTTACTTTTGCTCTTGTTTTTGTCTTTCCCCTCCGCACGGGCAAAATTGCGATATCTTCTATAAAACCAGGCAAGACCCACGATCAAAATGATGCCCGCCAATGCAAAAATGCAGCCCATAAGCCATCCCGTACTCCGGCGACGACTGGCTGAACCACATGTGACTATGCCATTTAATTTGCTTACGCTACACAGCCCAGGGTTTCCCGAAAAGCTGTCTTCGTAAGCAGCATTTTCAAGCACAGACGGCACTGGCCCGCTTAAGCGGTTATCTGACACACTGAAGGTATTCAACTTCAAATTTCCCAGCTCTTTGGGTATCGGACCGGATAATTCATTTCCAGAGAGGTCAAGATATGTAAGCACAGGCAAGGAGCCTAAAGCCCCCGGAATCGAACCGAAAAACTTGTTATCTTTCAGATTGAGATCTGTAAGCTGCTGCCATGATTGTACATCAGTGAGAAGGTTACCTGTTATCTGGTTATTGCCGAGGTCCATCCTAGCAAGGCGCCGGAGGTTCACCAAGCTCCGAGGCAAAGTGCCACTGAATAAATTATTGCTGGCTATGATCTCCGTGATGTTCCAGAGCTCGCCGACTTGTTCAGGAATGTCGCCGGAAAATTTGTTGCCAGTGATGTCGAGCTGCGAGAGATTTTTAGCGCCAGCAATAGAGGAGGAAATCGGGCCTTCAAATTTATTGTGCCGCAGCTCGAGCAGTGAGACACGAGAGAGCCCCCAGAGAGATTCGGGGACCGTGCCGTTAAATTCATTGTCCCCGAGCCTTATCCTCATTAAGCTTGTACAGCTTCCTAGGGTTTCAGGCAAAGCGCCAGAAAACCGATTGCTAAAAACACTCACAACTTGAAGACTTTTCATCCTGCAGAGATGGGGAGGCAGGCTACCAGAAAGCTGGTTCGTTGCCAAGTCTACGGTCTCCAGGGGACAATTCCGGCCTAGATTCTCCGGCAAGGGCCCCGATAACTTGTTCGTGAAAAGCTTCAATTCTGTGAGGCTTGTAAGTGACCCGAGACCTGGAGGAATCCCTCCGGTCAGATTATTTTCGTAGAGGTTCAAAGATTCAAGATCCAGCGACCCGAATCCGGCAGGAATCGAACCGTTGAGCATATTCGCCGATGCATCAAAGCGCTTTAGAGCTTTCAAGTCCCCCATGGCGGACGGAATGGGGCCCGACAATTTGTTGCTGTAAAGCTCAATCTGTACAACACTTTTCAGCTTGGCGATGCTCTCGGGAATCGAACCTGTGAAGTAATTTTGAGAAATGTCAAAATTCGTGAGCTGCAACAGATTTCCAAGCTCCGGAGGTATTTGTCCGCCAATGCTGCAGCCCGCCAGCCATAGATTTTCCAGATTGGTCAGGTTTCCGAGCGCCGGAGGCAAAGTTCCGATGATTGGATTCCAGGCTAGGTTGAGCTGCACAAGACTTGTTAAGTTTCCAAGATACGCCGGAACTGTGGAGTTGAGAAGATTGGCATGGAGGCTCAGAATTTGCAACTTTGGGAGATTCCCGAAGCCTGGTGGAATTTGGCCGCTGAAATTGTTGGAAGAAAGGTCCAAGTACTTCAAATTCGTGAGCTTAGAAATAAAATCCGGCAGCTCCCCAACTAGAACATTCTGAGACAAATCCAGCCACTCCAGCGTCTCGCAGCGTCCCAAGTCTTCTTCGCGAATCGAACCGTTGACGTTGTTGA
Organism: Thuja plicata; assembly: GCA_018584345.1. Taxonomy (NCBI): domain Eukaryota; kingdom Viridiplantae; phylum Streptophyta; class Pinopsida; order Cupressales; family Cupressaceae; genus Thuja; species Thuja plicata. The sequence continues at coordinate 425,363 of MU225012.1, read as the reverse complement.
CGGCCAGGGAGAGATTTTTGAGAGCAGGGAGCCTGCAAACAATTGCCGGAAACTCTCCCGCGATGTTCGTGTTGGAAAGGTCGATTGCTGTGACGTTTCCGCCATCGCAAGTGATTCCCTTCCACTTACAAGGAGAGGCGTCATTCTCGTTCCAGCTGCGAAAAGCACCGTTCGGATCATCAAATCCACTCTTCAACTGCCGCAAATAAAGAGCATCTTGCGAGCTCTGTGCTGCAGCATACCGCAAGGACGACACAACGAGGCCAAAAACAAAGAAATAAAGCCGAAACCTCCCTTCTGGCCCCGCCATTTTCAGATGCATGCCTTCAATAATAGTCAGAAATTTCCGCCTTTTTTCTTCTTCCAACCCCAGAGCTTCAGCACATCTTCAGATCTTTTCAAAACTGACCAAAGCTTTGAAAAAGTAGGCAAAGCTTCAGCGGTTTCGGCAATATTTAAGAAACCGAAAGACTCCTTGTTCGCTTCTGCTTCTGCAAACTGCACAGCTCGAACTTTCAAACTTGCAAAACTCACCAGACCTTCACCGAACAAGCACAAGCAGAGTCCACAGATTTTCCAATTCCTCAAAACCAGAGGAAGGAAAAACTACAAAGCTAAATGCAGACAACACCGCTTCAAAACTTTGAAGAGCTACGCAAAGCTCTAATCCCAAAGATCTCTCAAATTCCTTCCATCCTTCCTATTCCTCAAAACTGCGGCGCTTGAGAACCTTGAAAACTCGACGATTTTTTTTCAAATCGTCCTGAAACTGAACAAAATCAGTTTCTTTCTGCTCGGGCAGAAGAGCTACTAAGATCACACGACTCCACAAAACCCAGGCAAAAGCTTTCCCCAGCTTCCTCGAAATCCTCCCTCTTGCACTTCCTCAAAACTGCGGCGCGTGAGAATCTTGCTAAAACAGAAACGTCCTCCTGGACGATTTCCCAGAAATCGTCACGAAACCGAACAATTTTTTTTTGTTTGTGCTCGGATAAACTGCAAAGTTTGGGCACACATTCTGAGAGCTCGTACACGCTGGCGAAGCACTCCAGACAGCTAGACAATGTCTTTCGGACGCCCTCAACGATTTGGGAAACCGAACAGCCCGCTTTTAAAGCCTGAAAAGAAACGCCTCGCCGTAAAGCTCATGAAATGCACATTCTGGAACAGTAAATTTACCGGGCCGGCAGCCATCAACAATCTTACAAACCCTGCCGGCTGCCCGTATGTCTCTCCAAACTGAAATCTTTCTTCCCCTGATATTACTCCAATACACAACAGGCACTCGTCACCAGCCACGCAATTTCACGTAATGTAATTAATTGACGTTAACGTTGCCTGCCGTCTGCGAGACTGCGACTCTTTTGATGACCTACTAGGGTACAGATACGACCTATTTTGACCGGTAAACCAAAGCGCCAAAATCTTCCACTTGCCGTGTCAGCCAGTCAAAGCTCCCTATTAAAACCATTCAATTCCTGTCCAGCTCTATACGCAGACCGGCAGGCGTATTTACTTTTCTACAAGGACTATACGATTGTCACGCCGGGCAAAAGTTAGTTGTCACTGCCGGCCGGTGAGAAACCGGGACGTTTGGCCCCGTTATTTTTTATTTTTTATTTGGCTACTACCAACCTAGTCATCATTGTGTAGGGCCCGACCATGGGAAACATAAATCCTAATCTTATTTTAACCGTGATTATAAAGGTAAAGCAAATTGAACCCAAATTGTAAACTAAATTGAATCTCATCCTAACACAAATCAAATTGAACCTCTAATCTTATAATTAATTGAAGATTAAATATAATTGAACTTCAACTTTACATCCAATTGAAATCAAATGGTAAATCAAATTGAGCCTTATATCAAAGTGAACCTAAATGCTAAACTAAATTGAACACTAAATCTAATTTAATTCTATTATCACATTCAAGATTCAAGTGTATAGTTTTTCGGAAGTAGTAGTTCACAATAACTCATCTCTCATAAGAATGAATGGAACACTTAGCACTTATTGCATCAAGGTGAAACGTGGGACCTCCTTGGGAGGTCACTCATCACAATCCTGCTACACCTAACACTAAACCAAATTGAACATAACTCTAAAACTAAACTAAATTGCACTATAACCCTAAACATGAATCATGTTTTACCTTAACTTTGTAATTAAGTAAATTCTACCACTAAAGGAAATTGAATTTTAAATTTAATTGAACCTTAATCTTAACGCTTAACAATAATTTATTAATATTATGTATTTAAAAATAAATAAATGAACAATAGTAAATTTATAATTTCAATAGGATCAGGTACTAAAGTATGATTGTTTTAAACGTTTTCAAACTACTAATAATTAATCTTTGGTGATTACTATTGAGTTAAGGTTAGGTTAAGATTCAATTTGGATTATAGTTTAATAATAGCTAGGTTTCCATCCTAATTCTACATTTAATAGGGGTTAAAGAAAAATTAATATGTTAAAGCAGTTTTATTACATCTAAACAATTTAGATTAAAATAATATTTTTGATTTTTATTTTATTTTATTTAAATAATTGATAAAATCTATTTATTTAATATTTTTCATATATTATAGCTATCATGCATGCTAGTAGATGTGTATATTTAAGAATGCTCATGTTGTTAATAATAGTGAAAAAATGATGATTAAATGTTCATTAAGATATTTCAAATGTAAATCAATAGTTGTAGTTAAAATTTTAATATTTAATTACAGTTGTGCAATTTCTTTTTCTATACAAGATAGTCATGAGCTCCCCGATTTCTTAACAACCCTTTGTTGAAAAGACTATACCATGAACATGTTGTCAAGACATTAACATAACCAGTTGGAATAGCTATGCAAATTTTTGATATAGTTATAGTTGCCCAAAATCAGCTATAATGGCTAATTCAAAGGAGACGAGATACCAAGACATATTAATTTTTTATTATTTCACTTTTAAAATATAACATAACTAAATTAAAAATATATACATTTTCATTACTTAATCTTAAAAACATAACATTATTAAATTAATAAAAATAAAACGACTACTTCTAGGCTTATATTGATAAGTATATATCCTAGTTACTAACAGACTACCTACCAAGTCATCATTGTGAGGGTCCCAGAAATCGGAAACATTGATCCGTAATGATGTGGCGGCCAAGTCAGCACTGGTGACAACACAATCAGTCGGTTTGTCGCGATGATTCGTTTATTTAAATTCGGCGAACAACAAAATAATTGCGATAGTGTGTGTTTGTACAAGCATATTCTCCCCCTCTCGAAACACGCCTAGGGAAAGTAACCAAGCTTTTTTACTATAAAAAACAAAGCGAAGATGGGTACTTGTGCATGGGGAAGCCCAAGGGGGAACTCCAAATTTCCTTTCCTAACATACGAGACATAACTTATTCACCATCAACACATCATGTCATAGGAAAACCATTACTATCTTTCTATCTTTTCATCCATAATGTTCTTAAGCGAGGGGCGGCATGTAAAACAAGGTGAGTTTATCAGAGCTTTAAAAAAAAAGAAAAAAGCACATATGATGATGATGGAACATTTTCAATGTCTTTGGACCTTCACCTTCACTTCCCTTTCATGATGTCCTTCCATCTAGACACAAAAATGCCCTAAATTCTATGCAACCATCAATATAACAAGGAAAAGATAGAGATGATTGAAGGAGTTGTACAATGTGGGGGCACACCCATAATGTATTGCGTGGGTTTCAAACCTACCAACCATGCCTGCCACTTAAATGAAAACTACCCTGTCTTGGATGGATGAGATCATGCTAAGCGTGAACAACTACTAGTGCTTGGGATAATGTCATGTAATAATAAATTGACATTGCTTAGTGGAGGTTTACTTGATTCATATTATATTGGGGAGGTCATGAGTGCTTGTAGAATCATGGGAGACCACATATCCTAGACAATCCTCCATTTTTGTTTTTTTGGGGTGTGTATAGACTAATATGTCTCTTTTTAATTTTGATTTTCTTCTTTTCTTGTTCTTAAAAAGCTAGTTCTAGTTCTATTGTACATGGAGTTAAAAGTTGGCATTATTGTACAAGGGTTTAAAAGTTGGCATTATATTAGAAATTGGTTCAAATTACTAAAAGTTACAAATTACTAAAGGTTACAAATCATAAGTTACTAAAGGTTAAAAATGTAAGTTATAGTTATTCTATGACATGGCTTAGAGTTTGTGCATTTTTTATTTTTTTTTCATTGAGAATAATTTGATGATTCTCAGTAAACAAAAGGCTTTCGAATGGATTCTGCCTCTTATTATGGTTTCAACTAATTCTAGGTAAGCTTGACTAGTGTCATTATGCCTTTGTTTCTATCTCTACCATGGTGGTTTTTTGTTTGGTTAAATATGGGTGATATATTCGTATGGTCAATTGGAGAGACAGTAAGATGTGAGAATGGGGATTATATATATACTATTATAATAGTATTAACCACTTCCATTATTTTATTTTTGCCTTCCCTGCCAACTACCTTCTCTATTTGTTGAAGAGTATTATTTTTGTCATACTATTTGATAGAACTTTAAACTAAAGATTGTTGTGTTTTAGATATTAAGATAAGGGGTAATTATTTTATTATTTCAAGGACTCATATAACTCTTTTACAAGTATCCATGACTTGTTAAAGTTTGTGTCACCTATTTGGACTTGCAATTTTTCATATCCAATGCAATCCTCCATTTCTTTTGTGTGTATAAACTAATACCATTTTTTCCCTTCCTTTCTTCTCCATAAAAGGGGCAGTTCTATTGTATAAAGGGTTACAAGATGGCATTATATATCTCTATTGTAATAAAGATTATAAAAATGTACGTTATAAGTATTATCTCATATGGTTCATAGTGTAGACACCCTAAAATGGACAGACTTGTGACCTTACATTTAATTACTAATTTGTCTCTATTAATTAGTGATTTTTTAATCATTAATTAATCATCTTATTTCATCTAAATCCAATCATCTAATCATTCAATCATTTCCCCAAAATTAATAAAATAATTAATTTTATTTAATTAATAAACCTTAATTAATTAATCAACCTTTATTGATTAATTAAATTTCACTTTCCTAAAGTTTAAAATCAAATATTTAAACTTATTAATTTATTCTTCTAATTAATTTAATTTCACTCAAATATTCTATTTTAAATCAAAATTCAATTGAATTATCTCATGTTTGAGTATTTTAATTTCTAAAATTAAATAAATACTCAAATAAATCAACTCTTTAGTTCCAAGAGGTAACTCAAAATCAGCTCTTCAATTCCAAGAGGTAACTTACAATCAACTCTTCAGTTGACTAAACCATCCCCTCTTCTCTTCAGTTAAGAGGTGGAGTTTACTAATTGCTTCTCAAGTTCATTTTAATCTCAGCCATTCATTCTCAAGTTTCTGGGATTGATCTCATCCGTCCAAATCATTTCCATTTCTATATAATCAACCCTTCTCAACCATTTGAACAAGGTCTGGATTTCAAATCATTGTGCACAATTACTCTGCAGGATTCTTGTACGAAGCATAAAGCGAAATCATTATCATATTGATCTCATTTTCTCAACACTCCCAAGTCACAGATGTTCTCAATACCAACACTGAGCACCATCCATACATCATTTCAGAAGGAGTAGAGAGAAGCAATAGAATCTTCAAGAATTTTGGTTTGCATTTGTTTGTTTTCCTCTCTGATGCTTGTTATTTTATTGTCCATAGGTTTGTTCTTAGTAGTTCGATTGATTTCTTTCATTGCAAATCGGTGCTACTAACCCTCGTTTGAGTGTGCAGAATCAGATCCTATACATTTTGGTGAACCCCACGTGAATCTAACAGTCAGATAATCGCTTGCACGAACCCAAAAGAATTTCCCAGTCTCGGTCGCACAGCCGCAGTTTTGATTTTTTTTTTTGGGGATATTTTGTAATTTCGTAATTGACAGAAGAATTTTGCAATTAACGAAAGAATTTCATAATTGCCTGGTTTATTACTGCAATTGTTCCTTGTAATTTCGCAATTGATGTTGGTATTTCACAATCGATTAAGTCATTTTGCAGTCTCTATATTTAGACAATATTTTGCAATTGCCTAGCAAATTTCATAATTGACGAAAGTATTTTGCAATTGCCTAAAGAATTTCGCAATTGCCTGGCAAATTTTGCATTTGACAGAAAAATTTCACAACTAATAGAAGAATTCTGTAATTGCAAATCCTATTCGCAACTGTCAGAATTATTTCACAATTTCTCTGTTTCATCATTTTGTTGATCAGATATGATTCTTTCTCGGTTTATATGCATGACTGAATAAATGATTAATGGCAAGGAGAATAATCAGACGCACCCTAGGGTTTAGGTCATGAAAAGCATTCCAAAGGAGAGTCTCTCATTACTACACACAACGAAAGGCAGCCTTGGCAATCGTGGCTGAAGACAAAATCAAATCCTTCAATAGGTATATTGACTCTCTTAAGCTTTTTACAGCCAAATATAAAGTTAACTTGAGCATTAATGGCCTTAACAATCCAAGAGTTTCTGAATATCATTTGTTTTGATTGCTAGGATTTTTTGGTACTAACATTTCTTGATAGTTTATGGCGTGGACGCAACTTAATTTTGGTTAAATCTAAAATCAATTCATTTGTCTTTTGGTGCTTAAAAAGAAAAGTGTATGCTCAACAACCATAATTTTATCTTTCAATTTGGTGCATAAAATTGACGTGGGGTTAAAACTGAACAAAGGCAAAGAACTTTTGAAATTGGTGCACTTAAAACTGAACAAGCAAATATAATTTGGTTTGGGCTTAAAATTGAACACTTGTGCTTGTATGGATGATAGTTCAGTTCACATTTGATCTTTTTGGTTCTTAATACGATTAACCTTGTGTTTTGAGTCGTTAGTGTGTTTGCACAATCTATTAGAATAAAAACTTTTTTATTTTTTTAGAGAGGCCTGTCTAGGGAAAGTGCTTCTTCCTCAAAGGACGACCTCAAACCGGTAATCCTTTCGATCAGTATATAAACAAGATGTGGGCCAAATCTTTGTCTTATATCTAGCCAAGCTTGGGTGAGGTGTGTTGATGATAGCCTAGATCAGGTGAAGTATCCCTAAGTAGCCATCAGGGTCAACTAGGCTCTTAAGTGAGTCATGCATTTACAACCCGATTGGATAGACACCATGGAACCTACTATAACATGGTTAATTAGAGACCCACTCAATTCACCTCCAAACAAGTATCTTATTATAGTGCAAGGGGTTGTAGAATTTCCCCCCAAGATTCCCAACATATTTAGTCCAGGGTATTGTGTTGATTAAAGAGATCTTCATTAGCACATCAACAATAATTGGGAAAGGCAAAAAACATGGGCACCTACGTCGTGGATCTTTGTGTCCTAGTAGCATGACAATTATTGTATGAGCTGACGAACATCAAAAGCATTGGGCCTATAATATTTCATCTTGAAGCCAATTGACTATAGATTAATCTGATTGTATCTATTTCGACCACGTGAAAACCTTTCAACTTGAAAAACTTGTAGAACATGCACTATTTATTCTTGGGCCTTCAAAACATTGTGTATGTTGTGCTTTCTTGTGTGATCAATTTTCAAATGAAAAACCAACATCTTACACTGTCAAAATGAGCCAAACATGTTGAATGTCTAGGGTGTCAATAGAAGTCTATTCCAGAATCACTATTCCAAATTTCATCTTATCAGACAAATCTCCAAATTGCAATTAGATTTTTATGACTGTCCCAAGTTGTTGCAATTGACAGAATTTTACTACAGTCGACTCTTTTATTACCGCAATCTATCCTTTTATTGCTGCTATTGACCCTGCATTCTACTGTAATCGACAGAAGTTTGTCGCAATTAACCAAAAGACCTATGCACTTATTCAGCCAAAATAGTTTGGATTCCTCTGTCAGAGTATTACGTTTTATCAGTCTGAAACCTTGGAGAAGTTTCATGTGTCATGTAAAAGGTCGGTGTTTACATCTTGCAAAATAACAAAGAATTAGTGAAATCTCAAACATCTAGGATAATCCCTTTTTGTCAGTTCAGTTATTGTTTCCCATTGATAATTCAATAGTTCAAATTAGATTGTCTCGATCTCATTATCTCAGTTTCATCAATCTTTTTCAGTGACTCTGTCTCATCTAAGGAAAGAGTCAAATCATAAGAGTCAAATCATATCTTATCATCATCAATCTCTGAGATCAAGAGAAATCTAAGTTTACTCTTAGAATTACCCTTGTTAAATAGGAGCTCTAACTCTCTTTGAGAGGTTGTCCCTTTTGTTTTCTTTGTCACTCATTTTAGCTAAATATTGGATAACACCATATCTTTTACACCTTATGGAGGACCTTATACTAGGTCAAAGTCTATAAATGAACAAGATGAATCCTACGTCAACCTATTTCCCCACATGGGAAGAACAACAAGAGGTTGACCCATTCAAACACACTGATCCCTTGCTATATACTAAAAAATGTGCCTACACTTCCACGTGATTCCCAAAGGCCAACTATATTTCAAGATATCACAGATGAAGAGCTAGAAGACATAGAACAAGATGCTTATTCAGCACAGGTGGTAGATGTTGTGGTAGAATAAAATCCTGAAATATTCCTTGTGATGTTAATCAACAAAGGAGTGAAATGTCTCGCCGAATTCAATTTATCCATAATATGGTCCGAGAACCCACTGGCAGGATGAAATAAAACTGAAAACTCTCAAATGAATCTTGTGGTGTCTCAAATCTTGTCTATGCCATCATCAGTTGCTACAAAATCAACACAGATCGAACTAGCTCAACCACTCAAGCTATCTCATCTTCCACTCAAAACATGATGGGATCCCAAATGAGTGCACTCATGGTTTCTAGTTTATCTTAGGCATCTACCTTGTGACCTTTCACATCAAGTGCTCAAATTATTTCATCGGCACCTCATACGAGAAATAACCCATTTGTCACTACCCAGACATTGCAATCTATCCCTACTAGATTTGGATCTAATGCTTCACCACAACTCAGATCATTCTTTGTAGGTCCAACATTCAGTCAATGTCTGCCAACGACTATATCTTTATTCCAACAAAGATCTCAATCACAACAGTCACAACAACCTTGGGCCCATCATTTACCCCAATATCAATAAAACAATACGTTGGGGAATCAATACCATATACCAAGAAGATCATGCTTCCAACGCAAGGAACTCAAACGCAAAGTCTTATACCAACTACGAGATAAAGAGTCAATACTGGAAATGTTCCTCAGTCCCAGACGGACATTCTGATACAACAAGTGCAAAACCTACAAACTCAAATGATCGATATGCAAAATCAAGGACAAACTAAGTCCTGCACTGCTGAGGAATTATACCCATATCCTTTTGATCATTATTTACACATGTCTCCATTTCTAGCACACTTTACAATGCCTAAGTTTGACAAGTATAGAGGCAACACCAATCCCGTGGAACACATCAGGGAATTATTTTCTAGTTGCATTGAAGTCGCACATGATGAAACTTACCTAATGCAACTATTTACATAGAGTTTAGCCAGACCAACAATGGAATGGTTCTCTCAATTACCACATGGTATTCACTCTTGGGGTGAATTGGTTGAAAGATTTATTTCCCACTTCCATCACAACATAGAACGCAAGGTCAACATCAAGGACCTTTGTGATATGAAACAAAAGGAAGGACAAAGATGGAGAAACACAACCAATAGAATCATGTATGACATTCCTGAGCAAGACCTAATAGTCATGTTCATGGACAATCTGATCCTGGACATGTGTTTTACTACAGAACTCCAACTCTCTCCCAATTTTAAACAAGTGATAGAGCAAGGTGTTAGATGCGAGAAAAATTTGGTCAAAAGAGCAAATCCTTGTAGATCCTACTCAAAAAAACACCACCAAAAATTCAACAGATAAAGCTAAGTGGTGGAGCAAATATAAAAATGTCACCAACGATGGTGTCATTGATGTCAAGACGGTCAATTATGCTCAACCCAAGATTACATTGTAAGGGCCACCCATGCCAAATCAAACACCTACAATACAAACCCCACAGGAAAATGCTCAAGATAAAATGCCAACTTCCCAAGTGGTAGCGGTATCGCAGAATCAACCCAACATGCAACCAACAATGATTTCCTTTTCCCAAATGTGATTACACCCCACTACGAGAATCGATCGAATCAACACTAAAAATTTGATCCAAGACAATACGATCACTTTGCCAGAAATTAGGGAATTCAAGCATGGTGCTCTGAAACCCAAGTAGTGGAACGATAATGATTTTCGCGAGTATCATTGGGTCAAGGTCCATAAGACATCCAACTTCTATCGATTAAAAAAATCTATACAAGACCTAATTGAACAAGGTATTGATCGATTTATCTTTACCACCAACTCAAAGGAATAAAAGAGGAATAGGATATGGTCAGGCCAGAAGTAGTACAATTGTATGAGATATTTCAGTTGACCAACAAGAAATTGTTGAATCGGAGTGGGGGGAAAATCAAGGACATAACCCAATCAACAATATACTCCAGCAACTATTTCCATCAGAAGTGGAAACCACAAATCGCAAATAATCCTTAATCAGGAAATCTGACAATGTAGAAAGTGAAATACCTAACGAGCGTTCTAGTGTGACTAATTCTCACAAGTATGAGTGGTTATCCCTCTATGACTCTGAATCACCTATTCTTGGACATTCCCCTCGATCCAGTAGTACTATAAACCTCAATGACATGTTTGAACAACTGAACCTACAAGATCAACCCTATATTGATAAGCATATTGATGTACATTCCTTAGATAGAGCGTCTATATCCCATTCCAAATTTTTTGGAACTATCATTGCAGTTCCATTCACCCAAACTGAGTCTTCCTCCCACACTGACCTTTGTTTAGTCTACCCCGAGTTAATAGACTGGGACCAACAAGGACGTCCTAACATAGACATTTTTTAAAATGATGAAGCCATTGCGGACTTCATGGGGCTTTGGGAAGGAATACCATTAGGAGATCATAAGGCAGGATTCTCCTTTGACTTAGATAGATCCGCATACTTTGGGGAGGAGGCTGCTCTTTCCTGTCGTAAAAGTAAAAATAAAAACAAAAAAGAAGAGTCATTAAGTGAAAACAAAAAGATGCTTTCTGACCATGAAAAAATAAAGATAAAGGACGTATCTTATGGTAAAAACCTCTTTGAGGCACCAGAGGATGGAAAGTTGGATCTACTCCCCTTAAAAGAAGAACTAGCAGCATTTCTAACAGAAGAAACAAAGGTAGTGAATCTAGGGGATGAAAAGAATCCTAAGAATATATATCTGGCTAAATCCCTTTCACCTAAGGAAAGAGAATAATTTATTGATTTTTTCAAAGAGCGAAAGATCAACTTCGCTTGGTCTTATGTTGACATGCTAGGTTTGGATCCAAAGCTTGTACTACATCACCTACCACTTTTTCCAAACGCAAATCCAGTAAAACAAAGGTTAAGAAAGATGCATCCTCACATTTCTCTTCTTTTCAAAGCCGGACTAAAGAAACTTCTAGATGCAGGCTTCATTAGACCCATCCCATATGAAGACTGGATGGTGTCGGTTATAAAACATTGTGGTCAGATTCAAATATGCATAGACTTCAAGGACCTGAACCAAGCATGTCCAAAAGATGATTTCCAATTACCGAACATCGATATGATCATTGATTTGATAATAGGACATCAAATGTTTTCACTTATGGATGGATTCATAGGTTATAACCAAATTAGAATTGCACCCAAAGATCAACATAAGACATCATTTACTTGTGCATGGGGTACTTATTGCTGGAATGTAATGTCATTTGGCCTCAAGAATGCATGTGCCACCTATCAACGCACCATGACGATAATATTTCATTATTTGATTCATAAAACAATGGAGGATTATTTCGATGACATACTGGCCAAGTCAACACTCAAAGAAAATTATCTACAATTTTTGGGTCAGATAATCGATAGAATGCAAGAATACAAGGTGCGACTGAACCCAAAGAAGTGCGCATTTGGAGTTACTGCTGGAAAACTTATTGGTTTCATTGTATCACACATAGGAATTGAAGTAGATCCAGAAAAGGTTAAGGTCATCCTTGACATGCCACCACCTACAAATATGAGACAACTATGGGGTCTACAAGGAAGATTACAATCTATCAGGAGATTCATCGCCCAACTGGCAGATAAGTGTCATATGTTCCAACACTTACTACATAAAGAGGTAATATTTGTATGGAAAGAATAATCCCAACAAGATTTTCAAACTTTCAAAGATTATCTACTGAAGTTACATGTATTTGTGCCACCAATTCTAGGTAGACCACTCTTGTTATATATGTCAGCAACAGAATCAGCACTTGGTGTTCTTTTGGCTCAACTTGATGATCAGGGAAAGGAAAAGGCCATCTGCTACATCAGTAGAACGTTGGTAGGCTATGAACTCAATTATTTAGAAATAGAAAAGGCATGTCTTGCATTTTTATTTGCTTCTCAAAAGTTAAGACATTATATGTTGAGTCATCAAAGAAAGCTCATTGCATACATATATCCATTAATATACTTGTTGAGTAAAGCAGCATTCACAGGAAGACTCACTAAATGGGTCATGATCTTAAGCAAGTTTGATATTGAATATGTAGATCAGAAGGCTATCAAAGGGAAAGTTATTGTTGATCAACTAGAAGAAGCACAAATTCCAGATCATCAACCTATATTGTTCAACTTTCCAAATGAATCAATCCTTATAGTACAACCAGCAATAGAAGTCTGGCAATTATTCCTTGATGGATCATATACGAACCATGGTGCAGGAGTAGGAATAGTACTCATCACTCTGCAAAATGATGCAATTCCTAAATATTTTTGACTCAATTTTCCATGTACAAATAACATAGCTGAGTATGAAGCTCTGCTAATTAGATTGAAAACAACTATACAATGGAGAATAAAGAACTGAGAGTTTATGGTGATTCCCATTTGGTTATTAGTCAAGTCAATAATGATTACATGACCAAAGATGAAAAACTTGTCCCATATAGAGAGCTGATGAACAAACTGTGTCCTTTTCATTACATTGTATTTGAACAAATTCCAAAGGTTCATAACAAAGCAGCAGATGCGATGACTACTATAGCATCTTTGATCTACATGTCAAGTAATGAAACCATATTCCAATTTTGGGTAGAACAATTGATGATACCAGCCTATAAGGCTCCAATAGTAGAATCAGTGTGTGTACTTGTTGGTCCTAAGTCCCCCTGGTAAAATGAAGTGGACACTTACCTGCAAGACAATACCTTACCGCCTGACCTATCTAGAAACCAAAAGAAGTCCCTAATCCGACAAGCATCTAGGTACACTCTTCTCGCTAATACTTTGTATAGAAAAAGTCTATATGGAATTCTCTTAAGATGTCCAACTTCCACAGAATCCTAGAGGGCCTTATACGAGGTACATGAAGGAATTTGTTGGGCCCATTCATGTGGTAATAGTTTCGCAAATAAAATCATCAGGATGGGATACTATTGGCCAACTATATAGATAGATGCTCATAAGTATGTACAAAGATGTTGACAATGTCAAATACATAGAGATCTTATTCACGCACCAGCTCAAGAACTCCACCCCATCACTTCACCATGGCCTTTTTCAAAATAGGGATTTGACTTAGTGGGAAATATTACACCAACTTCCTCTAACAGTAATAAATACATAATTGCATCCACATAATACTTTACCAAATGGGTGGAAGCAATTTCTCTCAAATATATCACTGGTAAGCAAATCTCCATGTTTATTCTAAACCACATCATTTATCAGTATGGGATCCCTCAGACCATACTTATGGATCATGGTACACCTTTCCAAAACATAGATGTTGAAGATTTCTGTGAAATATTCCAAATAAAACAAGGTTTCTCTTCATTCTACTACCCTCAAGGAAATGGACAAGTTGAAGCCACTAACAAAATAATCCTAAAGATCTTGAAGAAAATAGTCAATGAATCTGGTCAAGACTAGTACTTGCAGCTCACTCCCGCATTATGGGCATACACAAAAAGTGTGAGAACACCTACAAGAGCAACTCCCTTCTCCTTAGTTTATGGATCAGAGGCAATTCTACCCCTCAAAATTAAAATCCCATCCCTCAGAATATCACTGAAGTATATCATATCAGATGAAGACTACAGAGTTGCTAGACTCAGTGAACTAGAACTGCTAGATGAGAGATACCAAAATGAAATGAATCACTTACAAGACTATCATAATCGCCTTAGAAGAAATTATCACAATAAAGTTAGGCCATGTACCTTTGAGGTAGGAGATCTCATCCTCATGGAAAATTAGAAGAATCAAGCAGAAAGGGTTAAACCAGGCAAGTTTGAGCCAAATTAGCTAGAACCATACATCATTATCAATTCATGTGACAATGGGGCATATCAACTGGAAACTCAGGAAGGAGATCAACTCCCTGGTTATATCAACAACATGCACCTAAAAAGGTTATATGCCTAAGATCTCAAGGCTAAGTATACATGTCATATATGATCCTAAAAAAAGTATTAACAAATCAAAAAATATAAAAATTTACCTTGGTGAAAACGTGGAAAATAGCTGCCTTGGCGATAACCAAAAATACAAAAAAAGAGAAAAAAGTAAAGAGAAACAAAGTTGCCCTCTCAGTGAAAACCTAGCAAACTGGCACTATTGGGTAGGTACCTTGGTAAAAACCTAGCAAACAAGCACCAAGTGTTAAAGGTCTCGCTTCGCCATCAATGAAATCTAAAAAAATAATCTTGTACTCGTTTCATGCAAGATTGAGTACCCTAACTTGTTACAAAAGCACAATCCCTTTTGAGACATCATGCCTATCCATGGCTTGTACTGACTTACCAAACATGGGGGCAGTCTAAAATGTCCTATAAAAATCTAAAAAGTCTTGAAAAAATCCTAAAAAGAGCAAAACTCCTGGAAAAATATAAAAATTCTTAAAAATCCTAAAAAGTCCTAAAAAGAGAAAAAGGCCCTGAAGAAACAAATCATAAAAAAATCAAATATTGTAAAAATATCAAGCAATAAATCATCTATGTCATCAATAAGAAAATGATGATCAAACAATCAATCAAATGTCAAAACTACGAGCTTCGCAAATTGGCAATGGACTCATGTGACCCATCCTTATTATGAATCCAATTTGTCATCAATCGAATGATTCAATCTATCATTAATCAAGCTATCAATTGTCTTGGACAGTGAGAGATATACTCAAAACCAAACAAGTTGGTCTTATATGAGTCATCCATTCCTAAAACCATACACAATGGATTGGATAAATATTCCTTGAATCAGTTGTATAGTGCTCTAATTGTATATGAAATGAGAGAATTTGACAAGGATGCTCCTAAGAGGGAGGCTAAATTCAAAGCTGGTAAGAAGTATAAGGATGATGTTGATCAAGTGGATGACTTTAAAGATGTGGAAGAAAAAATTGTATGAAGGTTGAAGAAAGGCGAAGAAAAATATAAAGGTAAGTTACCTTTCAAATGTTTTAATTATAGTAGAATTGGTCATTATGCTTCTAGATGTCCTTATAGAGAATTAAAAGATAGTAATAAAAGAGAGGAATATGAAAAATTCTATATTCTAAATATAATAGTTGTTCCTTATAAGATGAAACTCAATTTGATTTAAATTATGAAATACTCTTTATGGCAATAAGAGTTGGTGATAAAAAAGATAATGTCAAGGATTTATGTATGATGTCTAGTGACTTGCAAGATGTCAAAGTCAAGGAACAATCAATGATTGTATGGACTGTCTTTCATGAAAAATAAGAAGGAAATGAATGTGTGATTAAAAGTGCATGTTAGATCATCACATGACTGGAAATAACAATTTTTTTATTAATCTCAAAAAATAAAATAGAGGATCTATCAAGTTTGGTGATGATGGATCCACCCTAATTTGTGGAAATGGGATAATAATAATTGATGGGAAAAATAAGATAAGTGATATTCTTTATTTTAGAGAATGAAACATAATTGTCTCAGTGTCAACCAAATGTGTATAAAAGGATATAGTCTCAATGCATGTTCAACAAGGTCCACCCTATTGTGCTATGGAGATATCACAAAACCAAAACACAACAATCACAAAATACACTTTGGGGAGAAACACTTATACACATGAAAATCTTGAAGTATACATATCATACAATATCATCTAGAGTGAGTTACATCAAATTGGAATGAGAATATACATCTCTAGGGTCCTACTCAAGCTAAAAAGGGATTAGTTATCAGGGACCATATAAGGAGAGTGTCATTGTGTGGCATAAAAATATAGCTCATGTGGAATCTATTGGGATAATGGAGAGGTGTGTACTGAGAGGGGAGGGGTGAATCAGTACCCCTAAAAACATTTAATCAATTATTTGTAACCTATCATTCTGTATTAACCGATTGAGTAGATTGCATAAACCAAACATATAGCATCACTTCTGAAATGTAAATGCATGTAAAATAAACAATACACATACATGAAATTAAGTACTCATGACACTAGTATTTTCGTATCGCAAAAAACCCCTATTAGAAGGTAAAAATTACGGTGGGGATGAGACCCAAAAAACTTCACTGCTGCATCAATAAAGAAGAAGCTTACAAAGAGTGATCACTTCTGATGATCTTACTATGTTAGGAGTAACAATGAGATCAATTAGATTTACCTCGTGTGAGAATTTAGCAACACAATCTATGTGTGCACTCAGTTAAGAGATTTACAATAAGACAGTTAAGTCTACTCTATTAAGAGATTTTGGGGTCTATTACAATTGTTAGAGAGTAACATAAATTTTGATCTGAAACATATTTAATCTTAATATTACTGGTGCAGATCCATTAAGTGCATAAAAAACTTATCACCTCAATGTGAATGATAATACCTTCTTCTCTGTTCTGTTTGGTAGTGTTGCCTTAGTTCTGAAAACTAATTTCTACAATGTAGTCTCTGTCCTTAAAATCCCTTGTCTAATCTTTGATGTCTGTAGTATGGCAGCTACTTGATCATTGCTTGATCAACATACATTACAAAGGTTGACATCTAAACATTTATATATCAAATGATATGACCTAATTAGGGCTTAACAATTACATCCCTACCCTAAGATCAATGGTGTACATAATTTACTTGGATAATCTACACATAGGAGACATAAACAATTAATATTGTATATCCATAATTAATATCCTCCTCAATTGTATAAACCATTATCTAGGTCGGCTAAAAATTTGTTACATAGAATAATGTGCCATATCTAACTTTTATGTGGCCTCTGTTCCACTCGGTTAAAGATGTCTCTTAGTATTCGGTGTAGACTATGTATCTTGGTTATACTATTGTTCGGTTATGTTATGTAGCTCGGAGTTGTCTACTGCTCGGTATAGTCTGTCAGCTCAGGTATCACTGTACTTGGTTAACTCTGGGCATGATCAGT
Source organism: Thuja plicata (assembly GCA_018584345.1). NCBI lineage: Eukaryota > Viridiplantae > Streptophyta > Pinopsida > Cupressales > Cupressaceae > Thuja > Thuja plicata. The sequence goes on along the minus strand of MU225012.1, from coordinate 407,756 downwards.
GCTCTCAGTTAACTTTGTACTTCGGTGAATATACCAACTATCTTGTTTGACTCTTTTATCCTTTGTCCATTATGTCTACTTGATAACTAATGAAAACTTCAATGTGTAATTGGAGTAACATTCTCCCCCTTTGGCATTAGTATTAAAAACTTAGTACTATATATAATATACATGATGACTCCCCCTTTGTACATGCTTGGTATATGTATATGAATGCATCATGATTGTAGTATCTCCATTTACTATACATATATACATATATTTCCCCCATTTTTGAAACTAATGACAAAAGGATATAACTTACAATTTGTCAAAAATGGTAGGATGGGTGTTCTTAAGAGATTCTAGTAGCTTCTCCCATTCCTCCTTTAAATGCTTGAGGGTTAGTTGTTCTAAATTTATCTGAGCATGCATATCATAAATGTTGTCTATCACTGATAAATTTGGGGTGGCAGTTAAAGTATTTTCCAATGTCACATGTTTCTGCATCATTACCAAATGCGGTAGTAACATTTCCTAGAGCTTGGTTACTTTTTCTTTGATTGTCTCTTCTTCTTTCTTCAATTCCAATCTCAATCGCTTGTTTTGGAGAACTTTGTTGTAATGTATCTGCAATGCATGTTGCTCGGTTGATAAACTGTTTGCACTATCCTTAAGATCTTGATCTATTTTCTGTATCTTTTCACTAATCTCGGTAGTGAAGTGATCTAGAGTGCATAAATTTTGTAGAAGTGTGATGGCTTCAGATATGATAGCTTCTATTCCATTCACAAAATCAAACAGAGTTACCTTATTGACTGCCACTACCTAGCTGATCTTCTCTGTGACCTTGTATTGAATCTTCTTCTCTGCTCTTTCTTCAAATTTCTTCTCGGTATCAACATCAGGTTTGTTAATATCCTCGGTAAGAAGTGCAAGTTGATCAATTATGGGGGTCATGTCATTGATATCTAAATCTAGGAAAACTTGCTGAAGAATCTCCTTGGCAGCTTCTAATACTTGTGCATTCTTGTGTTCTTTCCTTAACTTATCCAATGTTTCTTTCCAGGTGCATAATTCCCCATATTTTGTCAATGTTTTGGGATCAAGTGTTCTTGGATCCCATGCTGGAATCTCTACGATTTCATCCAATGTAACTTCATTCTTGTTTCTTTTCTTCTTCTTATTTGTCTTCCGTTAGACACTAGATGAAGGAGATAAACTTAATGCCAATTGAGCCTTTTGCTCAAGTTCTATCTTGACTTTCTTGGGACTCGATGTGATGATTTGGTGAGGTGCTTTGGTAACTAACTTTGTATGTGTAGTAGAAGTATCTACTGTATTATCTGTGTTAACAGGATTACCTTCACCTTGTGCTTCTGCATTAGTGGTATCTTTTGTGCATCACCTTGGGTTGTTCCACCATTGTTCTTGATCTATGTACCTTGATGATCACCCTTGTCTTCATTTGTATCTGTAACCTACTCAGGTATCTTTTTCTTATGTGCTTCACTCTCTATTTCAATATCCTATACTAAAATAGGTAGCTGGCCTGATATGTCTACTCAGGCGACCTCTTTGGTGTCTTGTTCATTCAAGGTCTCAGTTTCTTTGAGTATCTCATCTTCCTTAGCTTTATCATTAGGATCATCTTCATTTATGTCATGTTTATGTTTCTCTCTGGGTGACTCATATTAGACAATAATTGAGGAATTTCATCCAATATATTGTTAACATCTGCATCATCAACATCTATGGGTTATGTGGTCAGTCGATCTCTCTCGCTATTGAATATGGATGCAATGTCCATTTCTTCCTCGGTATCTTGCATTTCCTTCAATGGATTCAATAGTTTATTCCATATTTGTGTGCTCTCTATATCTATTTCTTTCATATTTCCTTGCAAGATGTTCAATGCTCGTGCCTTCTTAGGAAATTTCTTGGCATATTGTTGCATGATATCATTTATCTATTCTACTGTGCAGCCAACTTTAATTAGAGTGAGAGTTGCCACTCTCATCTGTTTCTCAGTGTGAAGTGCATAAGGCCATCTTGATGATATCTTATCATATAACTCAGATGGAAGATAAGAAGAAAATTCAACAGAACTTGTTTATAGTTGATCATCATACCTATGATTTCTTCTTCGAGCTTGTCCTTGTTCTTGGTAGTCAGATTAGAATAGGCATGTATCTTTGGATGTCCTAATAATCCAGTTGTGATGATTTCCTCTGCAATCTCATCAATAGTCTAAGGTATCTTATTCTTTACAACCTTGAATTGATCTGGATTGTCATCTTTGTTCCTTATTTGTGTAAGATTCTTGGTAGTACCCCTCTATTTTATTGTCTGGTATGTAAAATTTGGTGAGGGTCTTGTGATCTTGGAAATACCTTTCTTCAAAGGTTGGGAATCCATAGTCACTGATTGTGATCTAGTCTGTGGTGGAGACTCAGTCTTTATACTTTTTCCCCTTTTGGCCTTAGGTGCCTTATCTTGTTCTTTAACTAATTCAGTGGCATCAGTATCATGTTCCGGTTGATCATCTTGACCGACTGAGGTCTACTCCTTGGTATCATCTACTAATTTATCTAACTCTTCATCTGTTATAACAAATTTCCTCTTCAATGTTTTCACAATCTTTGTCTTTTTCCTGCCCATCTTTTGTACTTGTAAACCTATAGATATTCAGGTCTTGGCTTCATCAAATGTGCCAAATCTCATGGCAGATTTGTCAACAGGCTCATTCAACAAATTTTCAATGGCCTTAGATGCAGTATCAATAGCTAATTCATATTCTAATGGAGGTAGCCATGTTGTCCTTGGTTGTACTACCTTGATTAGAGTTGTATTAGTATCAACTACAAAACATATTTCATATTTGTACTTATCTACTAATTGTAGTGGAATTATGGTTCTTTTTTCCATCCTAGCCTTAAACTTGGTAAAATAATTATTCATGACTGGTTCAAAATTTGTTCCTAGGCTTGTAATCATATCACTGATTTTCATTGTAACTGGTCAGCTAGACTTCCATTTAACTGTACCGACAGATGGAAAGAAATTCTATAGGTATAAAAATATGCATAGTAGTAGAGACCCAAACTTACATGCATTTGACTGTGCAGTTCTGATAGTCTTTATGTTTTCTTCAAATTGCCTCTGCAACAGCTCGGCAAGGTCAAATTGTGCTCCTTTCTTGACAATTTTGTAGGCTATGTCTATAGCTCCGCAAGAAACACTATTCATTCTGCTAGATTAGAATATTTTGTAACTAATGACATAAGCACCAAACCTCAATTTAGGATCATCGATGCAATTGATCTTGATACCTCTACCGTGCCATTCGGCTCCTAATTTCTCTATTTCTATTCTTGGTGGATGCTTGAATGCCTTTGATTTATCACATATAGGATAACCTGTCATGACATGAATAAAATACTTGGTTATTTTTTTGGGCTCATCCAACCATAGTTTTCCATCATGTACACGACTCAGAACAATGCGAATCCACTACTCGGTCTTGAATACCTTTGGGAAATCTAGGGCATAGGTTAACCCTTTAACCTCCAAATATTTGTGATCTTCCTTCAACTTCCCATCTATGCATAGTGATTGATAAGTGGAAATAAGTTCAAAGTCTTTGATTTCACCTATTTTGCAGTGACTATAGGCACGCACATCCTGGACTAGTAAAACCCTAGGCGAGATAGATGAAAATGCACCTTTGTCATCTAGTTGTGCTGCAACCAGTGGATGGATCTTATAGTGGAGTTCTGTGCAAGTGGATTTATTCACCAAAACAATCTTTTTATCCTTCTCCATCTTGGCTTTCATGGTTTGATATGTAGACGCCATGATTTCTGGTTTAGGGCTTGCACGAATAGTGTTTGAATAGCTCAGGAATACCAGAATGCATACTGATTAACCTCTTTGTGCTCGGAATGCTCTTAAATCTCTGTAGAATGATTTAAAAAAGCTTTGCTATAACTTTTCTCTCTTTTCTCTATTTTGCTCCGTGATCGCAGTGTGAACAAATGAGTTCACATTGATCAAATTTATAGCAAATGACTTAGGGCAATCCAATAAATGCTTCTCACCAACTACTCGATGAACAAAGATAATGCTTGGTTAACACTAACAATGCTTCAGCTCTTTGTGAGTATACCATATACTCGGTTACCATAGCAACTTGGTTGTCTCTGTTGGAATTAATGGGAAGTAGTACTGAGAGGGGAGGGGTGAAGCAGTACCTCTAAAATTTTTAGCACCTTACACAATTCATCATTAGTAATCATTCAATTCTGATTTTCCAACCATTACTGTTATTCTTTCTTATGTATCTTGTGTTTGTTCACAATATTTAATAGTTTTCAATCATTCATAGAAACATTCATGAAATTGACAAACACATAACACAAGATATGGTATCACAGAAAACTCCTGTTAGGAAGTAAAAACTGCTGTGGGGATGGCACCCACAAAACTTCACTATCTGTAGAATGGACGGGAGCCGGTTAAGGCTTACAATTTGATCACTTCTGATGATTTACCCTGTTAAGAGTATTAAGGTGGAGACCTATTAAGATCTACTTTGTTAAGAGCTTTAGCAACACTAATTTAAGTGTGCACTCAGTTATGAGATTTACAATAGGATGGCTAAGCCCACCTTTCTTGAAAGGATTTCATTAGTGTACTACACTTGTTAGAATGAGTACAAATGTTGACTTGATTGTATGCAATCTACTATTGCTGATTTACAGATCCATTAAAGTTTTTTTTCATAATAATATCACCTTAAGTGATTGATGAATACTTTTTCTCTGCTTGTCGGTAGCCTCTGTTTTGTTCTTGAAAACTGATTAGATTCTATTTGTGTTCTTCTACATGAATTCTATGTCTAGTCTTTAGTTTCTCTTCGTGGCTACTATCTTCATTGAAAAACTACTATTCTCAATGGATTGAGCACCTATTTATACAAGTATTTGACCTATCTTGAAATTCACGTTTTACAATGTTAACTCTCAGATCCAAGGTTTACAACTTGACCTTGATCTTTAGTTTGCATGTTTTAAAATAGTAAAACTAATTAAAACAATAAAAATTACATTGCTTCCTCCGCACATAATGGATTTAAAAGAAAATCAAGAAGTTATAAATACAACTTCAATGATTTATCTGACGTGGAAAGTCAGATCCACTTTTTACAGAATGTAACTGACTGTCGGTTCTTGATTGTCGGTTTGAACTTGCAGTCTGTCGATGTTCCTTGACTAAATTGTTTGTCGGGTTCCCTGTATTTTTCGGGTTCCTCTCTTTGTTGTACTTTCAAGTAGCACTATTGTTACTCGTCGGCTATCTTTTACCTTTTTGTCATCGGGTAATACTTAACACTATTTTTCAAGTAACCTTGGTGTTGGATAGTGTTGTGCCCTGTCTGTCGGTGTAGAGTAAACCGATGGTGCATATCATGTTTTTCTCTAAGCATACTAATGGAAAAATATAATGCCTTCAATCTCCCCCTTTGACATTAGTATCAAAAACTGATATGTGCACAATACTAAAATTATTACACCATGTTTATATCCTTGTCATAATATGACTCCCCCTTACTGTGTACATCAGTACAGTGTATGAATATGTACATGTATACTATGTGTACATTATTTCCCCCTTTTGTTTACTATACATATAATTTCCTCCTTTTAATTGAGGTGATGTACATATCAAATTCCCCCTCTCTTTGATACTGATGACAAAAATGTACAACTTATAATATGCCAAAATTGTGACAAAAATGTGTAACTTACAATGTGTCAAATATGTTAGAATGGGTAATTTTGATATCTTCCATTAGTTTCTCCCAGTGTTCTTTCAATTGTTCTAGTGCCATGTGTTGCAGCTCTAGTCTTACATGCATACCATAAATGTTGTCTAGGACAGACATATTTGTGGTGGCAATTAGAGTATTTGCCTATGTCATATTTTGTTGTAGGAGTGTAAGTGTCAGTAAGAGCTTAACTTGGAGCTCATTGAACTCATATTTGTACTTCATCTCTACAAACTGAATGTCCCGTCTCTGATTCCTAGCCTGTATGATTTGTTGATTGTGCAATTTAAGTGCTTCTTTTGTTTTGGATAGATTTTGTGCACTGGACTGAAGATCAACATCTATTTTTGCTATCTTGTCAATATACTCCTTAGTGAATTGATCTAAAGTGCACAATTTATTGATTAAGGTTATTACTTCTGATAAAATTGGGTCAATTGTACTTACAAATTCAGATAGCTTGACCTTTTTCAGTGCCACTTCCTGGCTTATTTTCTCAGCGAGATTGAATTCATACTTTTGTTCAAGTCTTTCTTCCATAGTCTTCTTAGCATCGGTATTCAGTCATGACCAATTCTAAACTTTGCTTTCTTACCAACGGTTGTCGGGTTACATTGGCAGTTTACCATTTTTACTAGTGGACCGAAATTTTTTGGTAAGCGTAAAAAAACTCATTATTGTGTTCACCGATGATTTTTGGTAAGTGTTTACCAATGGTGTTGCATTCTTAGATTAGTAACAAGTAAAGTAGTATGCATCTTTGGTTCATGCAGATTTTGATTATCTATCAATTTATATAATGAAATTGATGTAAAATATAACTTGGTATAGTGCAGTTCCATACATACTTGTTCAGCTTAAGTGGGGTTGGTGGTGTCACCGGATCCATTGGATGGGGTTTCACCTTTTGCATTGCTTGGTCCAGTTTCATCATTGCTTGAAGCTTTTATCCACATTTTGTCTCTTGCCCTCCAGATATCTTCAATGGTGTTACCATTGGGATATGTGCTTGTTTCTGTTAATCTGTCTTTGCAATCTTTCTTGAGATGACCAACTTTATGATAGTGTAAGCATGCCATTCTGGGGGTTGACCAGCCTCTAGACCTTTTGGTACATGCTCTCATGCAGTTTGCAGCAATGTGACCATATCTACCACATGCTGTACAGTTTGTCCAAGTGTTGTAATCTCATACATATTTATTACCGATTCTCTTTGGCTGATAAGGAACTTCTTTACCTTTTGGCTTCCATGCTTTCCTTTTCTTTTTCTAGCATTCTTCAGATGTGTGCCCATTCATCTTGCATGAAGGGTAATATTTTTCCATGTAGGTTTCCTTCTTTTTCTTTTCTATCTTGCTCTTACATTCATAAGCCTTATGTCCTTTCTTATTACATTTATAATAGAATCCTATGAATGAAGGTGTAGGTGTAGATTTAGGAGTACCTTTCATTTTACCTCTGCAAGCATTTGATGTGTGCCCTTTCTTTCCACAGTGCTTGCATGTTAGCTTTCTTGGTCTTGGATTTTCGTAGACATTCTTTAGATTTGATGATTATCCATTTTTGGTAAAGCCTATACTGCTATTGTTGTTGACTCTTCGTTGTCCCTCAAGAAAGTCATCCATTGTTTTATTTCTTTCTTCATCCTTTCTGATAATCTCATTATGTTGTTGTTGAATTCTAACCTCATTCTTTAGTTTTTTATTTTCTTCTCTTAGTTCATCGATAATCTATATTCTCTCAATGAGTTCCACATTTATTCTGTTTGCTTCTTGACTCATAAGGATAATCTGATTTGTGAGATCATGGTGATGCTCAGCATGTCTTTGAATTTCCATTTCCTTTTCTTGTAGTTTCTCTAAAATATTCCTTCTATCATCAATAGCAAGTGTTCTTTATGTTTCAGCTTGTCTAGAAGAACTCATCACATCAATCATTCTTACCATCTAGGTCTCTTGACCGATTTGGAGCATCTTTATTTTCTCTGTCAGATGTAGATTGATCTCCTTCAGATTTGTGATGTTCCCTTCTGATGTATCTGATGTATTAATTGCATTTGATCCTGAAGATTTAAAGAAATCTGAAATCTCTTCTTCTTGATAGTCTATTTCATTGTTCCTGGTAGCCATACCTTTTCTTTCATCCAAAAACTCTCTCATCTTGATTCTTGCTTCTTTATACTATTCATAGAACATCTGTATCTCAAGCTTTTTGTTCTCAATATTCTTATCAAGTTTATACTTCTTCATTGTATGATCTTTGCTCTTAAGCCTTTAAGCTTTTCAAGAAGATACTCAACTCTGATACCAATTGTTGGAAATAATGGGAAGTAGTACTGAGAGGGGAGGGGTGAATCAGTACCTCTAAAACTTTTAGCACCTTACACAATTCATCATTAGTAATCATTCAATTTTGATTTTCCAACCATTACTGTTATGATTTCTTATGCATCTTATGTTTGTTCACAATCTTTAATAGTTTTCAATCATTCATAGAAACATTCATGAAATTGACAAACACATAACACAAGATATGGTATCGCAAAAAACTCCTATTAGGGAGTAAAAACTGTGGTGGGGATGACACCCACAAAACTTCACTATCTGCAGAATGGAAGGGAGCTGGTTAAGGCTTACAATTTGATCACTTCTGATGATCTAACTTATTAAGAGTATTAAGGTGGAGACCTGTTAAGATCTACTCTGTTAAGAGCTTTAGCAACACTGATTTAGGTGTGCACTCAGTTATGAGATTTACAATAGGATGCTTAAGCCCACCTTTCTTGAAAGGATTTCATTAGTGTACTACACTTGTTAGAAATGAGTACAAATGTTGACCTAATTGTATGCAATCTACTATTGCTGATTTACAGATCCATTAAAGCTTTTTTTCATAATAATATCACCTTAAGTGATTGATGAATACCTTTTCTCTACTTGTCGGTAGCCTCTATTTTGTTCTTGAAAACAAATTAGATTTTGTTTGTGTTCTTCTGCATGAATTCTCTCTCTGGTCTTTAGTTGCTCTTCATGGCTACTATCTTCATTGAACAACTACTATTCTCAATGGATTGAGCACCTATTTATACAAGTATTTGACCTATCTTGGAATTCACATTTTACAATGTTAACTCTCATATCCAAGGTTTACAACTTGACCTTGATCTTTAGTTTGCATGTTTTAAAATAGTAAAACTAATTAAAAAAACAATAATTACATTGCTTCCTCCACACATAATGGATTTAAAAGCAAACCAAGAAGTTATAAATACAACTTTAGTGATTTATCTGACGTGGAAAGTCAGATCCACTTTTTGCGGAATGTAACTGACTATCGATTCTTGATCGTCAGTTTGAACTTGCAGTCTATTGGTGTTCCTTTACTGAACTATTTTTTGGGTTCCCTGTATCTGTCGGGTTCCTCTCTTTGTTGTACTTTCGGGTAGCACTGTTGTTACTCATCGGCTATCTTTTACATTTTTGTCATCGGGTAATACTTAACACTATTTTTTGGGTAACCTTGGCGTTGGATAGTGTTGTGCTATGTCTGTTGGTGTAGAGTAAACATATTGTGTAGATCATGTTTTTCTCTAAGTATACTAATGGAAAAATATAATGCCTTCAATCTCTTCACATTTTCACTGACTGACAATTCTAACTTGGTACATATTAAACGACTCAACAAGATCAAAGTAATCAAAAGTATAATACCATAGTGCATCTCAATTCATGATAATTTGGCATATGTGCAATGAATATAAGAACTGATGTAAGATTTATCTTTGCAAAATATAGTTCCTTACTTGCTTATATTGCTCAGGTGGAGACGGTGGAGCCACCTAACCCATTGGATGAGGTTTCACCGACTATTGTACTTGGTCCTGCATTATCATTTGATGCTCTTCTCCACATTTTATTTCTGATCCTTACAATTTCATCAATTGTATTTCCATTTCCATAAGTATTTATTCGATCTGCATAATCTCTACTTAAGTGACTGACTTTGTGATAGCGAGAGCATGCCATACCAGAGTTTGACCAATTCCTTGACTTGGTTCGCCATTGTCTAATACAATTTGCTGCTATATGCTCATATTTACCACATATTGTACAACTACTCCAAGTGTTATAATCTCATGCATAAGCATTGCCTTGTCTTCTCAGTTGATTTACCTTTTCTTGTCCTTTAGGTTTCCAGATTTTCTTTGTGTTCCTTCTGCAGGCCTGTGATGTATGACCATGCATGTTGTAGTTTTTACAGTATTTATCCATGTATGGTTTCTTTTATGGTTTTTTCAACTTGGATCTACACTTACATGCTTGATTTCCATGCTTATTATAGTTATAGAAAATACCATTAAATTTAGGATGGTTTCTAGGAATACCTTTTTCTTTTCTCCTACAAACATTTGATGTGTGGCCTAGTTTTCCACAGTGATGGAAAGATGGCTTCTTAGGCTTCCGACTTGAGTAGACATTCCTTTGTTCAGCTTGATTTGATGATTCTCCTTGCTCGGTATACCCTAATCCAGTATTGTTGTTCAGTCTTCTTTGATGGTTCCAAAATTCATCCATTCTCTTAGTGCTTTCTTCAGATCTCTTAATCACTTCATTATGTTGTTGTAAAATATTCACTTCATTTCTCAATTTTTCATTTTATTCTTTCAATACACCAATATCAACTATTCTTTTTGCAAGTTCACTATTCACTCGGTTTGCCTCATGATTCATAGCAACCACTTGATTGGTGATCTCCAAGTAATGTTCAGTAAGTCTCGATATCTCAATTTCTTTCTCTTATAAATTTTCAGTCATTTTTCTTCTGTCATCAACAACCATTTTCATATCTTGTTCATCTTTCTTTGCATCATTAAATACTTCAACCATTCTAACCATTTGTGTATCTTGACTTATCTGCAGTGCTTTCACTTGTTCAGTAAGTTGTTGATTGTTTTCAGATAGTTTTGATATGATTCCTTTAGATGCATCAGATATACTACCAGATTCAGATCTAGATGTATCAAATGGGTCATGGATCTCTTCTTCATGATAATCAATCTCACGACATAAAAGTTCCATGTCCTTTCTCTTAATCAACATCTCCCTGAGTTTCTCTTTGGCTTTCTTGTATTGTTCGACATAGATCTGCAGTTGTAACTTCTGATTTTCAATAGTTTTGTCAATTGTATACCTTTCCATTGTAAGATCTTTTCTCTTCAGTGATTAAACCTTCAAAATAAGAGAACTAGCTCTGATACCAATTTTTGGGATAATTGAGAGGTGTTTACTGAGAGGGGAGGGGTGAATCAGTACCCTTAAAAACTTTTAATCAATTCTTTGTAACCTATTGTTCTGTAATAACCGACTGAGTAGATTGCATAAACCAAACATATAGAATCACTGGTGAAATGTAAATGTATGTAAAATAAAAAAACACATACATGAAATTAAGTACTCATGACACTAGTATTTTGGTATCGTAGAAAAACCTTGTTAGAAGGTAAAAATTACAGTGGGGATGAGACCCACAACATTTCACTACTACAACAATAAAGAAGCTTGTCAACTGTATACCTTTCCATTGTAAGATCTTTTCTCTTCAGTGATTAAACCTTCAAAATAAGAGAACTATCTCTGATACCAATTTTTGGGATAATGGAGAGGTGTGTACTGAGAGGGGAGGGGTGAATCAGTACCCTTAAAAACTTTTAATCAATTCTTTGTAACCTATTATTCTGTAATAAGCGACTGAGTAGATTGCATAAACCAAACATATAGAATCACTGTTGAAATGTAAATGTATGTAAAATAAAAAACACACATACATGAAATTAAGTACTCATGACACTAGTATTTTGGTATCACAGAAAAACCCTGTTAGAAGGTCAAAATTACGGTGGGGATGAGACCCACAAAACTTCACTACTGCAACAATAAAGAAGCTTGTTAAAGCTTATAAAGAGTTATCACTTCTGATGATCTTACCTTGTTAGGAGTAACAATGAGATTGATTAGATCTACCTCGTTTGAGGATTTAGCAACACAATCTATGTGTGCACTTGGTTAAGAGATTTACAATAAGTTGGTTAAGTCTACTCTGGTAAGAGACTTTGGGGTCTATTACAATTGTTAGATATTAACACTTTTTTTGATTTGAAACATATAAAATCTTAATATTTCTGATAAAGATCCATTAAGTGCATACAAAAATTATCACCTCAATGTGAATGATAATACCTTCTGCTCTGTTATGCTCAGTAGCCTTGCCTTAGTTCTGAAAACTGATTTCTACAATGTAGTCTCTCTCCTTAAAATCCCTTGTCTGATATTTGATGTCTGTAGTATGGCGGCTACTTGATCATTTCTTGATCAACATACATTACAAATATTGACATCTAAACATTTATATATCAAATGATATGAACTAATTAGGGCTTAACAATTACATCCCTACCCTAAGATCAACAATGTACATAATTTACTTTGATCATCTACACATAGGAGACATAAACAATTAATGATGTATATCCATAATTAATATCCTCCTCGATCATGTAAACTATTATCTGGGTAGGCTAAAATGTTGTTACATAGAATAATGTGCCATATATAACTTTTATGTGACCTATGTTCCACTCGGTGCTCGGTGTAGACTATGTATCTTGGTTATACTTTTGTTCGGTTATGCTGTGTAGCTCAATTTTGTCTATTGCTTGGTATAGTCTGTCAGCTCGGGTATCACTATACTTGGTTAACTATGGGTGTGATCAATTCTCTCGGTTAACTCTGTACTTCAATGAATATACCAACTATCATGTTTGACTCTGTTACCATCTATCCATTATGTCTTCTTGATAACTAATGACAACTTCAATGTGCAATTAGAGTAACAGAATTGAGTGGTCCCCTTAAGGACATAAGAAGATTCAATCCTACTAGCTAGATGTCCAATGAACAATCAAGTATTCAAATCTTTCCTATGCCCACACAAGCACTCTAGGTATGAGGGAAAAAATCTTTATCTTTATTTAAATTATTTATCGTGTCTTAATACTTTTTTACTTTTCTAATCACCATTTCCAATGATTTATAACTAAACAACCGCCTTGTGACCTGGCCCTCTTTGGGAGCCAATCCTATAAAAAACCTAATAGCTACACTCTAGGATCATCATGTTATCCATGAACAAAAAAAAAAAAACTCGAAAAAAAAATGCAAAACTAATATTTTTCACTACTATTTACAACATAATCACAATTTTCCTAATTGACAATATTGACATTCAAAACAAATCAGAATTGATTCCTATTCAATATTTCATAAGCTAATCAATAGTTATATATTATAATATATCAAAACAATACAAAAATTTCACCCTTTTATCACTTTTCTTATTAATAGTTCCATCCTCCATTAAGAAGCTCCAAATTTCATAAAAAATTTAAAATCATAAATTTGAAAATCTAAAAATAGCCTTTTGGATCTTAGGTTCCCAACACTCCTTTTCTAACATTAAAACATAAATTCACCCATTCTATGGAAAATTTTGCATTATAACATTACAAAATGAAAATTCTCCAAACTCTTCCTATAAAACAACATTTACAAACTAAAATGAAATATTTCAACAAGGAAATTATTTCTTTTCATAATACACACTATTTACAACCATTTTGAAGAAATAGTAAAGATAAATAAAAGAGAATAGGCACTCCTACCTAAAACTAGCTCCAAATATAAAACTTGAAAATCCTCAAAACACACCAAATAAAAGGATAAATACTTGGAAAAAAAACAAATCCTTAATCTAATGTGATGATTTTCATCCTCTTTCCCTAATAATTGATTTCCCAATTCCATTTCCAATATCCACTCCAAAATCTCTAAAATTGGCTCAATATGAAATGAGACTTTTTATTTTTATTTTTATAAAACTCAATAAAAAAATTTCACCTTTTTAAAATAAAATAAATAATAATACTTTTTAATTCCCAAATATATCAAATTTTCCCTAAATATGTAATGCCTTAGATAATGAATATATATAAACATGTTTTCCATTTCAATTATTAAATTTACAATGAGAACTATAAAACTCAATTTCATATTAGATTGAAATTAAATAATTAAAACACTTCCTTTTTCACCCAAGTTTCAATCTCGAGTGCAAGGCAAGGATTTGAAAACTATTATTTTTCATATTACATATAATCTTTCATTAAAAGCTAAATAAACCTATTCAATCATCAAATTATTGAAATTGTTAGATAAATAATAAAACTCACTTTTGCAACTTAATAAATGACAAATATAATTTAACACCAAAAAGGGGATAAGGTTTCTAGACATTAGAAATCACATTATTCGAGGTATAATATAGGTCACTACATGAAAGTTGTGATGCCCCACTAAGGAACCCCTAGAACATAGGGTAATACATGCACTAATATTTTTTTTCTGCAATTACATAAGCATTAACTGCATAAGTGCATAAATATAATCAAACATTTTATAAGAAATATAGATACATAAAATTGATTGTTGAATGATCATGCACAAGAAGAATTCTTATAGACATTTCCAAGGATTCCATGGTAATCCTAAAAACAAGCATAGAATGAAAGTTCACATTCTTCAAAACACCTCGTGGTAGCTTGAATAACATCCTACAAACCTCACGAGATGGGACTAAAAAATCATCCATGGTCACCAATTGAGGTGAATAAGTTCATCCTCAATACAAAAAATGCTAGGTTCATATTAAACACCAATCAAAATATGAGCCAAACAAGATCATAACATGACTAAAAATGAGAAGTAAATATATAAAAATGCTCACAAGAACATAGGGTAACCAAAAGTAAAGCTCATTTGTGCCTAGACCCAGAGGAACACATCTATGTAATAAATGAGAAAAACTAATGAAACATATGTGCAAGAACTATGAATTTTTGTGCAAAAATAGTGAATAAATACACATTAATAAAAAGACATATGCATAGGGGCAACAAAGATATGTGCAAGAATTCCTAGAAAGTGGAAAACTGCAAAATTCCTAATGTTGACTCCAATGTATGGCCTAATAATGAACATCTCCACATTGTGGAGTATCGAATACATAAAATTAAGGCCAAACTCACTCGATATGATCAAAATAAATAGAAATGAACTAATCTAATAAGCATAGTAGTAGAAAGTATAATCACAAAAATCAAGTACAAAGGGATAGAAAAGATCACATCATGCTCAATACTACGTCACTATGAGTAGTTTACCACTTGTATGTTGGTCCCCAATAGAAACTTGCAATGCCACCCAACCATGTAATACCCTAAGGCCCATCCCAGTGTGCTCATGGAGATAGTCACATGACCCAAACAAGGAAACAATCATACAGGGGAATGTAGGTATACATTCATTCCAATCAATGCATACAATGCAAATAATCAAGCTCTCAAGAGAAAAGATGGAGAAAACTCAATATATAGATGATCAACCATAATGTAATACTAATGCATCATGACAATAGTGTACTAGGGTGCTTCTCATTTCTATTGGACCTAGATGCTAGAGTAATAAGCATAGGGAGTATGTTGTCTGCACAAGTTACCCATGGCTACATGATTGTGCCATGGCGTGCTACATACCCAATATCTTTAGTTACCCATACGAGCCAATACTGACAATCACGAATTCAATAGCACCATATACATGCTTAGGCCAATCCTGGTAATTGGGGATTTCATAGTTTTCCACACTCACATGAGCCAAGTCTGAGAAGTAGGGATTCATTGCCTTCATAGGCCAAGTCTAAAAATTGAGGTTTATTACCAAAAAGGTCAATGCTCCCCTCAGGATTCGTGACAAGGGACTAAACACTTCCTATGGATTATATAAGTCTAGTGATTGTATCGGGCATTGGAAAGTCAATCTTTTGGCACAACAATAGCCACACTTGTAACAAGTGATATCAGATCTTGGCCAAAGGTTTGAATCCCCTCGGGTAACATTGAGGAGGATATTGTTGGCAAAATATTCATCACTCCCCTTAGGATTCGTGACAAGGGACTAACTTCCTCCTATGGGTTCTATAAGTCTAGTGGTTATATTGGAAATTGATAGGTCAATCTTTTGGTGCAACGACAACCACACTTGTAACAAGGTTTCCATTAATATTTTAGTGTATTTACCAATTTATTTTATTACATTTTCACTTATTAAGGACTCCTTGATGTGTCCAATATGACCAATTGAGGGTCGGGGCACATGTAAGGAGATACTCCCCTTACCTAATCAAAGCACCTAGTCCTAAAGCTCAACTTCATGAAAGAGGAGACAGTGACAATACACTCATCCATCGAGTCTATGCCAATGACGTAAATATATTTTTGTAGCCACTTGGTCTACACCAAGGAAATTATTACTAATATCTCAACTAGTCTGTATACACAAAGGATGTGATAATATTAGTTTATCTACTTGGTCTACACCTAGGACATGGGTAAGCGTCTTGTCTACTTGGTCTTCACCAAGGACATAGATAACAAGAACTTTCTACTTGGTCCACACCAAGGACATGGATAACATAATCAATGAGCAAGGCCCAAGAAAGACAAGGAGGATCATCAACTCCATAACCACTCAAAGATGTAAAAACAAGCACACTCACACATAAGGTGGATGTATGATTAAAATTAGATTGACCACAGTGTCAAGAGAATGGATCCCTATATGATCTAACATACAACTTTCTGTAAATCACATAAATAGAAAAAAGATAAAGTATGCAAGAGAAGAATAAAGAAAGAAAATGACTCAATTCATCTCAAACCAAGAGTATGGGTCGCTCAAGATCCCATCAAATGCTCAACTCAATTATGTGAATGATGCAGTCTCACACACAAGCATCCAAGTATTAATAAAGCCATAAAATAAGGGCAATATGATAGTGCAAAAGTATGCTCTATTGGCCTTATTTCCAAGTGCATGGATCCCTAGATGATCCAAGATGTTTCACACAATCTGCACTCAAGTATAAAACTGAAAAGAGGCATAATATCCACAAAGGATAATAATTTTTTGAAATAAACGGCTAGGTGCACAAACTATAAGATCAATTTAAAACTTGAAGTTTGGATTACAATAATAAGTAACTAGAATCTCTTCAATTAATTATTACTATACAATCCAACTACTAAATTCCAAATATCCCAAACCAATATTTGAAATGTGCCAAACATGGTAAAAAATCCATTCTAGAGGCCACACAAATCAACGACCTCTTAAAAATGCCCAAAAATCAAACTTGGAATCTCATGATTGAAGGAAATCTCACTGGTTCCCACATGTCCAAAAACCCAAAAAATCAATAAAATTCTAATTCTGACTTCACAAAAGAAAATGGGGAACCTTATGACGATAAAATTACATTTTCAAAATCATAAATTCATACAAGCCTAAACAAGCATCAAATACATTCAATGAAGTGGGAAAACATAATTACACATCACACAACTATTACCAAACAAGAAACAACCAAAAACGTGATGGAACAAATGAGAAACAAGAGGCCCTATCTCACAAATGGAGGAAAACCCAAAATACACAATAAATCCCAGAAACAGTACAAAAGTGGATTAAAATCTAAGCAAACTGTAGCAATCACACCATGATTCCAACAAGCCGATAGCCACAAAGTTTGGATCAACTGATTGTTCCCAACAAGAAAAAAACCAAAAGCTCCACAAGAGGTTTTAGCAATTTTCCCATTTTGTAAATTGAAAAATGAGGAAAATAACCTCAACTTGAAAATATAAAGCACTCTTTCAATAAGGCTAACATGATAATTTAAAAATCATTTAAATAAAAATGACTTAAAGAAAAAAAAAAAATTCAAAGCACTCACATAAATTAATTAAATTCTAATTAAATAGAATACACCTAAGGCACATTTGCCGATAATTAAAATAATCAATATTTAATTATATCAATTAACATATAAAATGATATTACACAATTGTGATCCCTATAGATCACCTAAAATGCACATACATTTACTAGTCTCTCACAATATGCAAATGAAATCCAGTCTTACCTACATGACAACCAGGAGGAAAATAATACAATTAGGATATACCGTTCCAACCCGGAATGATATTGGCTAAAATCATGAATGACCAATGTAACTATCTCATATGCCACTTCTAGAGATAAAGACACACTCAGACCTATGAAGCCAAGTGGATTTGATGTCTGGTACATGTTCACTAAAACATGTACACAACAAGTGTAGCTACTCACATATAAATAGCCCAAGAATATATATAATAATCTGGAAATGAAATTATTGAAATGATATTTTAGTAGTGTAATACTTCATATGCATTTAAATATTAAAAAACTATTCCTTTCATATTTAATCCTTAGTAACATGATAAATAATTATTTTATTTAAATCAAAGCATTAAATAACATTTTATGAAATTTACAACATATGTCAATTAAAACCTCGAATAGATAATAACCAAACATGGTAAAGCATAATATCTCACTAACCAATGGAACATAGATCAATGAATCAATAATAACATTTCAAGATAAGCATCATGAAAATGTCATCAAGCATAAATTAACCATACATCATCATACAATATTAGCAATGATATTAGTAAGAACCACATAATAAACTGAACTAGGTGCATCTCACAATGCCAACATACAATCATAACATGAGAAAAATTACCAAAACACATAAAAGAATCAAGCTCACAAAGAACACAATGAGTCTAGATAACTCAAAAAATAGCCTCAGAAGGTATAGCATCCCAAATCAGGTATGAAACAAGTCATAACACAATGGTTGTCACAACCATACATAGGAAAATAAGAAACTTTCCAATGCAACAACACAATCTAGATTACCCAGAAGGCACCAACATCTCTTGGGTCTAACATGATCATAAAATAAAATAATATAACCATCAAAGAAAACAGTGAGCTCAAACAATCAAATAAAACAATAATGAAGCATCTCAAGCCAACATAATGCATCACAAAAAGATCTCACCCAACTGCATATAGACACCACCATAAACATAATGTTGAAGCTACATTCATATGGATATAATGAATGAATAAAACAAGAGAATAAACCTTTAAGTTTTGTGAAAAAAAATTAAATTTGACGACTATTCATATCAAGGGTGGAGAAACCGAGTTTGGATGCAAATTTCTCTCCACATGGAGTTATGATTTGAAAACAAAGAAAGGGTCGATACCAAATGAATAAAAATAAGTGTTTGCTCATGATGAGATGACATTACCATTGGGAAAGTACAAATGATATTGAAAGATTTTTTAAAAATTTTAGGTTGTCTAAAGATTTTGTAATTTGGCGTGCTTTTAATTCTAATTCTAGAATTGGTTGTTCGCACATGTGGGAGGTCATGAAAGGTAATGAGGCTGCTGAGGGTATGGAAACACATAATTGCATAGAGTACTCTAATTTATTCTAGGTATTTCCTTCTTTTTTGGCATTACAAACAAATTTGGTCTTTTTGAGAACCAAAGTTCTATTGTGTTTGAGAGTGATGCCATGCAAGCTGATATGGTTAGAGTAGAATCAAATAAACATGATGATTTCAAAAATAATTCCATTGTTTGGCATATATGCAAGGAAGGAGTGTGGCATAATATATCAAAAGCATGAATGTACATGATGAAAACTTGTCTATCCAATTTACCTCATCTTGGGCTAATAGAAGGGTTTCAGTTTGGGGAATCTCTTTCAAAATCAATGAAGAGGTGATTAAAAAGGTGATGGTTTTATTGGCTACTGGGAGGAAATAGAAGAAGATGAGAAGAGTTTCATAAATGGAGAGTCTTAACTAGTTCTTTTGAGAAAATAAAAGTTCGGTCAAGCACCATGGAGGTTATGAGTATGAGAAAATCCCAAAGCCATGTGACCAGGTATGTATTATGGTAATGAAGTACTTCTCCCTAGAAGGAATATTTAGGGTCTATTATTTTTACCACATGACCTTAACCACTTTCAAAATCATAATTTTATTTTATTTCAATTTGTTCTTCTCCATTCCCTAGAAAATTAGGTTAAGGAAGTGGCGAAATATGCTAAAAAACACAACAAAAAACTATCCCCCTCCACTAGGGTCTCATTTTATGGCTCTATCATTTATATTTGTCTCTCTATCTATCTAGACTTATTGTTGTGTTGGAGGCCTCTAATTCTGGCACCCTTTCCTTTGCTATCCTTTTACACACACCCAAGCCTGGAAAAAATAAATTCCTCAAAAACCTTGGGTTAGAGTCCCACCATGGCACCCTTGAAACCCCTACCCATGTCGGTACTGGAGTGGAGCAAAATCATAATAGGAAAAAATTACAATCCTTAAGTAAGAATAAAGGAAAGGCCTCGACTAAGAAAGCTAAATTTAAAATCCAAGAAATAGATTTTGACATTGAGGCCACAGAGGAAACTAGTACCCCCGGGCAATATACTAGGATTTCTACTCACCCCATGGGAAAAAAGGAAAAAGTTAAATGTGGATACAGAGTCTAAGGAGGAGGAAGATAGTGGGAGTGATTAGAAAGAAGAAAAATGAAAAATGGCGGAGATTTAAAATGAAGAGGATGTGGAGATGGAGGATAGTTTAGAGTTTTCTAACAACTCCTCTCACATGTCTAAGAGCATAAAAATAGGACCCATAGACCTCACAAATGAAATGATGCTAGAGGAAATCACTACTACGAAACCCAATGCTATCGAGACCTGTGGAGACCTTAAATCAGGGACATAAGATAAATGTATTGTTACCATAGGTGAGATCGAAGAGACTAAGGTCAAAGTTTTAGAACTTGAAAGGAAAATTGGGAGCATTTCTAGATTTTCCATGTGGGTAACACATAGTTCAGCAACATCTCATTGTTTTCTGCAAAAGAAAGTTATGAGAGATGATGAAAATGATGAGGAAAATTACAAGGAACTATTCATGTTCCTCATAGAGAACTAGTATTTTGTAATACATCAAGCCAAATGCACTTATAAGGGAGCTCAATAGGGAATGTGTCCCTTGTTTTGTTTACTTTTGTTGCTGCTAGTTTCCTATATGGGCATACTATGAAGTTTGTTTTTTCTTTTTTGATTTTTAGCTGTGAACTGCTACTAAATGTGTTTATGTTTACTGGGATGACCCTAAGGTGGCCTTATTATTAGAATTTTAGTGGGATAGATGATTTACTAGATAGGAGATCCAAAGATATCAATTCCTTTTTGATGGTGTGGATGATCGGTATATGCTAATGATTTTTATATTAGTAGTTAGTTAATGTGTTGCTAATGTTAATCTGTTGAACTACGCCCTCTAGTCCATTGTATTATTGGGATACCAACCTAGTTTTTTCTGCTTTAATATAAAACAAGGGATTTTCCAAAAAACTCCACAAGATATTTTAACAATTTTCCCGTTTCACAAATTGAAAAGTGAGGAAAATAACCTCAACTTGAAAATATAAAGCACTTTTTCAAAAAGGCTAAAAGGCTAATTTAAAATTCATATTAATTATATAACTTAAATCCAAATAAAATAAGTTCCCAAAGCACCCACATAAATTATTTAAAATCTAATTAAATGGAATACGCCTAAGGCACATTTACTGATAATTAAAATAAATAATATTTAATTATATCAATCAAGATATAAAATGATATTACACAACTATGACACCTATAGATTACCTAAATGCACATACATGTACTGGTATCTCACAATATGCAAATAAAAATCTAGGCTTACCTACATGACAACGGGAAGGTATAATAATGAAATTAGGATACACCATTCCAACTAGGAATGATATTGGCTAAAATAATGAATGACCAATGTAACTATATATTGTGCCACTATCAGGGATAAATAGATTCTCTGTCCTGCAAAGCCAGTGGAGACGATGTCTGGTACCTATTCACTAAAACATGCACACATCAAGTGTAGCTACTCACATATAAATAGTTGACGCACACATATATAATAATTGAAAAATGAAACTAATGAAATGAAATTTTAGCAGTGTAATCATTCATATGTATTTGAATGTTATAAAACCATTCCTTTCATATTTAATCCATAGTAACATCATAAATGATCATTTCATTGAATCAAAGCAGTAAATAACATTTTATGAGTTTTACAACATATATAAATAAAAAACCTAAACAAATAATAACCAAACATGGTAAAGAACATTATCTTAGTGACCACAAACACATACATCAGTGAATCAATAATAACATCTCAAGCTAAGCATAATAAAATTGTCATCAAACATAAATGAACTAGATATGATCATATAAAATTAGTAGTTATATTGGTAAGAACCATAAAATGAACTTAATCGGGTGTATCTCACAATGCTAGTATACAATCATAACATTAGAATAGTCACAAAATCACATAAATAATCAAGCCCAGATCCAAATAACCAAGAACACAATGAGTACACATAACTCACACAATAGCCTAAGAAGGTCTAGCATCCTAAATCAGGTATGCAACAATTCACAACACAATGGTATTGGCTAAAATCGTGAATGACCAATGTAACTATTTCATGTGCCACTGTCGGGGATAAAGACTTGCTCAGACCTATAAAGCCAAGTGGAGTTGATATTTGGTACCTATTCACTAAAACATGTGCACATGAAGTGTATTTTCTCACATATAAATAGCTGAAGCACACATATATAATAATCTAGAAATGAAACAAATGAACTTGGACCTTTTAGTAGTGTAATCATTCATATATATGTGAATGTTACAAAACCATTCCTTTCATATTTAATCCTCAGTAACATCATAAATAATCATCTCATTTAAAATCAAAGCATTAAATATCATTTTATGGAATTTACAACATATCAACTAAAACCCTGAACATATAATAACCAAACATGGCAAAGAATAATTTCTCAGTGACCACTAGCACATACATTAGTGAATGACTAATAACATCTCAAGATAAGCATAATCAAAATTTTGTCAAACATAAATGAACCATAGAATGAACAGAACCAGGTGCATCTAACAATGCTAGTATACAATCATACCATGAGAATAGTCACCAAATCACATAAAAGAATCAAGCTTAGATCCAAATAACCAAGAACACAATGAGTCCACATAAATCACAAAATAGCCTTAGAAGGTTTAGCATCCTAAATCAAGTATGTAGTGAGTCACAACACAATGGTTCTCACAACTAGGCATAGGAAAATAAGCAACTTGCCAATACAATAACATAATCTAGATCACCTTGAAGGTACCGACATCTCTTGGGTCCAACATGATCATAAAATACAAGCATATATCCATCGAAGCATATGGTGAGCTCAACCAATCATATAAAGAAACAAAAAGCATCCAAAGCAAAAATAAGGCATCACAAAGAGTGTTTGCAGTGTGCCAACATCTTTCACGGGATTCATGACATGGTTTAACCGCCTCTTGCAGATTCTATAATTCTAGTGGTTGTATCGGGCATTAACAGGTCGATCTTTTGGTGCAACGACAATGACACTTGTAAAGAGTGGTATCAGAAATTGGTCATTGCTTTGAATCTCCTTCTTGAGTGACAAATGACTACGAGAAGTGACGCTTGGGGGGGGGGGGTTGATAGTGCGCCATCGTCCCTCGTAGGATTCGTGATATGGTTTAACTGCCTCCAGTGGATTCTATAAGTCTAGTGGTTGTATCGGGTATTGACAGGTCGATCTTTTGGTGCAAGGGAAACCACACATGTAAAAATATATCTTATCCAACTACACAAAGACACCACCACAAACGTAATGGTGAAGCTACATCCATAAGGATGTCATGCAGGAAGAAAATAGGAGAGGCACTACAAAAATCATACTTGATTGAGTACACAGACCAAAGCAAAGTTGGATTTGGCCAATGTGATATCTCCTACTGACCACCATCGATGTTTTCTTTGACCTATGGATCTAGGTGGAGTTGAGGCATTGTACCCATAATAACTCAAACACACACACACACACCAAGTGTACCTACTTAATATGTGTATAAATAGTCAAAATATTGAATGATGGTTTTATGGGATTCAAACATCATATCCAATCTCTTTATATAATATGATAAAACATCATTATCTATTCATCTAGTCATAAATTAAAGTATAATAGTTATAGTTTGGGCAAGTTTGCAGCGCGCGCACGTGCGCACACACACACACACACACACACACACACACACACACTCACACACACACCAAGTGTACCTACCCAATATGTGTATAAATAGTCAAAATATTGAATGATGGTTTTATGGGATTCTAACATCAT